>JAMPIV010016775.1:127500-224184 GCA_024509875.1 Oreohelix idahoensis
AAGAAAGGCAAAACTAAGTAAGTACATTGATTAGACATTAAAAAGAATTATTCATTCCTTCTTTCTCTCGCTTCCGACAACTGTGACCACGTGCAATCACTCTTACCTAATTGTTGATTTACAACGTCTGGAACATATCTTCGTGGTCTAAGCAGCAAATCCAGTGTTTGGTTATTTTGGCAAAATAAGCCCCAGTTCCTCAAATACTAAGTACTCCTCTTATTCGGGGAACGCTTATTTCGTTACTGTTACTAGGATTCTGTTTATGTCACATTCGATTAGTCCAGGTAGGAAAATAGTAGTGTTCACAGTGTCAGTAGTTTGAAATTCCAATTTAATTAGAGATAATGTCAGGTATGTAACTCTCTCGGGATAAGAAAAAAACTCGTCACACCACAATGGTCGATAGTCGGGAAATGTTAATGTTTGGTAATTTCGCCACTGTGGGCTGCATGTATATGAACATGAAAAAAGAAATCTGGATATCTATAGGTCCAGTTACAATTTATTCTTATAGTCTTTTGTTGGTACTTTCTCTCTCTTTCTGGGTGAAACAAGAGGCCGCACAGGTCAACCTTGAAGACCCGATATTTATAAAAGAATTTTGTTGTTTTGTACTGTTGGACTTAGATCCGTTATTCTCAGTTTCAGGTTAAGACCGCTGGTAGGTTTAGGTTTGTGACCCGTACTAGATTTTAGGAAGAAAATACAATCATTTAATCACAATATAATATTCTGTCCAAAACCGCGCAACGGTATAATTTATTATTAATCCACTCGGTTATAATATTTGATTAGAAAGCACAAGGGTAACGCTTATCTTATCGTTCTTATTAACCCGTGAAATAAATTCTAGTCAATTACACAAATTTACACATGATGGATAGACGATAAATATATATTTCGTCGGTCTATATTGCCTAGTGCATTTACTAGTCAATTAATAATCTCTCTTACTGGTTAATAGCAATTAATTAAATTTACGTTACGGCTGGAAGAATTAGCTATAAGTTATTTTAATCTGCTTGCCAATTTAACACAGTAAATCCTAGTGAAATATAATGACAACTTAACATTTAAATCACTCAAAATGCTAGTAGATATAATTACCGTCACACAGAAAAAAGAAACAACTCCAATCGAAAATATTCA
This sequence comes from Oreohelix idahoensis, assembly GCA_024509875.1. Classification (NCBI taxonomy): domain Eukaryota; kingdom Metazoa; phylum Mollusca; class Gastropoda; order Stylommatophora; family Oreohelicidae; genus Oreohelix; species Oreohelix idahoensis. The sequence goes on from JAMPIV010016775.1 coordinate 128,653, forward strand.
CACTCTATCCGACCGAAGAAATCGCTAGTGAACAACTAGCTTTTGATCAGGCGTCTTTCGCTGTATTTAATTACGTTGCAAACAGACGGATGTGGGAAGGGGGGGGGGTGTAACTGTGATTATCTCCCCTTTCCTCAGATTAATTATCAAAAGTACGTATAGTATCTTATCGCCCTTGATTTACAAAACGTGTTGATATCATGTAATATATTTACATAACTCTGTCACTGTACGTCCCGGCTTAAAGATATGAAACCATTCATGTCTACATTATGGAAATAGAGTTACCTCTATACGTAGCTTCCGGGTGACTGTTTTCTTCAATCTCATCCGCCTCCTCCTTTGTGCTCCAATTCCGACTCATAAAGTCTGCCCCTACGTTTTCTTTTCCTGGGATATATTCCGTGTGCGTTTGAAAGAGTGTCGCCGAGTTTGACATCGTTGCCATATTCCGTGTGTTTGCAGCGGATATTTCGTGCAACTGTCGTCCTCTTCTGTTGCTATAAAGACCGTCAGGAGATGTTCTGAGGACAACACCGGTCTTTCCAAGTATTTCTTTAACAGATTTACATGGTAGACCTTCTCCTTTCCTTTAATAGAGATCTGATAGTTAGTTCTCGAGATCTTTTTAAGGACGGTAAACGGCCCTTGCCATCCGATACGTAGTTTGTTGCTTCCGGTTGGCAGTAACAACAAAACTTTCTCCCCTGGTTGTAGTTCTCTCTCTTTTGCTGCTTTATTGTATCGTTTAGCGTGCTTTGCGCGTGCTCGACTAAGGTTGGTCGCTGCTAGATCCCATCCTACTTGTAACCTTTCCTTTAATTCCGATACATATTTGCTGGCTAAGACGACTGTCTCATCAGCCTTCTGGTCTGTCAGGGACCGAAGTAAGGCTTCTAGCGGCCCCTTTATAGGTCTCCCGAATAAAAGAGTAGCTGGTGGAAACCCTGTAGACGTATGGGGAACCTCCCTGAAGGCGAATAAGGCTGCAGGAATGAAAAGGTCCCAATCTCAAGGTTTCTCTTGGCCCAGCTTACATAACATCATGGTAAGGCTGCCGTTGGCACGTTCTACTAACTCACTTCCGGCCGGATTATAAGGGCTTATGTAGATGTGCTGCTTCCTCAAGATCTTAACGATCTCCTCCATTAACAGGCTACGGTATTGGGATCCGTTATCCGTCAAAACTTGTTGAGGGAATCCCAACCGTGTAAATATCTGCACCAGGACTTCTGCGACATGCTTGGAATCCGTGCATGTTAGCGGTATAGCTTTGGCCCACATATTGCATGTGTCGACTAAGGTCAGGACAAAATTGTGCCTTCTTTTAGTCCTTTCTAGGGGTCCTAAAATGTCGATTACAACCCGTTCAAATGGTGTCCCCACTACTGGCATTTCACCCACGGGAACTGCGGGTGTTTAATGCTTGGGTGCCACCCGTTGGCACTTGGCGCAGGATTTCACGTACCTGATAATATCAGAGTTCATTCCTGGCCACCAATAGTGAGTCGATATTCGCTGATTTGTGGCGTTTTGTCCCATATGTCCGCTAAAGGGAAGAGTGCCCCATTTCTAAGATTTGATCTCTGTACTGTTTCGGTACTAGGAGCTGATTATGCCCTTGTTCAGGGTTGCCCGTTCTACGATATAGTACGCCATCCTTAGAAAAAATGTCCTCGTTGTGTCTGGGGTCCTTGGCCATGGGCAGTTTCCTAAAGCAGGGCTCCAAGGTAGGGTCCTTTTGTTGCGCCTCTTTTAGTTCCATAGGTAACAAATTTGGCACCAGCTCTCGTTCCTTCTTGGTTTGCCCTCTTGTGGTTACTGCTGCCACAATTGGCTCTTTCAGTCTCCCAATAAACACATATCTACAGCCAAGTATGACTGGGTAGATCGGGTCATCCGTAATAGCCGCTTTTATCACACCTCTGACAAAATCAGAGTGTATTTCCACCAATGCGATGGGAAGCGTCATGGGTGCATTTCCTTTGAAAACTCCACAAAGTTCGACGGTTTCTTCTGTTTCTTGACCGGATTTGACCAAGTGTCTTGCCACAAAAAATCTCTACACCTCACGGTAGAAGGGGAACGACTAAGTAAGTAAGTCTTGCCACAATGCAATCAAAGGACAACCCTGTATCAAACAAACAATATGTTGAAGTCCCGTTCAAAATAACAGTTCCTCGCGTTGAGGGCCTCTCCCCCTCAGGTTGAGAATCACTGACCCTAATTCTTCCTTGCGAGGCTGTTTGCAAGCATCCGATGCGATTCAGCTCGGTGTGCTTGCTCTGATCCGATGTCCCGTGCGCAGGGGTTTTTCCTTTGTCACCCTGTCCTTTCTAGCCGCGCTGCCATGTAGACCGGTTGGGTTGATCAGAATTTTTGTTGTTGGTGGGGTACTTGTTTTTGTAATATTTAGATTATTCCGGAGGGGAATTCTAAGATACAGTTTCTCTGGGGTTATCGTGGTGAGAAGAATGGGAAGACTGTTCTAGATTATTTTTCCGAGAAGGTTCTTCTGTCGGTTTGCGTTTTGCCCCTGGCATTTCAGCCAGCGCATTGTTATATCGTTCCGCCTTGCTCAAAATGTCTTCTAGCTTTTCTGCGCCCTGTTCGGCCAGAAATCTACGGGTGTCACTTGACAAAGTGTTCTTTATCTGTTCGCTTACAATGAACTCCTCAAGTCCTTCATAGGTAGAGGTAAGCTGTGAAAGCTGTAGGCACTTTGTCAGGTATCCCTTCAGACGAGAAAAGAACTGGTGAAAAGTTTCAGTACTCTCCTTTCTGCTGTTTCGGAACAGTTGCAAAAATTTTCGAGCGTTCATTTCGAAACGCTCGAGTAATGCCTTCTTCAACATGTCATAATCGTCTTGGTGGCTGCTTTCCAGTTTCACGTACGCATCATTCGCCGAGCCTTTTAAAGCCTGAGAAAGTTTCAAACACCACCGCGACCTCTCCAAAACGTACAGATTTGCCATTCTCTCAATTTTTCTAGAAAGCAGTCAATTTTCTCATTAGGGCTTGGGAAGGATTCCAGGGGAAAAGACATAGCTGAGAGTTGGGGAGAATGAGTGTTGGAAAGATCAGTTGTCTGCGACTGAGCTAGAGAGTCTCCGTTGCTGGAGGTAGAGGCAACCACACAGCTTTGGACCTCTAGGGTCTTAAGAGCCAATTCATGCTGTCTCTCCTTCTCCTTCTCTCTTTCCTCATGCTGTCTCTCCTTCCCTCTTTCGTTCGCCCTGCGGGCTTCCATCTCTGCCTCAATTTTCTTCTGCTCCAGTTGACGCTCTTCCGCTTCTTTCCTCTCCACTTTATCTTGAGCTTCCTTCTCTTTAGCTTTCATATCTCTCGAGTTCTTCTCTGACAAAAGCTTTCGCTTCTTCTCCCTGCAATCCCTCTTCCCTTGCTTCCTCTCTTAGCATTGCTCTAAGTTTTGCACGCTCAGCCATGTCAAAGAACTGAATGCCACTAAGCCGAGGAAAGAAGACGAAAAGAAGGAGAGAAAAAGAAAACTCTGTCCCAACCGCTTACGAGGAAAATACAAAAAAAAACTGTTATTTTTAACAGAGATACCACCTCCTGTTATCAGGTATCTAATCTATCGCTGTTATTATCTGGCAATGAAGGCTCCTAATACAGACGACTAAGCCAAAAAAATGGTAGATCAGGCTAATAACTGAAAAAAAACGTGTTGCTTAAACTCAGAGACAACCACACTCTGCTCTATCTAGACTATAAACAAGATAAAATATTAGACTTTAGTCAATTATCTAGATACAGACTAGATCCAAATTTGGAAACAACTCAATCTGACGTACTAGAAAAACATGTCTAAGGACTTTGCACCCTTTCTGTGGTACTAGTTCCAGATTTAGCTCAAATTCCCGGAAAACGAGTGTAGAAGTCCACTGTTGCATGTGGTTGTATGTTGAGTGTTGACGTAACAAATATGAGTAGGTATACAACACGCCCACACAGGGACTGATATGAATAGGTCATGAGGACATTACAGTACATGGGTGAAGTCAGGAAACGTTGAACTGCTGGTGACGTTTCCACAATGTAATACATGACATCACGTCGACAATAGGACATCATTAGAACATCAGACAAACTGTCAATGGCAAGGCGCAAGCACATAAACATCATGTGATCAATATAGTTCACGATATACAACCATGAGGACTCTACCAAAATAAGCCGCATGATCAGCGAGCTCCAATATTCTCTATACTTTCTTTTGCAAATAAGGCACATCAGTCTTTGCCTAGATAAATCCGCTTGAACAGCGGGCTCCAATATTCTCTATACTTTCTTTTGCAAATAAGGCACATCAGTCTTTGCCTAGATAAATCCGCTTGAACAGCGGGCTCCAATATTCTCTATACTTTATTGACTCTCAGGTCAGATAAATCTTCTTCTGGCGAACACGCCGTAAAGCGCCGGGTTTCATCTGTATAACTTTATCAAACTTCTAGGTTCAATGTTTCTCCATACAAGGAGCAAGCCATCTGTATAACTTTATCAAACTCTTATCACAAAGTTCTTGCAAACAAATAATAACTTCAAAAAGTTCCTTTACCTGAACTGCTGTCCAGGAATTAAAGCACAAAGTACATATTATCACATCCTAGTTTAGAAAAATGGCAGAATCATGAATCGGGGAGAACTTCAAAACATCTTCCATCACAAAAAAGGTTCCATTCCCCGATCACTCACACAAAAGATGGCTGGGCATTCGCCTCGCTTAAGAAACCCGCGCTGACTGACTAAGACAGGCCGGCTTCCGGAAACTGCGCACAGTTCTTGCGCATGCGTGGATCGACGCAAGCTTTAAGACAGCTCAGAACATGGAACGATCCCGAACATTCCCCGAAACAGCTTAAAAACGATCCTTATATGGACAGCTGTAACATAGCAAGGGGAATATCAACAAAGTTAAGTCCAAAAACGGACCGAACTAACTGTTCCACGAAATCAGGGTAGGCCCAGCCTTATAAGGGCATCATAAGAGCGACTTTATAATGATAAGGGAGTTAACAACAAGAACTAACTTGTAGCTAACAAAAAAATTACAGTCTATAATCTCCCTTAGACCAGGACACCAGGTTACATGTTTATCTAACTGTAACAGTCCACCACACCCCCCAGGGAAAAAATTATAACATCATTTTTTTGAAAAAATACATTGACTGGAAAACAAAGGAGGGCGGTAGCATGTAAATATCTGTACTTAACTTACTTACTTAGTCGTTCCCCTTCTACCGTGAGGTGTAGAGGTTAAGCATAGTCTAAATAATGACATACCAATACCAAAAAATAAAAGTAACAAAAAAGTATGTAGATAGAATGACCACATCAAAAGAAAAGTGACAAGTGGAAAAAAGACAAGATGGGACACAAAAAGAAAGAGCAAAGAGGAAAGGAAGCAATGCCCCAAGAATGAAGAAAACATCAATAAGAAAATCAAATGCATGACAAAAATGAATATCAAAATAATATACAAAATATGAGATAATCTTAGTTATCTATATACCCAATAAATAAATAGTGAGCATGATACGACAAGCTCGTAACGCATACATGATGCGCTGAAGAGATCAAAACATAGAACGCCAAAATCAGGCTGATCTGACGCACAATAGAGCGTCGTGTGAGAAAAACAAATATCTCACAACGCTGGAGAAATTATATTCTCACAGCAGCAATACTATATAACAAGTAGGTGCCACAATCGTACAATAAAGCGTAGTGAATATGCGCGCTAGAAAATTACATCATATGACTACATGTATCCCACATAAAAACAATGTACCAAATCGACCTAAATTACAAAAATAAACATGTCATTATCCTTTTAACTTTCATATACATCAGTATAGAGATATCATTAGATAACATATTGCAGTGTCATAACTTTAATATAATATAGTATCAATGTACACTACAGTAAATACACAAGTATGTCTGTAGATGACATCAGTAGTTCCATAACATTCTCTACAGAAGATGGTGCCACTTCCAACTAGACAAGCGTGCAATGACACATGATAAGCAAGGACGTCACATCAAGCAATAGCTGGCAACCAGTTGAGACTATCTAGCAGCACTGGTTCACTGCGAGAAAATACAAATGATACACTGTTTTATAACTGTAGGATTTTATAATGTACAATAGTCTATCCTACATTTCCACTTATTAAATGTGCTACGAACAGTTTTTGGCCCATATATGGTTATAACTAAACCTTCCTCTGTTACTCTAAGACAGTAGCAGAGAAAGAAGTACAGACTATTCTAGAGTCTTAACTTAATAGGATCATAGAAATGTACTATGTGACCATTAAATACCCCCGAAATCTATACTGAGGTCTTAGCGAAGATTCAAATAGAATCATGTGGGCATCGCGACAGTATGTCCGCCATTACATTATCCGAACCACGGATAGCTCGTGCTGATAACGCGAATGTCGTGGGTTCGATCCCCACACTGGCCACCCATTCTGTCGTAGATTTTTGATAGGTGATTATGATAAATTCTGGTCCAGTCTGAATAGAACTGGAGAAGGTGATGACTCAGTGAGAGATAAGGTAAAGTAATAGATTTCACGAGTGAAATGGTGAAAAAAAGGTAGAGTCTGTCCCTGGATTGAGAAAATACTCTAGTCCAGCCTATCTTACGACTGAAAGTTTGTCTATCAGACAGTTTACCTTTCTATATATATTAACATATATACTAGAACAACTCACATACACACACACACAGATAAGTGACGACAACTTGACGCACAAACATGAATCTATAGTAATGGAGTAGGATATTGGGACGAGCTGGCCAACACAGGTAATTAAGTTTAATGTTAATTTTATTTATCATAAAGAAAGAAAACTTCACAACAGTCAGTATCAAATATATATATATTACCTACTTAACTTGGTCCTCCTACATCTCAGTGAAAGAATCGGCCCACCAACTTTACTCGATCCTCCTATATCTCAGTGATAACATCGGCCCACCAACTTTACTCGATCCTCCTATATCTCATTAAAACAATCGGCCCACCAACTTTACTCGATCCTCCTATATCTCAGTGAAACCATCGGCCCACCAACTTTACTCGATCCTGCTATATCTCAGTGAAACAATCCGCCCAACAAATTTACTCGATATTCCTATATCTCAGTGAAACAATCGGCCCACCAACTTCACTTAGTCCTCCTATATATCATTGAAACAATCGGCCCACCAACTTAACTTGCTCCTCATATATCTCAGTGAAACAGTGAGCCCACCAACTTTACTCGATCCTCCTACATCTCAGTGAACAATCGGCCCATCAAATTTACTCGATCCTCCTATATCTCAGTGAAACAATCGGCCCACCAAATTAACCTGGTCCTCCTATATATCAGTGAAACAATCGGCCCACCAACTTTACTCGATCATCTTATATCTCAGTGAAACAATCGGCTCACCAAATTAACTTCGGCCCACCAACTTAACTTGGTCTTCATATATCTCAGTGAAACAGTGAGCCCACCAACTTTACTCGATCCTCCTACATCTCAGTGAAACAATCGGCCCACCAAATTTACTCGATGCTCCTATATCTCAGTGAAACAATCGGCTCACCAACTTAACTTGGTCCTCCTATATCTCAGTGAAAGAATCGGTTCATAACTTAACTTGGTCCTAATATATCTCAATGAAACAATCGGTTCACCTACTTAACTTGGTCCTCCTACATCTCAGTGAAACAATCGGCCCACCAACTTTATTCGATCATCTTATATCTCAGTGAAACAATCGGCTCACCAAATTAACTTCGGCCCACCAACTTAACTTGGTCTTCATATATCTCAGTGAAACAGTGAGCCCACCAACCTTACTCGATCCTCCTACATCTCAGTGAAACAATGGGCCCACCAAATTTACTCGATGCTCCTATATCTCAGTGAAACAATCGGCTCACCAACTTAACTTGGTCCTCCTATATCTCAGTGAAAGAATCGTTTCATAACTTAACTTGGTCCTAATATATCTCAATGAAACAATCGGTTCACCTACTTAACTTGGTCCTCCTACATTTCAGTGAAACAATCGGCCCACCAACTGTATTCGATCATCCTATATCTCAGTGAAACAATCGGTCCACCAACTTAACTTGGTCCTCCTATATCTCAATGAAACAATCGGCCCACCAACTTTACTCGATCATCCTATATCTCAGTGAAACCATCGGCCCACTAACTTTACTCGATCCTCCTGTATTTCAGTGAAACAATCGGTTCACCAACTTTACTTGATCCTCCTATATCTCAGTGAAGCAATCGGCCATCCAACTTTACTCGATCCTGCTATATCTCAGTGAAACAATCGGCCAAACAAATTTACTCGATATTCCTATATCTCAGTGAAAAAATCGGCCCACCAAATTTACTCGATCCTCCTTTATCTCAGTGAAACATTCGGCCCACCAACTTAACTTGGTCCTCTTATATGTCACTGAAACAATCGGCCCACCAACTTTACTAGATCATCCTATATTTCAGTGAAACAATCTGCCCACCAACTTAACTTGGTCCTCATATATCTCAGTGAAAGAGTGAGCCCACCAACTTTACTCGATCCTCCTACATCGCAGTGAAACAATCGGCCCACCAAATTTACTCCATCCTCCCATATCTCAGTGAAACAATCGGCCGACCAACTTACTATATCTCAGTGAAACAATCGGCCCACCAACTTAACTTGGTCCTCCTATATATCAGTGAAACAATCGGCCATCCAACTTTACTCGATCATCCAATATCTCAGTGAAACAATCGGCCCACCAACTTTACTCGATCATCCTATATCTCAGTGAAACAATCGGCCCACCAACTTACTATATCTCAGTGAAACAATCGGCCCACCAACTTAACTTGGTCCTCCTATATATATATATCAGTGAAACAATTGGCCCACGAACTTTACTCGATCATCCTATATCTCAGTGAAACAATCGGCCCACCAACTTAACTTGGTCCTCCTATATCTCAATGAAACAATCGGCCCACCAACTTTACTTGGTCCTCCTATATCTCAGTGAAACAATCGGCCCACCAACTTAACTTGGTCCTCCTATATCTCAGTGAAACAATGGGTTCACCAACTTTACTCGATCCTCCTATTCCTCAGTGAACTTTGACTTTCACTTTTACGATCCCCTAGGTTACGAGGTTTCACTCTGTTTTCATTGTTCCAGGTAGTGAAAGGTACATGTCTTTTTTAACTGCATTGTGCCTCCATACAGGTTTGGTGATGGAGGGGTTTGGTCGTAGCGATTGCTTCCGCTGGTCTGCTAGTGTCAGGCATTCCAGGAGGTGGTGTTCTACTATTCCTTCCTTCTGTCTGTTACAGTGGTTGCAGTATGGTGCGTTGTCTGAGGTCACACTGTGTAAATGCTTATAGAGAGGTACATGTCTTGTTCTCAACCTGAAGATTGTACTCTGGTCTGTGGCTTAAGTTGTTGATACTATCTCTGGGGTTTGGCAGACACATCTCTCCACATGTAAGCCTACCTTGCCGTGGTTGGAGAGCTTGAGCGCCTCAATGATCCCGGGAGCTATGCCGGCGGGAGTTTTACTCCTGGCAGGGTCACCCAAGCCGGACAGGTCCTGGGTGAGGGGCCAGACTAAATGGGCTGAGGAGTGGGTGGAACCCTATAGGTGTAGATGCAGAACCCACCGGCGAGTGGTACATGCTCTGGTCTGCACCAATCCACCCCCACTTCATGGGTTAAATGCTTTCTTGCCTCATTCTTCACTGTTTGTCGTCTATCACGCCCATGGCGACCGTTGCCTCAATTGGCTGTGTGTGGTGTACCCGGAAACGGGGCCTCCCAGTACTGAGGCAAAGTTAAGTCCCCGATGTCACTTATCGGTGCAGAATTGAGAGAGATGGCTGAGCATCACAATCCCTCCTGTGTTGCAGCATGATGAGAACCCAGCATTGCACACTGAGCTTGGGGGGATCACTTGGGCACCAGATTTAATACTGGCTCTTGATTGGATGGCCGCATGCAGGAGATTTCTACAATGGAGGGTTGGCAGGTGGTGGGTATCGGGAAGTGGCTCTGTGCAGGACGTGAGGATTCCTTGGGAGAGCCCAGAACCAGAGCACAGCATTGTGCAAGCTCTGCATAGTTGGAGAGCCCCCTGGATGACGGGGAATGCACAGTGTGCTACCCCACCTATCCCCAACTGCTAACTTAGAACCAGAAGTGGGGTCCTCTGTATGCGTGCCAGGCCAGGATAAAATGCCTGGGAAAGAGACTGGAGCTCAGAACTCCCTAACTCAAAGTTGCAGGATGGCAGAAAAGCCACGGGAAAGACAGGGCTATTTTGAAGATAACGCAACCATATTTTCACCATACGAGCTCGGACGCCGCCTCGGTAAACAAGGTCCGCGCAGAGCAGTGACACCCCCAGGCTGCTTGCGAATAGTCTACTACTGGGAACATAAACAGATTAGGGATGAGCCCACTCTCCCGTTGAACAGGTGCTAAAGTCGTAGATACTGGGCCAGAAGGCGCACCGGAAACCACAGTATCATGCAACTCGCTTTTTTTTTCTATGGAGAGTACACCGTCAAATAAATCTCGTTCTGGTGCTCGCCCTGTGGAGCTCCACCAGGCAGGTGCAGTGCCGGGCTCTGAGCCTCGACAGAGCCCACCCTCAGCTACTGGAGGACCCTCTAGACCGTCTTGTGGAGTCAACAGATGGCGGAGGAGAACTACTGACCAAAACAAAACAGAAAAAGAGAAACCCAGAGTGCCACTTGTCATGATGCACTGGAATGCAGAGGGAGTGAACAGCAAGCAGGCTGGATACAGCAAAAAGACAGAGCTGGAAAACATCTTGTATGAGAAGCAAGTCAGTGTTTGCTGTATCCAAGAGACTCACTTGAAAGCAGATCAAACCTTTAAAATAAGGGGATATCAATGCTTCAGATCCGACAGACAAGATAGACGAAAAGGAGGAGTACTTACTCTTGTAAGGAATAACATTCCTGCACACGAAAGGAAAACCTTCATGGATGGAGCAGAATATCAGCTGCTGCAGATAAAGGTAGACAAGATGGAAATAGAACTCCTGAACTATTACTGTCCGAACAACAAACCCCTGAGTCTCAGCTCTATACAGGTACCAGCCACCAACTTTATAGCAGTTGGAGACTTTAATAGCCACTCCCAGAGCTGGGGCTATAACCATCTGGATCACAGAGGTGAAGAGGTTGAAACTTGGCAAGATGATCACTCCCTAATCCTAGTCAATAATGCCACAGATACTCCTACCTTCTACTCCAGAGGATGGCACACAACCTCAACACCAGATCTTGCCTTCTCCACACCAGATATAGCTGGATCTATTAGTAGAGAAGTAGGAGACCAACTAGGGGGAAGCGACCATCGCCCAATCTTTCTTACTGTCCAGAGTGCAACTCTCAGTACAGGCCCAGCCATTACAAGATGGAACTACAAAAAAGCCAACTGGGGTTTATTCAGGCATCAGGTGAACACGCTGCTGTCTACCCTCAAGGTACAGAACAGAGACATTAATGAAGTGGTAAAAGACTTCAACAGATGCATACTACAAGCTGCAAAAGAAACCATTCCCAAAGGATGCCGGCGTAACTACATACCATACTGGTCCAGCACACTCCAAGAACGTCAGGAAGCTATGGACAAGGCTAGAAAGGACGCAGAGTCTCAGCCTTCACTTGAAACTCACAACAAATGGAAAAAGGCTGTAGCAGAGTTTCAGAGAACAAAGCTAGAAGAAAAGCGGAAAAGCTGGAGAACTAAAACGGCATCGCTGAACCTTGAGAAAGACGGCAGGAAACTTTGGAGATTAGTCAAGTCTCTAAATGAAGAGCATTCCTCACCAAGGCAGACTATCACATTGGATGAAGGTGGCAAACTTTTCAGAGGAAAACAAGCTGCAGACTTGTTTGCTAGAAGATACAGTTCAGAAAGCAACTTACCCATTAACATAGACCATCAGAGAGAGATAAGAAAAGAAATACTGGCAACCATGGGACAGACAGATACTCCTGCCCCAATGAGGGAACCCATCACACTAGGAGAACTACAGAAGGCTATTTCCAAGCTTAAGTTTCAAAAGTCACCCGGCCCAGACAAAATCAGCAACGAAATGCTAGTAAATCTGAGCTCAGCAGCAAAGACAAAACTGCTTGAGATATTCAACCACAGCTGGTTGAAAGGAACGGTACCCCAAGTATGGAGAGAAGCCATCACAATACCCATACTAAAGAAAGGGAAATGTAAGACCGAGGCTGCAAGTTACCGGCCAATCAGTCTCACAAGCTGTGTTGGGAAGACTATGGAGCGAATAGTCAACCACAGATTGAAATGGTATTTAGAGTCTGAGCAGATCCTGGTGCCGGAACAAGCTGGATTTAGAGAATGCTACAGTATAGAAGACCAAGTTACTTACTTGTCTCAAGCAATAGAAGATGCCTTCCAGGAGAAGAAAAAGGTCCTAACGATCTGGGTCGACTTCAAGCAGGCCTTTGACAAGGTGTGGAAAGATGGCCTCATTGCAAAACTTAGGAGAAGTGGAATCCAAGGCAACATGATGAAATGGATCCAGTCATACTTGCATAACAGGAGAACTAGAGTCACTCTTGACGGTCTGCAGAGCAGAAAAGTGTTGCTCCATCAGGGGGTACCTCAAGGAGGAGTAATTTCCCCAACACTCTTCCTTGTTTACATCAATGACCTGGTGAAAGATCTCCCTGCAGGAGTTAAAGCTGCCTTATATGCAGATGACCTAGTACTCTGGTGCGCTGATGAAAATGTCACCACAGCAAATTATAGAATGCAGCGGGCAGCAGACATGCTAGTGTCATGGGCAGAGAAATGGCTTATCACAATAAACACAGACAAAACCTCCACAACACTGTTCTCCCTCGCCCCAAGGACAAATCAGCTAACATACACCTAGGGACAACCGTGATCAAGGGAGAAAGCTACCCCACCTATCTTGGGGTGACATTTGACCAAAGGCTTACATGGAATAAGCATATTGAAAATGCAGAAGGAAAGGCCCGAAGACGACTAGGCATACTCAGAAAATTAGCAGGTACCAACTGGGGAGCAAATGAACGAAATCTAAAGAAGATTTATAATGGAGTAATAAGACCACACTTAGAGTTTAGCTCAGCAGCATGGTCATCAGCTGCTAACTCACATCTGCAGTCTTTGGACAAGGTGCAAAATCAAGCTCTCAGGCTCATTACAGGAGCCATGAAAACTACACCAATAACAGAGATGCAGAAGGTTGCTGGATTACAGACATTGTCCCATAGAAGAGACACAAAAACCATGATCCAGATGGAAAAGTACAACAGTATGCCAATGCACCCAATGAAGGCAAGACTAGATGATCTGGCATTGGGACGTCTAAAGCGTAGCAGCTTTGTGCATCGGGGGAAAAGACTTATAAGACAGCATCAAGAAGACCTATCCATGAAGACAACACCACTGAAGCCCACCCTATACCCTGTACCATGGGAGCAGGCCAGCAGTGCCCTCCAAATTAATACAACAGTCAGTGGTCTCACAAGTGGATGTGAGTATAATGATCTGCAAAAACGAACTGCTACATTGAGTATGATCCAAGAAAGCTATCCCGATCAATCATGGATACATGCCTATACAGATGGATCAGCAACTAATGCTGTTAGGAATGGAGGTGCCGGTATCTTTATCTCATATCCTGACAACCACTATGAGACTAGGCACATTCCCACTGGTAAATTCTGTTCCAACTATACAGCTGAGGTTCAAGCTCTAGAGCAAGCTGCAAATATGATTTATAACACCAACTCTGACTGCCACCAGGTAGTCATCCTCACAGATGCACTGTCTGTCCTGCAAGCTCTCAAGGGTGGTAAACTCCCGCATCTGAGAAATGAACTAAACAAGGTAGCTGCCAAAAAGAGAACCATACTTCAGTGGGTACCATCTCATTGTGGTGTACCCGGAAATGAAAAGGCAGATAAACTTGCAAAAAAGGGAGGAGAATGTGAACAAGAAGATAATGAAGTCACATACTTTGAGAAAAAGAGAGCTATCCAGACTATCAGAAGAGAACAGAACCAACCAAAGACGACTATCACACTCTCGACCGGCAGGGACAGACAACTATTTTTCGACTCAGGACAGGGCATAACAAACTGAATAAACACATGCACAAGCTACGATTGTCTGCTTCACCACTGTGCACATGTGGATTAAACGAACAAACTGCTGAGCATGTTCTACAGGACTGTCCTCTGTATGACCAGTTAAGAAAGATATACTGGCCCAATGACTCAACACTAAACTCAAAGCTATATGGAGTTAAAGAGGAACTTCAAACAACAGTCGAATTCATCATGAGAACTCGTCTGACGGTGTAATCATCAAAGATGCGATCGCAAGAAGAAGAAGGCAGACACATTTCTGCATATAGTACACTTGCAGTTGAGCCAGTGGTCAAGTGGTCCATCCACTGCTGTTTGCTGTTGTTGTGTATCATGTATTTTGTGGTTCTTAAGTTGGTGGAAATGTTCGGTTGCGGCATACATGCTCCTGTCTTTGCTAGTTTGTCAGCACTCTCATTGCCTCGGATACCTACGTCACATGATGATGATGATGATGTCAGTGTAATACAGATATCAAGCGTATATTGTAATAATGATAATAACGTCAGTGCAACACAGTTATCAAGCATATGGTGTAATGATGATGATAATGGTCAATGTGTGTGTGGGGGGTGGGGAATGTAAAGTAATAGAGGTTGTTTGTGTGAACAGTAAATTGTGTAGGCCTGTGTGTATGTTAATTGCGAATGAAAACTGGTCAGTCTGGTTTTACGTGAGTTTGCCTCGTGCGGATTGTGGGTCAAAACACGGGAGAATAGTTCAATTTGCGAAGTGGTTAGTATTAGACTGAAAGGTGAACTGAAAGGTTGCGTGTAGAGCGGAGAAGATGGCTAGATGTTATGGCTGAATCTTGTTGTTCGGTTCTGAAGGAAGAATCAAGAATTATTACGATGGATATTTGTATTTCATATAATGTTTGTGTTTCGTGACATTTCCGTAATAACACAGTGTTCAGTTTGGGACTAAATTTCGGTGCTGAATGGTTACTCAGGAATGGATGTCACCTATATGAACTGGTATCCACTGTAGATTTGTGTTGATGACATACGAGGCAAGTACATTGATTTCTTTAAGTATTTTAGCTGTGGTTTTTTCGGCTGATGGGATCCAATTTTCAAGGGCTTGTAGGGCAGATAGCGAGTCAGAGAAGAGGACAAGTTTATTTTGGATGTGCTGTTGTGTCTTTCTGTATCTTGCGATGATGAATGACAAGGCTTCCGATATGGCTTGAATCTCAGCGTCGTAATTTGAGCAGTATGACCCACAATGTGCTCACAGCTGGCTTTTTGTCCTGTCTGGAAATATTATGCGAGAGCCATACCCTGCGTTGATGGTGGCCTTGAAAGCTGACCAGCCTGTGTTTACAACGATCCAGTCTGTAGGGTAGGAGTCAATGATTTCCAATGCACAGAGTTTTAGGATGTTAGGGTCTCCTGACTTGTTTACTGAGTGGTCAAGGAGTTTGGTTTTGAACTGGAGCAGTAAAAGGATTGTATTTGGTGGACTGTCAGACACTTTTCTTAATTCTTCTCTGTTTTCTGGTGGATGGTGTCTTGTAATTAATTCTTCCGCTATGAGTATTGGACACTTTTGTTTTAGTCTTGTTTTTTGTATTCATTTGTCTATTTGTTCTCTGTTTGAGTGGTTCAGAGGGAAACTTCTGTATCTTTCCACCGCTTCAGTGGTTGCCTTTTCTCTTCTTATATCTAGCAGTTCTATATTTGCGTCAATCTCACAGGCTGCTGTTGGTGTTGACCTCATACCCCCACAGATGAAGTAGAGGGCCTGGCTTTGTACTCTGTTAACCTGGTTACAAGAGCTTTCATATGTTGTTGTTTGCAAGGGGAGGTTATAGTCCATTATAGATCTGATATATCCTATATAGAGCTGCCTAACTGTTGTTTTGTCGGCTCCCCAGTAGTGTACTTGCAAGTCGCTTGAGCAGATTTAGTCTCTTGGATGTTTTATCTGCAATGTTCTTCATATATTTGTTGAAAGTTAGTTTTCTGTCTAGCTGGACTCCAGTGTATATTGTATTTTCTTCACAACTTATTTCAGCACCAGCAAGAGAGATTCCAAGTTTAGTCCTTGCCAGTTTGTTGCTGGGAGTGAAAATCGTGTAGACAGCTTTGCTGACATTGATCTTCAGTTTCCAGAAGTTGCATTAGGCTGATATAGTAGAGAGGGCTTTTCTTAATCACTCTGCGGCTTGTGAAACAAATGGCCCACCAACTTTACTCGATCCTCCTATATCTCAGTGAAACAATTGGCCTACTAACTTAACTTGATCCTCCTATATCTCAGTGAAACAATCTTCCCACCAACTTTACTCGATCCTCCTATATCTCAGTGAAACAATCTTCCCACCAACTTTACTCGATCCTCCTATATCTCAATGAAACAATCGGCCCACCAACGTTACTAGATCCTCCTATATCTCAGTGATACAATCGGCCCACCAACTAAACTTGGTCCTCTTATATCTCAGTGAAACAATCGGTGAACTTACTTCATCCGTTTCTCCTATACCACAACAAATATAGCGTTTAAGTTTTAGAATAGACCCTTTATTTGATGGATGAATTTACAGACCATTAGAAGAATTATTACCATCTGCTTGTCAACAGTGCATCACACAGTTAAAGAAGTATTGCTCTAACAGACGATGAAGTGTGGAGTGGTGGTCAACCATCCAGAGATAAAAATGTGGAGATCGATGAGTCAACTTTTTTTTTTAAAAACTCCTTTCCATTTCGGTTGCTACGTTTATTTACATGCGCATTTCCACTTTGCCATATTGTCTCTTATCTATGCATTCATGTTCTGCCTATCCTGTTACTCTACTGGTTCCATGTCAGTGTCTCGCAGGTTATCTTAAAGGTCATGGTTTCAATTCATCTGCACTGCTTTCGTATCTGTTGCATGAGGTCCCTCATTTCGTCATAAATATATACGAGTATATACAGGGTGGTCATAAAGTCTTTCCCTGATTTCAAATTTTTTTTCGCAAAAAAAAGTATCATGCGAGGGTGGTCATAAAGTCTTTCCCTGATTTCAACATTTTTTTTTGCAAAAAAAAGTATCGTGCGCAGAAACATTGGGTTTTTTTTTGTAAAGTGCACCAAAGAGCATTAATTTTTTTTTTTTTTTGCTACCTTTGTAGGTTGCGCACAAATCATCTTTTTCAACATGGCGTCAATGAAGGAGACAGCGCAGTGTGTTTTATGGTATCACGAAAGTAAATCGCCGTTGACGGTGCAAAGTTTAGAAGGGAGTATGGACGAGATCCTCCAGATGTTAAAAGCATCAAAGCTTGGTATATAAAGTTTACGGACACTGGCAGCGTCGGTGACATGCCCAGAGCAGGTAGGCCTCGTGTGAGTGAAGAAACTGTGGACGCAGTGCGCACGGCGTTTCAACGCAGTCCTCAGAAATCAACCTATCGTGCCTCAAGAGAACTTGCAATCCCTCGAAGCACAGTGTTGAAAAGCCTACACAAACGGCTTCAACTCTGTGCATACAAGGTACAAATCGTTCAAGCTTTGCGGCCAAACGATTTTCCTCGACGTGTTGCATTTGCTAAAGAGATTTTGCAACGAATTGATGAAAATAATGATTATCTTACACGAATCGCTTTTTCTGATGAAGCTACATTTCACGTTTCTGGAAAAGTCAACAGACACAATGTCCGTATTTGGGGGTCAGAGAACCAATGTGTTGTGTTAGAGTACGAGAGGGTGTCACGCGTAGGGAGAGAGCAAGGTCGACACAGGTCAACTGCTCACTATAACAGTAAGAATATAGATTGATTTTCTTGCAATACTGTAATAGTGATGTTAATCTGTTATGAAACCAAGAGGTTAACTGTCTGGAATCAAGGGTAATTAAATACCATATAAGAATATCAGACAAGTTGTTCTCCCACGTGACTTTGTTCCACAACTAACATACACCACACGATGTTGACAATTCGACAATAAAGAGGACAGTAAACAAGAAAGGGAAGTAATCATAAAAAAGAGAGCTCTGGACAGGCTTATGATATTTTATCAAATTGACTCAGACGTGTAGTAAGTAAATAAACAATATGCTATTTATTAAGGGAATCACATTTACAGAGGGTTATTTTACATCTGATGAAAAAAAAGAAATATGGACGTTTAAATCTGAAACAAACAGGAATCTAGGTCCCAGTGGGGTGCCTTATTTTCTTCCCTGACTAAGTCTGAGCGTTTGATGGCTATGGGTGTATGTGGTCTTCCTTCGCTTTATTATACTTATCGTAGTGTTCTTGTAGGATGTAGGCTGAGAGGACACTCTGCTGTGACTTCTTGATGAGAGCACGCGGTGGTGACTGACTGCCCTGTGTGCCACTGGTGTCTTTAAGGATGTCTGGTTCACACTCAGGGGTGAAGATTCAGTCCCTGTCCCTTCTTGATTTTTGGGCTCAGCAAAATTGAGGGAGGTCGAAGCCAGGTCCTATGTTACTGACACTCTGCACTGGAGAACAAAGTAAGGGGACCATTAATCTCTTGTCTAAAGAGATTTTACATATATGAAGTTCCTCCCTGAAGACTTTTGGTCTCAGAGCATAGGCACACTTACCACTGAAGACTTTGACTGTCCAGTACACTGTATGTAAAAGATATCTCAGTGGCCATTGTCTAACAGGCTCTGTCCTCATCCTTCCAAGTCAAGTGTCTCTCCTCTATACTTAATATGTTTTACTATTTTCCACAATCAACAGTCTTTCTAGTAGTCTGGTGTATCTTTAGTTAATAATTAAGTCTTAATTATCTTTCAGCAAAGAACAACAGCTTTCATAATGTATACTCATAACAGAATTGTGTTCTAATAAGGCAAGCAATAATGCACAGTAATAAAATACTATAAGAAATCATATAAGAAAATTAATAATATGTTATACAGGTACATAATGGATATGGAAGAACTAAATCCAATAGCATAACATATGTTTCTTATCATAGTCAACCACATACTTCTTCTGCAAATTACACTTGTATCATTAAGCAATAATTAAACAAACAATTTTGGGAGATAACTCACCGCACAAAATCACTTCAGTTTCACACAATCAGAACTTGAATATTTGAATTATATTCCTAAGCACGTTATTGACTGTACACACAGTTGTGTAAAATCTGTGTATATTCTTTAAAAGTCTTATGTACTTAAAATTTAGTTTAGGCTGCTTTCACGGTGTTCATCAAGAGAGTAAAGCAAAGTTACATTTTCTCTGATAAATACAGTTTAAGACCGGAAATAGGTGGTCGTCTGTGGGTCACGGGTTAATTGATGTCACCCAGAAAAACCCACCATTACCATCGCGTCTTCGCAAAATTCTACCTGCGGAATCTAAATGCCTGTTAAACGAAATTTAATACCAGACCTTCACCTGATCTAGCATTCTCGTAGGAAAAAAAAAGGAAGGGGGTCATAGGGAAGACGGTGAAAGAGTGACAGGATGGACTGAGTAAAGGAATGTGGAAGATTTAGGAAGAGAAAGGAGATTTAGGAAGAGAACGGATAGACTGCTCCATGACAGATAAGAGAAAGGATAGACTGCTCCATGACAGATAGCCCCCCATTTAAGTTAGTTGTCAGACTAACAACGCGAGTCTAACTTTCTCTTTGCACTCCACCGCGTATTGATTCTAACGTCACGTCTAATCTTCACATTCTTCATTTACTTCTACGATTCTCTCGGACAGCGATGCTGAGTCCGATGGTGTTTCTTCGATTGTGTCTAATTCTGCCAGCGTATGCCTGCTCAGAAAGTCTGCTCCCACATTGATCTTCCCTGGGATGTATTCCACCTTGAAGGAATAGGGCTGAAGTAGTAAAGCCCAACGCATGAGTCGTGCATTTAGTTTCTTTGACGCCGCTAGAAACATAAGTGGGGCATGGTCACTTTGTACTGTAAATTGTACTCCAAAGAGATATGGCTGAAGTTTTTGTACCGCCCATACCAAGGCAAGACACTCCTTTTCAATTGTTGAATAATTCCTCTCTGCTGAGTTTGACCTACGACTGGCATAGGCTACAGGAAACAACAAGTCAGGTTTGTCATCATCTGTCTGCATCAGTGAAGACCCAATCCCAATGTTACATGCATCTACGCGCAGAACAAACGGCTTTGCTAAGTCAGGTAGTCTCAGTATAGGTCGTGATGTCAGCTTCTGTTTAAGTGTAGCATACGCTGCTTCACAATCCGGAGTCCAAACTACTTTCTCTGGCTGGCCTTTCCTGGTCAGATCTGTCAGCGGGGCGGTCAGTGTGTTAAAACCCTGAATAAAGCGCTGGTAATATGCACAAAGGGACAGAAATGAACGGGTGTCTTTCTTGGTAATAGGACGTGGAGCTTGCTTTATTTTCTCAATGTTTTTATCCACAGGCCACATACAGCCATGAGTGATCGTGTGTCCCAGAAATTCTAACTCCTTGAAACCAATTAAACATTTACTGGGTCGCGCCGTAAGTCCCGTCTCGTTCAGTCGCTGGAGGAGCTGGGCGAGGGCTTCCAAATGTTCCTCAAATGTGCTCGTTGCTATTAATATGTCATCCATAAAGTTGTGGATTGCATTATTTTGCAATGGGGTGAGTAATTTCCTCATCATTCTGGTGAAGATACCAGGAGCGTTGCTCAACCCAAATGGCAGAACATTAAACTGATAATGTCCTTCAGAAGTACTGAAAGCAAGCAATGGCCTAATTTCTTTCTTGACCGGGATTTGATAATAACCCTTGCTCAGGTCAATTTTTGTGAAGAATTTGGCCTTACTTAATCTGGTGAAGAGTCCATTGGGGTCAGGTAAGGGTTCTGGTTGGAACTCTGTCACAGCATTAAGTCGTCTATAGTCGATGCAGAGACGAGCTTCTCCACTAGGTTTTTGGAGGAGCACAACACTCGCACTATAGGGTGATTCAGATTTAGATATTATATTGGCGTTTAATAATTGCTCAATTTCCTCTTGCAATGCACTTGCTTTTGCATATGGTATTGGGTATGTTTTCACCCTGACAGGAGTTGGATCTGTCATTTTCATCTCAAACTCGACGAGATTTGCCAGACCCGGCCTATCTGTGAGCACTTCTGAGTGTTCTTCTAAAAGTTGTTTGACTTGTTCACCTTTTTCGCTCCCTAAAGTTGAGCTTATTTGCACATCCATGTGCGATTCGTGTGGACGAAGCGGATGCTCAACATATATTTTGTCCTCATTATCCACTTCTGTGGCAACCGCCAGGGTCATAAGATGAGCTGGTTCGGGGTTTGGGCGTTCAACGTACTTTTTAAGAAGATTTACATGATAAATCTTATGTTTCCCCTTCTTGGAGATTTTATAATTAGTACGAGAAATCTTCTGTACCACTTCAAATGGTCCCTGCCAACCGATTTGAAGTTTATTGTTGCCACTGGGCAACAACAAAAGTACTTTCTCCTCAATATGCAATTCCCTGTCCTTGGCTGATTTGTTGTAATGTTTGGCATACTTACTACACGCTCGTCGCAAGTTTGTTGATGCCATCTCCCAACCAACCTTTAAGCGTTCCTTGAGTTCCTGGACATATTTTGATGCCGTAACAATACTGTCGTCTGCACTTTCATCTGTCATAGCCCGAAGAAGAGCTTCAAGCGGTTCTTTGATTGGACGCCCGAAATCTAAGGTGGCGGGAGAGAGACCTGTTGAAGAGTGTGGCACTTCTCGGTAGGCAAATAGCGCTGCAGGCAGAAACAAATCCCAGGTTTCTGGTTTTTCCTGAGCCAATTTGCGCAACATAGTGATGAGAAATCCATTGAATCTCTCAACTTGTCCATTGGACTGAGGATGATAGGGCAAGGTGTGAATATGCTGTGTACGAAATACTCGGAAAACCTCTTCCGCTAACTTTCCCTTGAACTGAGACCCATTATCCGTAAGTATTTGTCGAGGGAAACCTAGCCTGGTGAATATACTCACTAATGCTTCTGCTACATGCACTGAGTCTGATGAGGGTAGTGCAATGGCTTCACCCCACATTGTACATGTGTCGACTAGTGTTAAAATGCAGCGGTTCCTCCTTTTAGTTCTCAGAAGAGGTCCTATGATATCCACAGCTACTCTCTCGAAGGGAGTTCCTATTATTGGCATCTCTCCTAACGTCGCTGGGGATGTCCAATGTTTAGGTGCCACTCTTTGACACTGGGCACAGGACTTAACAAATCGGATGATATCTGCATTCATCCCCGGCCAATAGTAATGGGCTGATATGCGTTGCATGGTGGCATTTTGACCCATGTGACCGCTGAATGGAAGTGCATGACCCATCTCCAAGATTTGGTTCCTGTACGTAGATGGAACGACTAGTTGCCCATGTTCTAGTCCTATGTTTCCTGCTCTATGATATATTAATCCCAATTTCATATAAAAGTTTCCTTTCTGCAGGGGAGTATTGGCAAATGGCAGGTTCTTGAAGCAGGAGGCCAGAGTTGTATCCTGTGTTTGAGCATTCTTTAACTCCTGAGGGAGTGGATTCTGCATTTTCAGGTGCTGGCTCCTGTTCACTCGTAGCTTTACTTCTGGTTGTCACTGCCGCAATAACCAGAGGTTCTTTTGGTTCACCTAGGAATACGTATCTACAACCCAAGATCAGATCATAGATTGGGTCATCCATGACTGCTGCTCTGATCTGTCCTGACACAAAGCGGGATTCTGCCTGGATAATTGCTATTTGCAGAGTCATTGTCTTGTCACCTTTTGTGGCTCCACGAAGTTTCAGTGTCTGGTGTTACCTGGCCAGGGTCTACCAGAGATGAGGCGACAACTGCATCAAATTCCAGTCCCGTGTCATAGAGGCATAATACGTGCTGTCCATTTACCTTCACTGTGTCAGTAACGGACGGTCACTTGGGGCTTTTCTGTTGCCTCCTTAGATTCTTCCTTGGCGATTTTGTCTGTATAAATGCAGCATGTTGAGGAGCGGGTTTAATTTTACATTCTTGAGTGTGGTGTGTATTCGTCTTACACACCTTACACCACTTCCTCCCCGTCTCCTGATTAGTAGAGGTCCTCTCCTGTTTTATCCTATTATAAGTTTGTGATGTGTTATGTGCTTTATGGGAAAGACCACTAGATTTAGGCTTATTGTCGGAACAGGGGTGTGTAGATGCTTTTGCAGGCATATCAGTATATTTCCGTCTTGTAGACTGAGACTCTGCCAAAGCTCCCTGAAACCTTTCAGCCAGAGTGAGTAACGACTCAAGGTTTTCGGTCCCATGCTCTGCTAGGAATCTTCTCATATCTGGTGTCATTGTGTCCTTGAGTTGTTCCATAATAATCATTTCCTGAATCCCTTCCAGAGACTCAGGAAAGTTTCCTAACGTGCGCCATTTTTGCAGATAGGATTCGAGGCGAGATGCAAACTGTGCAAATGTTTCCCCTATGTCTCTTCTGGCCCGACGAAACTGCTTCCTGTAAGCTTCTGAATTAAGTTCAAATCTTTGTAAAAGGGCCTTCTTTAGAGTATCATATTTATTTTGCTCAGTAATTGGCAACTTCATGTACACCTCATATGCTGTTCCACGCAATCCTTGTGAGAGTTTGAGCGCCCATTTATCTTTGTCCAGACCATACGACGATGCAAATCGTTCGAATCTATCAAGGTACGTGTCGATTTTCTCGGCGCTGTTGGAGAACATTTCTAAAGGAAATGACATAGCATTAGTTCCTGTAGCATGACTGGTAATTGGGTTACCATCTGCTGAAGGAGAGGCACCAGAAGATTCTAATGTACTGGGACTAGCCTCTACTTCAACTCTTCTAGCTTCTACGTCTAATTCCTTTAATCTAGTTTCATACTGCATTTCTTTTTCTCTCTCCTTTGCTTGTCGAATTTCTCTCCTCTCCTGAGCCTCTCTCTCTGCTCGCTCCTTTTCTAATCTCTTTTCTCTGTCAAGATGTTTATCGATTTCGGCGCTAATGAAACTTGTTAACTCATTACCTACCATCCCCATGTCCTTAGCGAATTCCATTAAACTAGATCTTACTTTGGCTAATTCAGCCATTGTTTGCGCTGAATAAATCTTGTGGGTAAATTATCTCCCAATATACAAGAACAATTTTTACCAAAGCAATACTGTTAGTTTAGTGAATAGAATATGACTAATAGCACATTAACTCCATACACTCACTCACTCCTTAACTAAAATTAACTTCTTAGAAAGTTATTTGAAAAAGGAAAACCACCACACTACTAGCTTCAATTAATTCTTAATATCCTATCCAGATGCTACAACGATAAAGTCTAGGGGATAGAAAAAGATTCTCACTCTAGAAGGTGAAGAAAAGCAATATTTTTTTTTAGCAAAGGCAATGTTTTATGCCTCAGCTCTTTGCTATTCGTATCACCAGCGAGAGATACTGTGCGCTAGGATACTTAAATCCCAGACGAGCCCCCACTTGTCACGCGTAGGGAGAGAGCAAGGTCGACACAGGTCAACTGCTCACTATAACAGTAAGAATATAGATTGATTTTCTTGCAATACTGTAATAGTGATGTTAATTTGTTATGAAACCAAGAGGTCTAACAGTGTCCCTGACGAATCAAAGGGTCGCCCCGGGTTTAAAACCTGATAATAAATCACCACCCAGGTCGCCCCAGAGCTGGTTTATAAGCGCCGGCTCCTTCTAGGTTAATTATCTCGAGGCGAGCACCTTCACGCGTAGGGAGAGAGCAAGTACACAGGTTCAACAGCTCTAGATAGCAGTAAGGAAGTATAGAATGATTTTCCAATACGTAATAGTGATGTTATTTGTTATTAAACAAGAGGTTAACTGGTCACAAGGGTACCATAATACCATGTAAGAATAACAGACAAGTTGTTCTCCCACGTGACTTTGTTCCACAACTAACATACACCACACGATGTTGACAATTCGACAATAAAGAGGACAGTAAACAAGAAAGGGAAGTAATCACAAAAAGAGAGCTCTGGACAGGCTTATGATATTTTATCAAATTGACTCAGACGTGTAGTAAGTAAATAAACAATATGCTATTTATTAAGGGAATCTCATTTACAGAGGGTTATTTTACATCTGATGAAAAAAAGAAATATGGACGTTTAAATCTGAAACAAACAGGAATCTAGGTCCCAGTGGGGTGCCTTATTTTCTTCCCTGACTAAGTCTGAGCGTTTGATGGCTATGGGTGTATGTGGTCTTCCTTCGCTTTATTATACTTATCGTAGTGTTCTTGTAGGATGTACGCTGAGAGGACACTCTGCTGTGACTTCTTGATGAGAGCACGCGGTGGTGACTGACTGCCCTGTGTGCCACTAGTGTCTTTAAGGATGTCTGGTTCACACTCAGGGGTGAAGATTCAGTCCCTGTCCCTTCTTGATTTTTGGGCTCAGCAAAATTGAGGGAGGTCGAAGCCAGGTCCTATGTTACTGACACTCTGCACTGGAGAACAAAGTAAGGGGACCATTAATCTCTTGTCTAAAGAGATTTTACATATATGAAGTTCCTCCCTGAAGACTTTTGGTCTCAGAGCATAGGCACACTTACCACTGAAGACTTTGACTGTCCAGTACACTGTATGTAAAAGATATCTCAGTGGCCATTGTCTAACAGGCTCTGTCCTCATCCTTCCAAGTCAAGTGTCTCTCCTCTATACTTAATATGTTTTACTATTTTCCACAATCAACAGTCTGTCTAGTAGTCTGGTGTATCTTTAGTTAATAATTAAGTCTTAATTATCTTTCAGCAAAGAACAACAGCTTTCATAATGTATACTCATAACAGAATTGTGTTCTAATAAGGCAAGCAATAATGCACAGTAATAAAATACTATAAACAAATCATATAAGAAAATTAATAATATGTTATACAGGTACATAATAGATATGGAAGAACTAAATCCAATAGCATAACATATGTTTCTTATCATAGTCAACCACATACTTCTTCTGCAAATTACACTTGTATCATTAAACAATAATTAAACAAATAATTTTGGGAGATAACTCACCGCACAAAATCACTTCAGTTTCACACAATCAGAACTTGAATATTTGAATATATTCATAAGCACGTTATTGACTTTACACACAGTTGTGTACAATCTGTGTATATTCTTTAAAAGTCTTATGTACTTAAAATTTAGTTTAGGCTGCTTTCACGGTGTTCATCAAGAGAGTAAAGCAAAGTTACATTTTCTCTGATAAATACAGTTTAAGACCGGAAATAGGTGGTCGTCTGTGGGTCACGGGTTAATTGATGTCACCCAGAAAAACCCACCATTACCATCGCGTCTTCGCAAAATTCTACCTGCGGAATCTAAATGCCTGTTAAACGAAATTTAATACCAGACCTTCACCTGATCTAGCATTCTCGTAGGAAAAAAAAAGGAAGGGGGTCATAGGGAAGACGGTGAAACAGTGACAGGATGGACTGAGTAAAGGAATGTGGAAGATTTAGGAAGAGAAAGGAGATTTAGGAAGAGAATGGATAGACTGCTCCATGACAGATAAGAGAAAGGATAGACTGCTCCATGACAGAGGGACAGTCCTAAAGTGAATGTTGGTGTGCTTTGTTGCACAATAAAGTTATCGGACCTTTCTTTTTTGCTGAGCCCACCATTTCATCAAACGTTTACCTCGACATGTTGCAATTTTATGTTGAACCTCAATTACAAGAGTTTCAGCCGTTTGTAATTTTTCAACAAGACGGCGCACCACCGCACTGGGGCTTAGCTGTTCGCCAGTACTTGAATACCATGTTTCCAAAACGCTGGATTGGAAGGGATGGGCCCATACCATGGCCTCCACGTTCGCCGGATATTACACCTCTAGACTTTTTTCTGTGAGGTTACACTAAGGACAAAGTGTACAGTTCACCAATTTCAGATATTGACACTTTGAAGGCAAGGATAACACAAGTGCTTGCGACGGTGACTGAGGAGATGTTATCAAACACATGGCGAGAAATTGAAAAGCGTTTAGACATTATCCGTGCAACAAACGGCGCAAATGTTGAAATATACAAATAGCATAAGAAAAACTGTTTTAGTTCTGGAATAATTTCCAAAAAACCAAGTGTCTCTGCACAGAATACTTTTTTTTTTTTTTTTTTTTGAAATCAGGGAAAGACTTTATGACCAGCCTATATATATATATATATTTTCCTTAACCAGCGGCACTTGGGCTTTCAGCCCTTCGGCCCAATGACATGTCATTGCGAGGCTGGGGAACCTGAGGACTTTCCTTCCAACCCGGTCAGGAGCTTCGCTCCTTCCCATCCACAGAGGGTTTATCTCAGGAGCCGTTCAGGTTATTCAGTCAAAATCCCGGTCGATGAGACTTCTACAAATGACAGCGCCCGGGCTTGAACCTTGAAAACCTGGTCACTAGCGCAATATATTCCTGTATATGAACCCTTTATACAATTTATCACGTTTTCATCTTTTATCATCATATTTTGAACAGGTAGTCCTTAGGTAGTCATTTTCAACTGGTGTGCCGCGAGAGTATGGGGAGGGGGAGAGAAAGTGAGGAGGTTGGAATAAAAGCGATAAAAAAATTGAGGAATTAAAAATGTAATTGTGGTGGTAAATTTTAGAAGAACAGTAAATTTTCATAAAAGGTCGATACGAATGAAAACAATAAAAATTAGATAAAAATAAAGGGTTATTAAAGTAACATTCTAAGAACTTCCGTCCACGACCTGAAAAACCGCACAGTCCTTACTCATACAATCATATACTGTTCAAATACTTTATGAGTGCTTATTATATGCCACCCTAACTGATTGTGTTGTACTTTTATCTAATATACTGTACCTCCGTACAGCTCTGATGATCTAGTTTTTCATAACAATATACTTATTCTTAATTTTGTGATCAGGTACTGTTAATGTATGCTGTTATACCACCTTGTAATGTTGTATTGCCCTTAAATTAATACTTTAAGTACGCTGGAGAATGTTTGAGTAACGGTAATAAAAGATGAGCAAGAGGAAGGAAGAATGCAAGAGGTGACTGTGCCCGATTTTCAACCCTTGGCAAATTCTGGTATTGAGTTTGGGACGGCAAAGACAGCGAGGAAAGTAATTGTTTACCCCACCTCATCTTGATGAACCTATTATTGCACTCATTGCAGCAGTATCTGCTATGAGACTCAAAGCTGCTCACCTCTCGTAAAGTTGTTCACGCGCACTGGAAAAAACACCGAGTCCCTGAGTCATTCAGTAGCAGACCATTTGAATATTTCACAAGTTCTTATAACACACCTCTGAATATGTCTCAAATCACTAATTTACTGTATGAGGAATTAGATTTTTATCAGTCTTATCGTTTGTTTGTTTAGTTTTTTTTTTTAAATAATATTATTATTAATTTTTTTTTTTTTTTTTTTTTTTTTTTTTTTTTTTTCATTTTCGTTAAATTTTTTTTTTTAAATTCCTTTTTTTTTCTTTTTTTTTTAAAACATACTTTAATTATGATGATTATTGCAAATGTAATCTTACTTTTAAAGTTAAAATAGCAACACGAGAAACTATATAGCGAACAGTACAGTCAGCTGGACAAGGAAGTTAAACGCCAAACCCGAGCCAACAAAAGGAATTTCCTAGACGTTCTTGCAAGACAGGCAGAAGAGGCAGCACTGAGAAATGAACAAAGCACGGTATACAAAATAACTAAATTCATCAGCGGAAAACGAGGTGCAAACAATATTACATTAGTAAGAGATAAGCAAGGAAATCTCATCACGGCAGCAGAGGGACAGGAAACAAGATAGGCAGAGCATTTCAGAGATACTCTGAACAAGGAACCACCAGAGATACAATTGAATGTTCCTGAGGCTGAAAACGATCTAAATGTTAATACAGACATTCCACGAAAAGAAGAAATCATCACGGCAATCAAAAGGTTAAAGAATGGAAAAGCTCCTGGCCATGATAACTTAAATACAGAGCTATTTAAGACACTTAGACCCTGAGCTAGCAGCAGAACTATTAGAACCACTATTTGCACAAATCTGGAAAACAGGGACAACACCAACAGAGTGGAACAAAGGAATAATTGTCAAATTGTCCAAGAAGAGAGACCTAGCAGACTGCAATAATTGGAGAGGAATAACTCTTCTCTCAGTTCCCAGCAAAATACTCGGCAGGATAATTATACAGTGAATTTCAAAAGCAGTAGACCATAAACTGAGGAAAGAACAAGCAGGATTTAGAAAGAACGGAAGATGTTTAGATCATATATTTACTCTCATGAACATTATAGAACAGTGCTCAGAATGGCAAAGACAGCTGTACATTAATTTCGTTGATTTTTAAAAGGCTTTTGACAGTATACATAGGGACAGTTTATGGAAAATACTGAGGGCTTATGGAATTCCAAGCTGCATAGTGTCAATCATAAAAAGCCTCTATGCCAACTTTACGTGTAGTGCTGGGCAGAGCAACCTAACCTTTGAGGTGAAGACGGGAGTACGGCAGGGATGCCCCTTATCAACTACTCTATTTTTAACAGTCATAGACTGGGTGATGCGCCAGAAAACAGAGGGCAGTCCAAGAGGAATAAGATGGACTACATTTTCTACATTGGAAGATCTGGAATATGCAGATGACATTGCACTACTAACACATTCACGTCAACACATCCAGGAAAAAACGGATAGACTTAATCAGTATAGCCAGCAGGTGGGCTTGAACATCAATTTAAAGAAGTCAGAGGTCATGACGCTCAATGTGATCAACCCTGAGCCCATATCAGTAAGGAATCAGCAATAGAACAGACAGACACCTTCACATACCTAGGATGCATAGTAACACCAGACGACGGAGCAAGCAAAGACATCAACAACAGAACGAACAAAGCAAGAACAGTCTTTTTTAGTCTAAACAACATCTGGAAGTCCTCTCAGTACAGCACAAGCACAAAATTAAGATTATATCAGTGCTGTGTGCTTTCTGTGCTACTCTATGGTGCGGAAAGCTGGAGAGCTACAGAGAAGGAAATGTCGAAATTGTCCTCTTTTCACACAACATGCCTAAGAAAAATTCACCGAATCTTTTGGCCGAAGACCATCACCAACCAAGATCTGCTTACTCGGAGCAAGCAAGAGGACATGCACACCATCATAGGGCTATTATTATTATTATTGTTTGATGATGACAATGAATCAAATGTAGCTGGCACTAGTTCTGGTGATATAACACAAAGTACAGTTAGTATTCGTTCTAAGACAGCCATGCGCCAGTATAATAACGACTATTTGTCATTCGGATTCATTTCATCTGGAGAAGAGGAGCCACATCCTAAATGCGTTGCTGTGGTCAGAAAGTGACAAACCAAGCTATGATTTCTAGTAAGCCGAAAAAACACATTTACACAAAACACTCACATTTATGCGAGAAACCAATTTAATATTTTTAAAGGCTTATAACTGATCCAAACACGCCAGGCTACGCAATGGACCAAAATCACAACAATTCTGACAAAGCGTAAGAAGCCACCACGAAATCGTGGCATATAGATGAAATCACATACAACTGCTTTGTCAGTAATTTTAACAGCATGCTGCAAAATTGTAAATATTATGTTTGGCGAGGAATATGACCAAAAAAATGGAAAATCACGGTGTCTGATAACACTATTAGTCTTCGTATACAAGACATGTCTCATGTTGAGCCACAAGTGATAGCTAACATTAAAGAAGCCGACTTTTGTTGCCACCCTGTTGGAAGAGTCAACTGACATACTGGGAAAGCTAAACTCCCAGCATTCAGTAGGTTTGTTTGTAATAAAGACATCATTGAACAATTTTTATTTTGCAAACCAATTCCAGAAACAACAAAAGGCAACACATTCTTGATGTTGTCCAGTTATTTCCGTTCTCACAATCTAGCATGGAAATTCATCAGCATCTGCACGGTCTGTGCTCCCTCTGTGTCTGGAAGCCTGACAGGATTCGCCGCACTGGCCAAGCAGAAGAACCCTGGCATTTTTTTACACACTATTTCCTGCACAGAGAGGCCCTCATTTCAAACTCAGGAGTAGCTGAGCTAAAAAAGAATAGTACTGATCAGACGATCAAAATGGTTAACAACATTAATGTAGCACTAAAAGTTTTCATCACAGATCAAACTATTTTATTTAAAACCTGATTTTTTTATTATTTCATTGAGACAAAGAGAAGGTGTATGAGAGAAAGAGAGAGAGAAGAGGAAGTGGGCCATTTTTGGGGGACAATGGAATACGTCATCTTATTTTTTTTTATTAAATAAATGACATCTTTTCAATGATATCTCATTTCAATAATTGGAATAATGACAAATATGAATATAATTTTTTTAATTTTTTGAAACCCTGGTGTGAGTCACACAGATTAATTGTTGGTCATTATTCGTTATGTATCAAAATACTGGAAACGTACATGTGCTTTCTTATGATTGTTTCCATTGAAAATCACGATGTACTTCATACGACAACGGTGCTGATATGAGCGGGATGTACTGTGGTACCCAAGCCAGACTCAAGGAAGAAATCAACACTGGCAGTATGTGGTCCATGTGCTGCACAATGCTTCATGTAATAGTGACCACGTCCGCAGAAAGCTGCTTGACTGCTGCTGATTATTTGGTGCATTTTACTGTCACTTTACACATACAAATATGGTCTACACTGATTATGACGGAAAATGCTGTCTCGGTGAAAACTCTGTCAGATGACTGATGGTCACTGTCAGATTATCCTACCTACACTATGGATTTCATGACTACTTTCATTCACTTGGCTCAAACATCTAGGGGATGACCATAGCAAACGGTAGCTGACATTAAATAATACAATAACACCCAAATCAGGTATGATCCCTTTAATAACTAAGGTGCACACACATGAGCCACACACACGGCTAACAATACACATGAAATGCAATACACAATGTAATGAACAAAACCAAACTACTTGCCGAAATCACCAGCTCAACATAAAAGCAAAACAGTCACCGACATAATCTTAACCAGCGACTACAAAAATGACTATCGCTCACAGGCGACGCCTAATACTGCAACACGGCAAAACATAATTGCAAGATTCTACTGTAAATAATATCCAGGAAAGAACTACTATAAGTCACATCACCAATCTAGTAATCTATCAATAATCCTGAACACCTGAAACACTCGGCAAGCAATGAACAAAAATGGCATTAATGTAATCCCAGCAAAACCGCTGACAAAAGGGAACAAAACGTCCGAACAGGACGGCGGACATCACGTAGAATGATTTGCGCCAAAAGTTTCATATCCTGTTCCGTCCTGGCTTAACTGACCAGACCGGTTTTTAATCTACCAGCGTAGCCACTCTCCAATGTGGCCAACTCAAAGTTTCGGCGAATGTCTATCCTGTGACATCCCCCCCCCCCTTAAGAAAGAAAACGAAGTTTTCTTCCACCGGAGGAGACACACCCAACCCCCCCTCTGGAGTAAGGGTGAACAAAATGCCGAGATAGCACCTCCTCATGTAGCTAAAGAATGCCCTTTTTTGTCCAATACTCTTGTCATCCATGCCTTCTCACTCACTAGACTAGATACAAGGAACATGTACCAATCCACACCAGGTACTGGCAGTCGTGAAATATAACAACGACTGACTAATCCTGGAGTAGTCTACACACAATGCATGTTACACCAAATCTATATAACTAATTGTCACCAATCAAACAACAAGTCATCGTATCAACAATTATCTCTCATAATAAAGCTGTAGGTATAAGATAATATGATATATCTACACATTGAGTACAACTTCATAGATATTGCCTTTATGGCAGCATAATAAATATATAGTATACCACAATACATCATCATGAAATACCAATTCTAATAAACATAACCCATTTTTTACATAAATTATAATAAGTACTCTCTTCAGATGTACCTGTCCCATAGACTATAAATGTCCAACCAACTTCACAACCTGGACAAGACATCTGCTACCACATTATATACACCCTGAATTGGTAAAATAGTAAAGTTGAATTGCTGTAGCAATAATGACCAGCGTGTCAATTTAGCACTGGTAGATTTAGCCGACTGGAAAAATAGCAGTGGTTTGTGATCTGTTTGGAGGAAAAAATGTGCCCCCAACAGATATCGTGCCAACTTAGACACCGCCCAGATAATCGCAAGGCACTCCCTCTCGATAGGAGCCGCGGTAGCATAGTGGTTAGTGCACTGGCTTCCTAGCGCAGTGGTCTATGGTTCGATCCCCAGATGAGGCGGGAATTTTTTAGGCTACAAACGGCTCCTGGGTCGACCCAGCCCCAAATGGGTACCAGAGCAACTCTGGGAAGGTTAAGGCGGCCGGCGTGATGCCGACCACATCACCCCTCGTGTGCCGACGGTCAAGATAATATGGGCCTAACACCATATTCCCAATATGCCTCAATGGGCGTGTAACGGGTTCCTTTACCTTTACCTTTACTCCCTCTCGATCGTGGAGTATCTGGTTTCTGCTGGCAACAGCTTACGACTGACATATATTGTAAAGCATGACATATAAATTACAGAACAATGCACAGCCAAGTATCACATGACCCTTAAATATTACAAGACCATCATATTCCATAGGTCTCTGATAAATGCACGCCAGGCCTACCTACAGCACACCTGCCTACAGTGTACCTGCCTTCAGCATGCCTGCCCACAGCGCACATGCCTATAGCATACCTTCCCACGGTGCACCTGTATGGCCTCAAGCCACATTAATACCAAGCACAACAAACATAATACAGCATAACTATGCATTGTCCCGCACTTCATACCCTGTACAAGTCTACAAAATACATATATTCATATCAATATCGACCTGGGGGCGTGGGTCAGAGCAACTCAGGTTCGATTCGTGTCAACCTAAACACCTTACCCAACACGAACCCGAAACCGAACCCTAGCTATAGCTGGACTATTATCAGATGGTTCTGCAGCAACGTCAAATGCTCCTGCCTTACTGCATCACGCACACCCCACCTATTCGCAAAAGTCACCCGCGCCATTTTGGTATTGTCGCGCAACGACAATACCTCTACAAATCTAACTGGCGCGACCTCGTCAAACACCCTTCTGAGTGTGCGCCAACTCGCACTCAGGGGGACGTTACGCACCCAAACTGTGCGATCACTAGCTTTCGGACCCTCGTATAAGTACCTACTGCTCCTACTCATGTCGTTTGGTACTTGCCGCGAATCACGTCTATGATGTACCTTTAGGTAATTCCCCTTGGATGTTTGGTGATGCTGAGCCTCTGCTCCGGCCGCACCCATGGCCTTGTGCACTCCCTGTACATTGCCGGCGATTAAATCGGCAATCGGATCATCGAAGACAAACGCGCTCACTTTACCTGTTATGAACGGAGTGTCCACATTGATACATGCCTGGGGGTAAGACTCAACTTTGCCCCCGAATGTGGTACACTTTACCGTTTTGCCTGTAAGGCAGGAGTCGTCGATGCGTGATCGACGCACCCCAATTGTGGTGCATGCGGTGTCCCTCAACACCCGGACTGGTCTATTCTCCACCTTTCCTTCATGGAGAATCACCTTGCCAGTCTCATAGACTGCTGGCAGACATGGTGCCGCATGCCCGCGTTGAAGCACTACCCTCTCGTTCGCGTGGAACAGAGGGCGACACCCCGCACAGTCCTCAGTATTGATTGTGTCTAACAACACCGCGGAATTTGCGTGTTCGATCGGGGTAGTGCATGAGTCGGCACAACGACCCCTGCCACCACAATTGGTACATCTGCGCTCTTTCTTCTTCTCATTAGGTGCACTTTTGTTGGAGCATTTTGATGACGAAGACCCCGCATCAGAGTCAGACGATCGACTCTCTAAGGAACCACTCCTCTGCTTGTGATGTTTGGTTTTATATCAAAACCGGTCTTCGTCCCGAGAATCCTCAAAACGTACTTGTTTACGCGCTTGGCGCTCCTCTCCGTCGCTATTACTTTTATATTGTCGGTTCTGCCACCTCGGCTGACCATTCCGATGAGATCGGAAAACTTCCAGAGCAATCTCTCCTTCACTTTGTCGTAATCGGCCCTTTCCTCTAAAGGGAGGCTATGAAAAGTCTCCATTGCGGGCCCCACTAGCAGTGTCGATAAAAGAGATGGCCACTGATCCCTATCAGCCTTATAGGCCACACATTCGGCCTCAAATCTTTCAAGGAAGAAATCTAAACTATCAATTTTATCATTGAAATTTGGTAGACGCAGCCTAAAAGGACGATGAGCCCCACCAGAAGTTGAGTTTTGACCACTCGCACCCATTTCTAATTTCTTCAATTGTATTTCCTTATCCATCATTTTCTCTTCCAGAGCTAGTCTCATTCTCTCCTTCTCCAACTCTGACTCTATCTTCTTTTCTTGTAATTCTTTATCTTCTCTCATCTTCTTTTCTTGTAACTCGAATTCTCTCTGTTTCCACTCACTTTCTTCTTTCATCTTCCTTTCTTGTAACTCTTTATCTTCTTTCATCTTCCTTTCTTGTAACTCTTTATCTTCTTTCATCTTCCTTTCTTGTAACTCTTTATCTTCTTTCATCTTCCTTTCTTGTAATTCAAATTCTTTCCTTTTAATCTCTAGCTCTTCAGCTCGAGCATCTTTTAGAGCATTCTGTTTCCCAATTCTTTCTTTTTCTTCCATTGCTTCCTTCTCTTTCTTTTCTTTTTCTTCCTTTGCTTCCTTCTCTTTCTTTTCCTTCTCTAGTTTTCTGATTCTCAACTGAATAAAATTCAGTCTTGGCATAATTCAATAAATCTTTTCCTGTGAACCCGGCTTCCTTGCCCATCCGCATGAAACTATCAAAGTCCATGATGTAAACTCAGATTACTCACTCTTATCTCCTGCTATAAATCTTTACAATGTGAGTACTCAACCGTATATATTCAGCTTAATAAGCAGATAAATTTCTGTTTATAATAATATTCAGTAATAACAGAAGTAACTAATGATATCACTTCTTCACTCTACACATATATATACATATATGCATGAAAGTAAATATCACCACGTAGTTTATTGTATAAATATACTTCACCTTTACCTTATAGTATCAATTAAGTCTCCCTTAGCCCCTTGGCTATGGTGTCACCAATTGGAAAATTTGGTCTTTCTGACCACTTATTCTCTATGATAACCTCAATCAAACTTACAATAGTCGATAGTTGTATAATAACAACTTCCTGATACCTTGACACCAGTGTCTCCACTTAGTTCAAAAATCAGGTATTACCTCAAAATCTGTTACTGGCACCCACACTGGTGCTATATTCGAATAACACTTCACTTATTACTAAAGTCTACAATCTCTGTTATGCAAGTACTACCTATGGCAAAATGAGCACAACACAGATGAAAGAAACGCATACATCACATTACGAAAACAAAATTCCAGTCACGAGGAAATAGATGACAGAACAAGAAGAGAAGAGGTAGATTAATATCTACAATGCGCGACTGAGCACGAACGAAAACAAGGGATACCTGTAAACGTATTTACAAGATAGTAAGATGAGACAAGAGAAAAAACCACTTAAACACCACAAAAGAATTACTAAATGTACACGACACTATAAATACACACACCACAAATACAGCTAACACCAACAGGGCTCGGAATTTTAAGCAGGGCAGTCGCAGGAAATCCCTCTGCCAGACTCCACCACCAAAACAAACACCGCCACACCCTAAGAGAATCGGTCTAATCCAATCTTTTCCTACACGAGGCCAAGACTAGATTAAACTCACCACCCTTCCTCCCTTGAATACACCAAAACACAATAACACTAAAGACTCAACAAAAACTACAGTCAACAATGAAGTGCTGGAAGCTCTTTCTTTCACTAAGGACTATATTCACTCCAGTGAAAATAAACTAAGTAAACTATCAGTAAAATAATACTATAATGTATCCAACATATATTTATATAATACAAATATTTCCTATTACTAAGAGAACAGTGCAAGAACAGATTTAACTATAGCACGTTTCACTAGCTTTGCCCAACTTCAAAATGCTATATCTCAGCGAATATATAACGCATATAAGTGAAATTTCGTATGTGAATTTGAAATGGTATAGACCCTATGAATTAAATTTTTCATTAAAATGCGGCCATTGGTTTCAATTTTCGTTTCTTTGCGATATAATATAAAATCCTACTTGCCAACACACATCACACGCACACATATTGAAATGTCTACAGTAAATTATACGACCTCATTTGCACATTTTTGGTTTATCAAGCAATTGGCATGATTTTTGAGTGAAATTGCGTGAAATCGCACTCCTTGAACATAAAACAGTTTAGATCCGGTGCAACGCACACATTGTCAATCAGAGGTGTGTCTACAAAAATTATTGTGTGGTTAAGAAGGAAAAATGAGTCTGCGAGTACATTTTATGACATTAAAGCAAACGATCATTGCACCGCTGGATAGTGACATCTGAAATGTCTAATTCCAGTGTTTTACACACGAAAAATAGGCCAAGAGTGGTGAATAATTTTTACAGAGAATTGATCCGCAGAGAAATTTGCAATATGTTTCACAATAATGAGGCAGTGACTTTAAGGAAATTGAAAATTTGGTTAAGAAAGAATAATGACATTGATATTTCCAAAACTACGCTATGGAGGACTATTAGGAGTTTGGGATTCACTTTTAGAAAATATGTTGGTGGTAGAAACCTTATTTGTGAGAAGCCTCATATAGTTGCAATGAGAAGCAAATATTTACGCGAGGTCAGAGAAATGAGAAGAGATTATTATGATTTTGTGTATTTAGATGAAACTTGGATCAATGCGCACCACAGTAATGAACGAGAATGGCAATCATCTGATGGAACAACTAAGAGACTAGTACCAAGCAGCAAAGGACAGCGCCTAATAATTGCACATCCAGGAAGCAGCCATCATGGGCTTCTAAATAATATACTCATATTTGTTTCAAAATCCACAGATAATAGGGATTACCATGCAGAAATGAATGGCAAGATATTTCAAGATTGGATTGTGAATCATGTACTTCCTTCCTTTGATAGACCGTGGTGTTTGATAATGGACAATGCCTCATATCACAACGTTGTGGCACCAGAAGATAAAGTTTCTAATTCACCAAGTATTAAAGATGTAATAAAGATTTGGCTGACCATAAACAACATTCCATTCAACGAAATGTCCATGAACCTGAATTACTTGGAATTGTAAAAAAAGACACAGCATACAAAGATATTTCACATAGACAAGGCAATCCATGAACATGGTCACAGATGTTTAAGATTACCTCCTTACCATTCTCACTTAAACCCAATAGAATTAGTATGGGCTAAAATTAAGGAACAGGTAGCAACATAAAATAGAACGTTCAAATTAAAAGATGTTGAAATACTTATAAAAGCCGCCATCTCCAATATAGCCAGGGATTATTGGAAGAAAAGTGAGAACCATGTGTTACAAGAGGAAGAGGAATATTGGAAGAATGATGGTTTGTCCTTCATTCAGCCGAGATTGATTATCAATTTCTCAGAGACATCTGATTATGATTCGGATGAAGTTTAATTTCTTTAAAGATGACCTTACCGTTATTTACAAGCACATTAGAGGAGCAACGTTTCATTATGATATTTATGAACCGCAAAGAGATGATACCCATTGAAATAATTAGATCAAGGAAGGTCCAGTATGGTAGCGCATTAAATGTCAATGACAAACAATGTCACGATTATCTCGCATGCAGATCATTTAAGAAATCATCTTCAACACGTATTCAATTGCAAACGTGATGGCCACATTATTGTAATAGTAGACACGCCTATGCCTAATCAATTCACAGAATCTGTGCATGAAGTGGTAAAATTTCTTTTCTCGATACACAATAATTAGTATGCCGACAAAGATCAAAGGATTTCATCCGTTTATGGGAACTGGACAAGATGCACAGATATAAAGTATATATTTGTTGGGTCTAACCCAATATAACATCGTATGCAAAAAATGGCATTAATACGTTAGACGGTTAATCAGATAATTACATTTGAAGTTGGGCAAAGCTAGTGAAACGTGCTATAACAATGAGCATACATACATACAAAGTAAGTCATAGTTGTACAATAAAGAAAAGACCTAGCCGCGCTAGCGTAGTGGTTAAAACACCGCTCTGGCGACCGGGTGATTCAGGATCAAACCCGGGCGACGGCATTTGAGGATTTTTCGTCGACCGGGAATTGGACTGGATTAACTCGAGACCTGGCGAGAACATTTGAAGGAGTGTCGTCGACCAGGGATTGGCGGCTCCTGAGCCGACCCAGCTGCAATGGGTACCTCCGAAATCGGAGAGTATTTGCCTGAATGGCGAGGGACACCTGTCTCTGTACAAGAAAAAAGGGATACTCACGTAAAAATCAATGTCAGGTTAGACATTAGTAATAACCTGAGATTTCGCCTCGAGTATTAGCAGGCGTACGAAAAAAAAAAAAAAAAAAAGAAAAGACCAAAACAAAAGGAAAGACAACAATAACAAACCAAGAAGTAAGTAAAGAAATAGCACTAACTACTTAACAGGTTAGACTATATGATAGCTAGTAACAGTAAGGAAGACAGACAAGAAAATTTAGAATTTAAAGAAAAGTAAGAACATATTAATATAATACATTATACACAACAAACAGACAATAACTTATCTGAAGCTCCAACGGCGCTTGAGCATGAAGAATCCTCAGCAATGACGATGAATGATGATCACAGAACAAACGAAACTCCACACTAGACAACGTATAAATCCGCAACTTGGCGTCTTAGGAAGGACTACCTTTCAAACTCCTAACAACCGCTCATTCCACCCTAATACCAAGGTTGACCAATCTATCTCCCATCTGACATCTTCACATGCCGTCTGGGCCCTATCTAACTGGTACCAGCACCCCAAGCTCCGCTGCTTCACCTGGATCACTGTCAACAACCATCAAAAAGACTTCAAGATACACCAAACTGACCATCCTGGTGCATGCTGTATCACTAGCTTATCACTTTAACAATCGTACATAGACTTCCAAACATACCAGAGCAAATAACTTGGAACTCAACTGTACAATATTTAATCCACGATAGACTGAAAAAATAGCCATCACAACCACGACAGTGGAAGTAGGTCAGAGCCCGTAATCGAGGTCAGGTCAAACGACCGTCAACAACACTGTAACAGACTGGCACACACACTGACCTTCCACTGGACGAACAAAAACAACTCATTCCCGTGAGTTGACAGAAAAAAATGAAGGCGCCAACACAGTGGCCTACACCTTTCTAGAATACTGTGTGCACCATTCCTAATGGCCTGATTATAGCCACATAGGCTCTAAGGCCTTACTATCAAATAAAAGCAAATCAATAACGCCAGCTAGCTGGGAAATAAATTATTAAATCGTACAGGCTCCACGCCTTCACAATACGAGTTACCCCAGATGTCCCGGATGAGCCCCCAGATGTCAGCTTAACCTACCTACATTATGGATTTCATGACTACTTTCATTCACTTGGCTCAAACCACTAAGGGATGACCATAGCATACGGTAGCTGACATTAAATAATACAATAACACCCAAATCAGGTATGATCCCTTTAATAACTATGGTGCATACACATGAGCCACACACACGGCTAACAATAAACATGAAATGCAATACACAATGTAATGAAAAAACCAAACTACTTGCCGAAATCACCAGCTCAACATAATAGCAAAACAGTCACCGACATAATCTTAACCAGCGACTACAAAAATGACTATCGCTTACAGGCGACGCCTAATACTGCAATACGGCAAAACATAATTGCAAGATTCTACCGTAAATAATATCCAGGAAAGAACTACTATAAGTCACATCACCAATCTAGTAATCTATCAATAATCCTGAACACCTGAAACACTCGGCAAGCAATGAAAAAAAATGGCATTCATGTAATCCCAGCAAAACCGCTGACAAAAGGGAACAAAACGTCCGAACAGGATGGCGGACATCACGTAGAATGATTTGCGCCAAAAGTTTCATATC
The DNA here is from genome assembly GCA_024509875.1 of Oreohelix idahoensis. Classification (NCBI taxonomy): domain Eukaryota; kingdom Metazoa; phylum Mollusca; class Gastropoda; order Stylommatophora; family Oreohelicidae; genus Oreohelix; species Oreohelix idahoensis. The sequence goes on from JAMPIV010016775.1 coordinate 169,986, forward strand.
CTGTTCCGTCCTGGCTTAACTGACCAGACCGGTTTTTAATCTACCAGCGTAGCCACTCTCCAATGTGGCCAACTCAAAGTTTCGGCGAATGTCTATCCTGTGACAGTCACCACAATTTGATAGCGTGAGATCATTGAAAACCTATATTTCAACGAAATCAATGCAGAACCGGTTGATATCTGTGAATGTGAAGAGCAAAACCAAACAGTGGTTCATGAAGCAAAAGCTTTCATAAAACATCTGAACAGCTTAGAAAGGACATTAATGACAACCAGTTTGAAAGATCTTCGGGGGGAAAATTGATAGAGTTAAAAAAGGCGCTTCAAGAACCCGGAACTGAGTTGTACGCAATTGATTTGTTTTGAAATTCTGATTACACACCTAAAGATAAAACACCAGAGGAACTGGTACCAGATCTGAGTGTAAAAGATGCATTTCAAATTCAGGTTGTTTCTAATATTGTAGACGTAATAGTCACAGAAATGATAAAAGGGTGTGCGGACACTTACAGTACGTTACCTGATGTTATCTTGCAGACTAATTTCTGTCAAAAGACAAAGTTCAGTCCAGAGCCAGTGGGTTATTCAACATCCATTCGTCCAGCTTAAAAGAAGACTTTGTTGATGATTATGTGAAGTTGTCTCGTCGTACAAGGACAAAATATCTGTCGCGGAACTGATAAAATCTTAAACAAAACAAAAGTGTTACAGGTTTTCTAAATACTGTATGTATATTTCTTTGAGTATCTGTCTATCGATATTTGGACCAAATGTAGAAGGAGAAAAATAATTTTCAAAACTGAAACAAATCAAGAACTATATAAGATAAACTACTATGTGTCGAGATCGCCTATCAAATTTGGCTTTTCTGTGCATTGAGGACGCATTACTTGTAGTGTGGACTTTGATGACAGTATTACAGACTTCGCGGAAGCGAAATGCCAAAACTTACCTTTCTTGTGAAATATTTTAAGTAGTCTGGAAATTGTTTAATACTTTTTTTTTATATATATATATATATATATATATATATATATATATATATATATATATATATATATATATATATATATATATATATATATATATATATATATATATATATATATATATATATATATATATATTCTAATAATAAAAGTAAAAAATAATTGGTATAAACTCCGCCTAGGCCGGTCCCAAGCCCGGCTGAAAAAGGCGGTGGGTATGCAAGCATAATGTGAATGAATTATTTCTTACAGTCGTTATGCCTACATTATGTATAGATACAAATACATTTTCTCACAGGTCAGACCACGGTTTGTGGAGAAGGACAGTATCTGTACACCAACATATCAGGCAGCTCTCACATCTGTCAAACTTGTTTAGTGGGAACCTACATGGACGAGCAGAACCACACTAGGACCGAGTGTAAGAATTGTACAGAACTCAAGGGAGATCACAATCATACCACGTGCTCTTTCGACCAGAGTACCAGTCCCGTTGAAGAGAAGATTCAGTACACTTCTGAAAGTGTTTTTATGATTCTGTGTTCAATGGCTAATGATGTGATAAGTGTATGTATTATTGTGTATATTTTAAAAGTTTCAGAGCAAATAAAACCACATAACTCCAGTTCAACACGCGTATGGAGCATGTTTAAAATTTTTTCGTCTTTCTGTACATTTTCTGTGGTCATGTACATTTGTTCAGTTTCTTTACGACTCACATATATTTTATTTATATTAGGTGTTAAAGATAAAGCTTCAGAGTTTGAAGTTTTCAATGTAGTAAAAAATTTTAATTATATCAACACTGGTTGCTATATAATAATTGTATTCGCTTTTTGGACGTTCTGTTACTGGAATCGTCAACTTAATCGGAAATTGCCTGAGGACGAGAAAGAAAGATGTGAACTTGAGCAGTTAAACAAGAACATTACTGTCATAGATTTTTTATAGGAATTTAAGATCAATTATGGTCCAGTCTGGGTAGAACTATAACAGGTGATAGCTCAGTGGGAGATAAGGTAAAGAAATAGATTTTCACGAGTGAAATGGTGAAAGGTAAAGTCTGTCCCTGGATTTGATAGATAATCTATCCAGCCTATCGATCACGACTGAGATTTTAGATCAGACAGTTTCCCTATATATATATATATATATATATATATATATATATATATATATATATATATATATATATATATATTTAACCACCCACCTCTACACACACACAGATACGTAAAGACAATTAGACAAACAGACGTGAAAACTATAGCTATGGAATAGGGATCTTTTGGGACAAGCTGACCAACACACGTAAAACGTAAATAAAGTTTATGTAAATTTTATTTATCATAAAGAACTTCACACACAGAAATAAGTTTTGAATATCAATCAAATACAATTAAACATAAGTTAATGAATTAATTAAAGAGTTAGACTCATAGGTGTAATCCTCTCTCCCTTTGTTGAGACAAGATCCCGTTAGAAGAGAAGTTATTAACCCCCAAAGAGTCAAAGGTTTTTACGCTATGGTCTAGGATTTCCCCCCTACAATAAAGAACAGAGTTTATACGTTAATCTATTCTGAAAGGGACAGCATTAGCAAAACTTGCATACAAAAATACAAAGATAGTACATGAGTTATACAATGAAAGAATTATTCATCCCTGTTTTCTCTCGCTCTGACAGACCTGTGATCACAACCATTCACTCTTACCTAATAGGTGCTTTCACAACATCTGGAACAAGCGTAAGGTACACACAGCCCATCCAGGGTTGGTTATTGGCGAATCAAGCCCCAGTTTCTCCAAAGACTAATTTAATTCAAATGATGCGAAACGCTTGATTCGCTACTGGTAGTAGGATACAGATTATGTCACTTCAATTTTTGTCCAGGTAGTAAAATAATTACGAGATCTAATGTTCACAGTGTACAGTAGCTTGGAATCTTCAATCTTTAAATCGAGTGTCAGGTAAATAAATCTGTTCAGGATAAATCTTCTTCACAACACAGTGGTCGTCATTCAGGTAATGTCAATCTTTGATTATGTCGCCCCCACAGGCTGAATGCATATGAACTTTGGAAAAAGAAATCTGGATATTCTATAAGTCCAGTTACAATTTATTCTTAATATTCTTTGGGTTGGTACTCTGTCTCTTTCTGAGTGTAACACACGAGGCCAGACAGGTTCCCTTGAAAACCCGATATTTATATCAGAATGTTCTTTTGTAAAAAAGTTATTCTCAGATTCATATGAAAGCCGCTGGTAAGGTTTAGGGTTTGACCCAATACTGTGTAAAGAGAAAAGATACAAATACTTAACATAATATAGTATACACAATCCTATCCTTACCCCGCGTAACATAGATAGTCATTTTAAAAAAAATCAGTCATCATGAATTAGAAATAAATACATATTTCGTCAATACTCATGATGAATCAGTACATTTACTTAGTTGGTTAAAACAGTCTCTGACTGGTTACTAGCAGTTAATAAAATTTATATTATAGCTGGAAGAGTTTAGCTAAAAATTATTATCTGTTCTGCTAGCCACTGTAACACAGTAAAACCTAGAGAAATATAATTGACGATTTAACTAGTTAAATCACTCAAACTACTAGTATAATTATTACCACAGGCCAGAAATAAAACGATTCTCCAATCGAAAAACTAAGTGATACTTCTATTATCAGAGATCTTTAGAATCGAAAGCTAGACGTTCTCTGAAATTCTGGCGGTACTGGATAAATTTGAGTTAGAATGCCGGGGTATATATATCTCTGAAATCAACGTGACTGTTACCTATACCCCGAAAACCAGACTCTCTGCCAGATTTCGCACCTACGGGGAAATCTCTGCTCAGATTTCGGCTTATGTGTAAATCAAAGCCGTTCTTCACGCTAGAGCCGAAAACCAGAATCAGGCATAACATAATTTGCTAATCAGTGCAAATTTTACACGTCTCTGCTCGTAAGGGCCATCTAGCGAGCAGTATCCTTTGATCTGGCAATTCGCAGTATTTAATTAACTTTCTAGCGAACGGATTACAAGGGAGGTAATAGCAATTTGCTCACCTTGGTTCCAAAATTATCTGCTCTTAGTACTAAAAGTAATTCATCCCTGATCGCTGTCTTATCTATTACCACGATTTTCAATCGCTGGCGTTAAAAATAAATTACAGATCAACGAAGCTAATAGGTCTGCTGGTTAAAACCGTGCATAGGTGGAAGAAAAGGTAAAAGAAAAGTGTAGATAATGAAAAAGATATATGAAGCTATTTTCATAATATGTCACAATAACCTAGCATTTGTCGATGTTTTTTGCTTGATCCATAATTTCCTGTAGTCTAGTATAAAATGCTTCTTTCACAGACTCATCTTTGTCATTAGTTGGTGCATAACATTGGATGACATTTACATTTATTTTCTTTTTAGCTGTTTTAAAAGTAGCTGTTATTATTCTGGGTCCAACGGCTTCCCATTCAATGGGTGCTTTCTGTGCTTCTTTAAATAACATAAGAGCTACCCCTTCACTGTGGTGTGAACTTTCGTCTTCATGTCCTGAGGACAGCACCAATTCACCTGTGATGAGTTTCTTCTTGTCTACCCTCTTCCACTTTGTTTCACACGGTCCCAGAACTTCGATTTTATATTCCCTCATTATAGAGGAATAATGTTACTATCAGTGCCAGGAAAAGTATTAAACAGGATTATCCTTGAGAGATTAAAAGAGTCCATAGACAGAAAACTGAGAGATGAACAAGCAGGTTTTCGACTAAACAGATCCTGTACAGACCAGATAGCCACTTTGAGAATAATAGTTGAACAAAGTCTGGAATGGAACTCACCACTATACATCGGATTTGTGAACTACGAAAAGGCATTTGACAGTGTAGACAGAGATTCACTATGGAAATTGATGAGGCATTATGGAGTTCTCCTGAAGATCATTAATTTAATAAAGAAAACATATGAAGACATGACATGCAGAGTTCTTCATGAAGGACAGCTTACAGAACCATTTGGGATAAGAACAGGAGTGCGACTGGGATGCCTATTGTCTCCATTCCTTTTCTTACTAGCAATAGACTGGGTTATGAGAACATCGATAACACACAACAGAAATGGAATCCAGTGGACTCTGACTAAGCAGTTAGATTATCTGGATTTTGCTGATGACTTGGCTCTTCTGTCCCATAACCATAATCAGATGCAGGACAAATTGAAAACACTCAATGAGAGGTCACAGCAATTGGGTCTGAAAATACACAGAGAAAAGACAAAAATAATGAGAATAAATGCAGGTAATAATAACAGGGTTGAACTTGAAGAAGCACCAATAAAAGATGTAGAATCGTACACATATCTTGGCAGCAATATAGACAAAGTTGGAGGGACAGACAGTGATATCAAAATAATAATGCAAAAAGCAAGAGGAGCTTTCATTGCATTGGGAAACGTATGGAGATCAAGAGAAATTGGATCCAACACGAACATAAGAATCTTCAACTCAAATGTGAAGCCAGTCCTATTGTATGGCTCTGAGACATGGAGAACAACAAAGACAACAACCAAAAAGCTAGACTTTCATAAATGGGTGCTTGCTTAGAATAGAAGGATTAAAATGGTATGATACGGTTACCAACGTGGAACTGATGACAAGAACTAGACAAGTGCCAGTGGAACAACAGATGAGAAGAAGACGATGGCGATGGATAGGACACACACTGAAGAAACCTGTTGATAGCATTACAAGGCAGTCCTTGTTCTGGAACCCCCAGCGCAAGAGATGCAGAGGTAGTCCAAGAAGCACATGGAGAAGAGAGCTGGAAACAGAGGTGAAAATGATAAGGAGAACGTGGAAAGAACTTGAGATGGTAGCACATGACAGGAGGACTTGGCATGTGTTTGTTGAAAGCCTATGCTCATTTGGGAGTAGAGGTTTAAGAATGAATGTCGATGTTGAACCACCAAGATACGTCCAAACAACAACAGAGGCTAGCATACTACTATACCCAACTACTACAATATGTCCAAACAAGAACACCGGGTAGCATTCTACTATACCCAACTACTACAATATGTCCAAACAAGAACAGAGACCGGTACACTTCTATACCCAACTACTACAAAATGTCCAAACAAGAACAGAGACTAGCATACATCTATACCCAACTACTACAATATGACCAGACAAGAACATAAACTAGCACACTTCTATACCCAACTACTACACAAGAACAAAAACAGAGACTAGCATACATCTATACCCATCTATTACAATATGTCCAAACAAGAACAGAGACTAGCATACATCTATACCCAACTACTACAATATGTCCAAACAAGAACAGAGACTAGCATACTTCTATACCCAACTACTACAATATGTCCAAACAAGAACAGAGACTAGCATACTACCAGGGCCGGCTTAACCGTTAGGTGAATTGGGCATTTACCTAGGATGGCAAAATAGAAGTTAAAAAAATTGGTATGATGAAAGAAGTCATAAGTCTGGAAAAATGTATCTTATCCTTTGTGAATTCCTAGTTTATGAGTACTGTCTCTTTGTTACCTTGGTGCCAGTCTGAGCACGTGACGTGTTATAAAAGCATAGATCGTCGCTTGTAAAGTTGCAGTGTTGTTTTTTTTTTTTTCTTTCTTTCTTGAACAAACAGTTGTGTTACAACATGAAGCTGTTAAAGGGAAATGAAACAGTGAATAAAGTTTTCAGTTAGATGAGAGTGATTCTTTTTGTTTAGAAATACTTTTAATAAGTTGTTCAAAGTATTCGCTGGACTGGAAACCTATCGCTTATTCAAGCTGATATAACAGCTGTAACAAATGACACTGACAACTTAGTCTTTTTTTAGACTCGAATTTTTCTTGTTTAAAACATCTTTACTGTAAATGTACGAGGACTGTATGTCGAAATGAAGTTAAAGCACTGTGTTTTATTGTAGCAAGTTGTCAAGTAAGTTGTTTTTTTTTTTTTTTCAAGCACCATGCCTAGTGGCGTAGGAGATCATGCCTGTCCACAACTTTCTGTCTCCAGTACTATTTATCAATTCTGTTGTTGACCTCTTTCCATGCCACGATGTCAAACTGTCCAGTTTTTGCTCTCTTTGTCTTCCCCTATCTCTTTTTCCTTCAATCTTACCTGTTGTTGCGATATATTCCAGCTATCCTGCTCTCATAACATGCCCCAAAAAAGTTTTTATATGAGGGTTTATTATTGTTTAGAGGATGGTCTATCTGAGTATTCTGACACTGATTCATCTGGAGTTCTCCTTGGACTCCTTTAACAATCTGCATGATTTATTCTACTGCGATTATGTCCCTTTCTCGGTAAATCAGTATCATTGTCATTATGCCTTCTGTTACTCTCACACCTAGCGCTAACTGTACAGTATTCCACAGCTTCGTTGGTGGAACGTTCTCATCTGACAACGTCCAATTTCGCTTATGTGGTTTCCTAATTTCTTGTTCCATATCATCGTGTGACACCGTATCCTCTGTATCGTCATCCTGTATATCTTTTAATTCTTCGGTGTTTGGATGCATCGTCAGTTATTTTTTCTCTATCTTATTGTGGTTCTCATTGCATCGTACTCCCTTGGCTGTTTTGCTTGTATATTAAGTGGATGACTCCGGCAAGAATGGAAAATCTCCATAGAAGACTCGAATCTTCAGGAACTGATGTGGATCTACTGTACTGGTCATGCAGGGGTACGTAGCAATGAAAGAGCTCACATATTACTAGCTTCAAGTGCACTCGCAGAAGGTGCATTGGATATAGATATGGGAGAGATGCTGAGGGCAATTAATGATCGCCTATTAGAGATTGACACTGCATTCAATGAATCATCAAGGCTAAGATTGCTGGAATTTGGCATCAAACGTAAGACCAGCAAAGATGAAATTATGAGATGATGCATCCGGCGCATATATAACAAGCGCGCAACACGAACAATTAGCATTCAAACACTTCGACATTTGCTAAAGGAGACTAAGCTCCTGTGGATTTCCCGGAGTGCAGTGACGTCGATTCTGATCAATAATAACAATCTTAAATCTGGTTATCAACTGATCGAGAGTTTGTGGTTCTGACTGGGCATCTCTTACAGCTCGTGTCACGACATGTATGTTACGTGGAAATGTTTGTCTGCATGCAACACTGGAACAACTCTTAATGTATGTTAAGTCATCGTTATTTTCCGGCATCACTGCATAGTTTGCCTTTCTCCTGTTTTGTATCCTGCTGTGGAATGTGTACTGGTTCCTATTTATCTAGGGGAAGGTGTTGTACGTGTATTCTTATAGTTTTTTTTCCCTTATCTTTCTTCCAGATAAAATATGCGATGTCGGACATTCGTTGCAATATCTGAAATCATTAAAACAATTTTTCTTCCAATTTGGAATTCCTTTCATGTTCCTTATCGAAGACTATGTCGCTTGGTTTGAACTCTTGAGTTGTGTTATTTGTTCGTATACTTCTGCCTTCGTTCAAACGCTTGTTTTATATTTCTCTGTGCCAGTATATGCGCTTTATTTTTCTTTGAATCCCCCATTTGAGTTTGGATACTAAACATGTCGAGCTGGTTATATTCTTTGAAAGTCTGAGGCCTAGAGCTGGATCTTGACTCTACGCAAGGTTATTGATGGAGTATATTATCAGTTTTCTTCCATGGTTTTGACATATCTTCTCCGTATCCAACGCTTCTGAGAAAATTTCGCAGCTTGTTAAGACTATTCCACTGTCTTGCTACCTCATACGGAAAGTTTTGTCTGTCATCTACTCGTGTGTGTATCCAGTTGTGTCTGGCATGCACGAAAGTCCCAGTATGGTGCATGCAAGTATTTTGTGTATTTGTACGAGGTAATTAGGCTGACAGCATCTTTGGCTATCTCTATTCTGTCTTGTCCAAGAGGGGTTGGAAGTGTTATATGCCCTGTCGCTTTGCATGGCTAGTGTTCTATGACGCAAGTCATACAGTCTCTGTCTACAGCCTACTGTCCTAATTTCCTACAGTTGTAGAAAGTAATACCCGTCTTGATATTATGAATGAATCTATGTTTAAGTCTGTTCTCTTCTTTTCATCCAGTTTTGTCTGAGCTGGTCGACCTCCATTGGGTCCTCTTCAGAATCCTGTGGCACTGATGTACGTCCTATACTGAGGTCAAGTCTACGCATAACATTTTCCCCAGTTATGGCGATGTTAACATCTTCCTTCATATTTTGAGCATTTTTCCTCAGCAAGTACAATTTCATTGTAATAATATTTAATCCATCTACAAATACATCAACTATCTGTCTTGTCACTTCTTAAGCAATAATGTCCTGACGCAAAAAGCTTCATCTGCAAGGTTAAGCAATCGACTACTAAACATCTGTGTAGATTCCTCCTGATATTGTTTAATTTTACTGAGCATGGTCCAAGCATATTTGCTTCATAATATTGACGTTTGAGTTCTTTCTGTAAGTCTTTCCAAGGTTCTGTGGATAGAGAAACTGTTCTCCTACAACTGAAATCAGTTACGAAACCATCGATGAAAAGGTATGCGATTTTATTTTTGTTTGTTCCTAATGCGTCTATTGACACCCAAGAATACAATTTTCAAGGATATGAGACACAGGATTTTTACCAAATGTAGGCTTGCAGGTCATTAGTACCGACAAAAAGGAAAACTGTTATGATAAACATAGGGTGACCTATAGAAAAGTCCTAGACAAGAACACCTGGAACATGTTTGTTGAAGGTCTATGCTCTTTGGGGGACTGAAGGGTGACGTGATGATGAATTTTCATAAGTTTAATATAGAAATACTCGTTTTGTTTTTAAATGTCTTGTCTTTTCAGCTCCAATAGTTTTTGTTTTTTTTTATTTATTTGTCAACAACTTTACTCATATAGTGCGCAGAAGCAAGTCTCTGAATTCGCCTAACAAAAAACAATTGTTTTTTTTTTAAATGCCACCAGTAAGCAAAATGATTATGCACCAGACTTTTCCTTCGGTTTTTTTCCCCAGGTTCCAATATGGTTTTTTTTATTTTTTAAGGTACCCCAGACAAAAAATGTAGGCAACCCACAATTTATATGTTTAATTGATTATTTTATCATCAGACAAATGTAGGCAGCCCACAATTTATATGTTTAAGTGATGTTTTTATCCCTAGAAACATATAGGTAGCACACAACGTGTGTGTGTGTGTTTAATTGGGGTTTTTATCATCAGAAAAATTTAGGCAGCCCACAGTGCATGTACTCCTAATAAATAAGCTAATTTTTACAAGAAGGCTTCGCAAAATGATGAGTTTATGATGATCGGTAGCAAATGTGTAGGCTACAGTGAATGGGGTCCCGCAGGAACCTAATCCCCTTTTTCTCATAGGTTCAATGGTTCCATACTCGCGAATTCCGTATTCGCGGGGTTTTCAAGGAACCTAACCCCCGTGAATAGCGAGAATTGACTGTATGTTTAATTGGTGTTTTTATCACCAGAAACATGTAGGTAGCCTACAATACACATGTATGTTTAATTGGTGTTTTTATCACCAGAAACATGTAGGTAGCCTACAATACACATGTATGTTTAATTGGTGTTTTTATCACCAGAAACATGTAGGTAGCCTACAATACACATGTATGTTTAATTGGTGTTTTTATCACCAGAAACATGTAGGTAGCCTACAATACACATGTATGTTTAATTGGGTTGTTTTTTATCACCAGAAACATGTAGGGTAGCCTACAATACACATGTAATATTTTAATTGGTGTTTTTAATCACCAGAAACATGTAGGTAGCCTACAATACACATGTATGTTTAATTGGTGTTTTTATCACCAGAAACATGTAGGTAGCCTACAATACACATGTATGTTTAATTGGTGTTTTTATCACCAGAAACATGTAGGTAGCCTACAATACACATGTATGTAATTGATGTTTTCATCACCAGAAACATGTAGGTAGCCTACAATACACATGTATGTAATTGATGTTTTTATCACCAGAAACATGTAGGTAGCCCACAATACACATGTATGTAATTGATGTTTTTATGACCAGAAACATGTAGGTAGCCTACAATACACATGTATGTAATTGGTGTTTTTATTACCAGAAACATGTAGGTAGCCTACAATATACATGTATCTAATTGGTGCTTTTATCACCAGAAACATGTAGGTAGCCTACAATACACATGTATGTAATTGATGTTTTTATTACCAGAAACATGTAGGTAGCCTACAATACACATGTATGTAATTGATGTTTTTATCACCAGAAACATGTAGGTAGCCTACAATACACATGTATGTAATTGATGTTTTTATCACCAGAAATATGTAGGTAGCCTACAATACACATGTATGTAATTGATGTTTTTATCACCAGAAACATGGAGGTAGCCTACAATACACATGTATGTAATTGGTGTTTTTATTACCAGAAACATGTAGGTAGCCTACAATACACATGTATGTAATTGGTGCTTTTATCACCAGAAACATGTAGGTAGCCTACAATACACATGTATGTAATTGATGTTTTTATTACCAGAAACATGTAGGTAGCCTACAATACACATGTATGTAATTGATGTTTTTATCACCAGAAACATGTAGGTAGCCTACAATACACATGTATGTAATTGCTGTTTTTATCACCAGAAATATGTAGGTAGCCTACAATACACATGTATGTAATTGATGTTTTTATCACCAGAAACATGTAAAAAAAAAGGTAGCCTACAATACACAAGTATGTCAACTGATGTTGTTTATTATACCAGAAAGATGTAGGTAGCCTACAATACACATGTATGTAATTGGTGTTTTTATCACCAGAAACATGTAGGTAGCCTACAATACACATGTATGTAATTGATGTTTTTATTACCAGAAACATATAGGTAGCCTACAATACACATGTATGTAATTGGTGTTTTTATCACCAGAAACATGTAGGTAGCCTACAATACACATGTATGTAATTGGTGTTTTTATCACCAGAAACATGTAGGTAGCCTACAATACACATGTATGTAATTGATGTTTTTATCACCAGAAACATGCAGGTAGCCTACAATACACATGTATGTAATTGATGTTTTTATTACCAGAAACATGCAGGTAGCCTACAATACACATGTATGTAATTGATGTTTTTATTACCAGAAACATGTAGTTAGCCTATAATGTATATGTTTAATTGGTGTTTTTATGACCAGAAACATGTAGGTAGCCTACAATACACGTGTAATTGATGTATTTATTACCAGAAACATGTAGGTAGCCTATAATGTATTTATATTTAATTGGTGTTTTTATCACCTGAAACATGCAGGTATCCTAGAATACACATGTGTGTAATTGACATTTTTATTACCAGAAACATGTAGGTAGCCTATAATGTATTTATGTTTAATTCTTTTAAATACATAAGAACATTTTTTTAAAAATTTTCCAAACAATAATAAAAAAGCACTGCCATTTTTATTTGGGCCAAACACAATTTTTTGCTTGGGACTGAAAGAGTGAAGTCACGTTTTTATCACCAGAAACATGCAGGTATCCTAGAATACACATGTGTGTAATTGACATTTTTATTACCAGAAACATGTAGGTAGCCTACAATACACATGTATGTAATTGATGTTTTTATTACCAGAAACATGTAGGTAGCCTACAATACACATGTATGTAATTGCTGTTTTTATCACCAGAAATATGTAGGTAGCCTACAATACACATGTATGTAATTGATGTTTTTATCACCAGAAACATGTAGGTAGCCTACAATACACATGTATGTAACTGATGTTTTTATTACCAGAAACATGTAGGTAGCCTACAATACACATGTATGTAATTGGTGTTTTTATCACCAGAAACATGTAGGTAGCCTACAATACACATGTATGTAATTGATGTTTTTATTACCAGAAACATATAGGTAGCCTACAATACACATGTATGTAATTGGTGTTTTTATCACCAGAAACATGTAGGTAGCCTACAATACACATGTATGTAATTGATGTTCTTATTACCAGAAACATGTAGGTAGCCTACAATACACATGTATGTAATTGGTGTTTTTATCACCAGAAACATGTAGGTAGCCTACAATACACATGTATGTAATTGATGTTTTTATCACCAGAAACATGCAGGTAGCCTACAATACACATGTATGTAATTGATGTTTTTATTACCAGAAACATGCAGGTAGCCTACAATACACATGTATGTAATTGATGTTTTTATTACCAGAAACATGTAGTTAGCCTATAATGTATATGTTTAATTGGTGTTTTTATGACCAGAAACATGTAGGTAGCCTACAATACACGTGTAATTGATGTATTTATTACCAGAAACATGTAGGTAGCCTATAATGTATTTTTTTTTATTTTTAATTTTGGTATTTAATTGGTGTTTTTATCACACTGAAACAAGCAGGTATCCTAGAATACACATGTTGATTGTAATTGGACATTTTTTATTACCAGAAACATGTAGGTAGCCTATAATGTATTTATGTTTAATTCTTTTAAATACATAAGAACATTTTTTAAAAAATTTTCCAAACAATAATAAAAAAGCACTGCCATTTTTATTTGGGCCAAACACAATTTTTTGCTTGGGACTGAAAGAGTTAAGTCACGTTTTTATCACCAGAAACATGCAGGTATCCTAGAATACACATGTGTGTAATTGACATTTTTATTACCAGAAACATGTAGGTAGCCTATAATGTATTTATGTTTAATTCTTTTAAATACCTCATGTATTTATGCATATGAACATTTTTTTTTTTAATTTTCCAAACAATAATAAAAAAAGCACTGCCATTTTTATTTGGACCAAACCCAATTTTTTGCTTGGGACTGAAAAAGTTAAGTGACGTTTTTGTCACCAGAAACAAGTAAGTAGACCACGTTTATATGTTTAAATGGTGTTTTTATTACCACAAATAAGTAGATAGCTCACGTTTACATGTTTCAGTGATGTTGTTATCACCAGAACAAAGCAGATAGCTGACGTTTACATGATATTATTTTCACCAGAAACTAGCAGAGAGCCGACATTTATATGTTTAAGTGAAGTTGTTATCACCAGTAACCCTGAGCCCATATCAGTAAGGAATTAGCAACTGGTACAGACAGACACCTTCACATACCTAGGATGCATGATAACACCAGACGGTGGGGCAAGCAAAGACATCAACATGAATAAGGCAAGAACAGCCTTTTTTAGCCTAAATAACATCTGGAAGTCCTCTCAAAACAGTACAAGCACAAAAGTAAGATTATATCAGAGCTGTGTGCTTTCTGTGCTTCTCTATGGTGCGGAATGCTGGAGAGTTACAGAGAAGGAAATGTCGAAATTGTCCTCTTTTCACACAACATGCCTAAGAAAAATTCACCTAATCTTTTGGCCGAATACCATCACCAACCAAGATCTGCTTACTCGGAGCAAGCAAGAGGACATGCACACCATCATAGCTGGCAGACGCTGGAGCTGGGTTGGCCATGTCCTCAGAAGAGACCCCGATGCCATCACAAGAACAGCTATGCTTTGGACCCCTGAAGGAAAACGAAAGAGAAGCCGACCAAAAACAACCTGGCGGAGGACTGTGGAGGCTGAGATGCAAAGAATGAACCAGAGTTGGGGCACTGTACGAAGGATGGCCACCGACCGTGCAAAGTGGAATCAATTTGTTGTTGCCCTACAAGACGCCACTAGGCGTGATGGCCACTGACTGCTTTGATGGTCGGCGGCTAAGGATCAAAGAAGAAGTTATCACCAGAAACTAGCAGATAGCTCATGTTTATATGTTTAATTGGTTTTTATCACTACAAATAAGCAGATAGCCCACGTTTATATGTTTAAGTGATGTTTTTATCACCATTAACATGTAGGCAGCCTAAACTGGGTTACTGATGTTTTTATCACCATAAACATGTAGGCGGCTTACACTGGGTTACCGATTTTTTTATCACCATAAACATGCAGACAGCCGACACTGTATATGAGTGTAACTGATATTTTATCACCAGAAACAATTGGGTACAATGATGGTGTGTGTAACTGAGGCGTTATCACAAAAACATGTATGTACAATGATGATGTGTGTAACTGAGGCGTCATCACAAAAACATGTATGTACAATGTAAATACTTCACTTTTAGTAGAACAAAAGCTAAATCTGTGATAATCACTTAACAATTTTGCCCATATATGTTGTAGCACACTGTTATCCAATAAATGTTCCAGTGTATACAGTGTGCATACTTGCTTAACCTTTATTTCTGTATTTTGAAACATAAATTTATTCTACCCATAACTCTGTTCAGTTATATTAGAGTGCATGTCCAAATACGATAACAGACCTTTTTGATCTGAAAAATATATTTTGTACAACCATTTATACTTCAGTAAAATTAATCTAATTTTCTGACTGATTACTATAAACATTTCCCTTCCTTGAACAGTTTGCTTTGTGCATTTTTAATAGTAAATTTTTAGAGTTTCATTATCAATTTTTTTTTGGCTGGTCTGTCCACGCACCTGCACTCTTGCTGCTCTGTTAGATAGTGAATGATCCAGTGGTACATTCTTCCAGACTCCAAGCACTTTAATGATATTTAATCTCTACAGATGCCTTCTCAGTATTAATAGCCCTGAAGAGCCACAAAGGTTAAGGGATTAAAAGATCTGATAAACTCACTTGAAAAATCTGGTCAAATCCTTTAACAAGTGCACAATTTAGTGGAAACCAGCCCATTGCAACATACCAGGCAAGGTGGAGGCGATAAACTTGCTAAAGAAGGAGGAGTGCTACAATATAATGATACACGGACAACTTATGAAATGGTAAAAACTATAAAAGCCACATTTAAGTCCAAATGGTAAAAACTATAAAAGCCACATTTAAGCCC
The DNA here is from genome assembly GCA_024509875.1 of Oreohelix idahoensis. Lineage (NCBI taxonomy): Eukaryota > Metazoa > Mollusca > Gastropoda > Stylommatophora > Oreohelicidae > Oreohelix > Oreohelix idahoensis. Next base: position 185,927 of record JAMPIV010016775.1, read on the forward strand.
AAATGGTAAAAACTATAAAAGCCACATTTAAGTCCAAATGGTAAAAACTATAAAAGCCACATTTAAGACCAAATGGTAAAAACTATAAAAGCCACATTTGTCCAAATGGTAAAAACTATAAAAGCCACATTTAAGTCCAAATGGTAAAAACTATAAAAGCCACATTTAAGACCAAATGGTAAAAACTATAAAAGCCACATTTAAGTCCAAATGGTAAAAACTATAAAAGCCACATTTAAGACCAAATGGTAAAAACTATAAAAGCCACATTTAAGTCCAAATGGTAAAAACTATAAAAGCCACATTTAAGACCAAATGGTAAAAACTATAAAAGCCACATTTAAGTCCAAATGGTAAAAACTATAAAAGCCACATTTAAGTCCAAATGGTAAAGAGAACACACAGGCCATCTAAAAGATGAAGCCTATGAGCTATCTAGGCAAGACCAGGTCATCATTTTGCGGCTATGTACTGGACACAACAGACTGAGGTACCATCTATACCACACGTACAGGATTGGTGCAGCAGATCTCTGCACCTTTGGCATCAGCTTCATTACAGTCGAACAGCTGCTGCAGTATTGCACAATACACAGCAGTGAACATAGTAGTATATAGCAACAACCTACTTCTCTCCACAAAACACTGGAGATGTCAGGAACCTTGAGCTGACTACAGCCTTTATTAAAGTCATCAATGTAGAAGTCTGAAGGCCAATGTAGAAGTCTGAAGGCGAATGTAGAATCTGAAGGCCAATGTAGAAGTCTGAAGGCGAATGAAGAAGAAAATGATCAAAATCAATTCTACACAAACTGGCTAGTGAAAACTAATATTTTTGCTATGGACAATGAAATTTTATTCAATTTTCAATAAAATGACATATAACAAATGTAAATACAACTGCCAAGAAGCTGTCAAGAGACCACAACACAAGAATTTTTGGTGTTGGGGAAAATGCTGGACAAAATAGGCTCAAGTCTGTTAAACAAATTCTAATATTTTTTATCTTTCAGTAACCCATAAAATGCTGAGCAAACTTAAGCCCATTCATTCCAGTAAGATAAATTAAGAAGTTAAAATGTTTCATAATAAATTGTAATAACACTATAAATCTGCAACTGAAATATTAATCAACTTACGATACAAACAAGACCAGTAACAAATTATTACAAGCTGTAACAATCAAATGACAAAACACAAAAATCTGACAACAAATACAACCAATTTGCTTGATATTTGTAATAGTTTTAAAAAAAAAAAAGGATGTTTTTTTCCTGCATTCTCTAATCTAATTTCCCCACAGTACATTCTACATCTCATTATGTATTCTGTTGTTGATTTCACACTTTTTTCCCATTGCAGAGTCTACATCTCACTTCTCACAAATGCAATCTGATTTTCTTAGCAGTTTACATCTTAGACCCTCTGTGAAATTTCTTTATCTACATTTCATTTTGCACTATAAATTCTACATCATTTTTGCTAGTACAAATTGGGGAGCGGATAAACAAACCCTTCGTCAGCTATATCTCAGCTATGTGAGATCAGTAATAGACTATAACCTCCCCCTCCAGACCATTGTGAGTACTAATACCATCTCAGCTCTGGACCGTGTGCAGAACCAAGCTCTCAGGTTAATTTGTGGAGGGATGAAATCAACACCCACAGCCGTATGTGAGATAGACGCCAATATAGAGCCGCTGGATATCAGGCGTAAAAGAGCACTGACTGAAGCTGTAAAGAGATACAGGAGACAAGAGAAAGACCACCCAAACAAAGTACTGATTGACACTTGGAAACAAACACGAAGACTGAAACAACTATCTCTCCTCGACATAGCCAAAGAGGAAAATGATAAACACCATCTCCCGCAAGAGAGAGAACTTACTTACTTAGTCGTTCCCCTTCTACCGTGAAGTGTAGAGGTTTGGAAGAGAGAGCGCCAGACTATCCTATCGGCTGTCTTCCTCCTGGCCTGGTTCCATTCTAGTCCTCGATCCTTCAAAGATTGTCTAATGTTGTCCTCCCAGCGGACTCTCGGTCGTCCTCGGGGTCTGGATCCTTGGCTCTTTGTTTCCCATGCTTGTCGTGGTATCCGATCTTCTCCCATTCTGCAGACATGGCCAAACCATCTTAATTGGGACTGTTCTAAAGAGAGAGAATTGGAAAACAAATACTTTGGACCACCCCCTTGGGAAAACTTCCATCAACCAACTGTCAAAACACAACTGATAGATAAAACGGCCAACAAAGAAACACTACCCACAGTCTTGAAGACGTGTGCCTTGGAGACCATAAACAGCAATCCAGGCCTACACAGATGGTTCAGCTTTCAAGACCACCTCTTTTGCAGGATATGGCGTCTGCATATGGTACCTGGATGGATCCTCTTATGAGTTATGTGACTCATGTGGTGAAAATTGTTCAAATTACGAAGCAGAGGCTGAGGCCATCAAGACAGCCATTGAATTACAATACCAACAGTTTGACCTTATGGAATGAAAGCCATCAGATATAGTGATTTTCAGTGACTCCATGTCTGTTTTGGAAGCACTTAAACAGACTTCATATGAAAACAAAGACATTTTTCTTATAGGAATAGCTGTTCACAATTTGACCACAGCCTACTCCATCAGTGTAACCCTACAGTGGATCCCTGGACACAGTGATCTAACTGGAAATGAGACAGCTGATAGATTTGCTAAAACAGGAGCCTCTAAACAGCAAAAGGACAGACCCTGCAGCATGAGAACAGTCAAACAGATTCTCAGAAACAACACAAGGGAAATCTGGCTGAACAGATGGGCAAACGGGCCGAAATGTCTTTAATGAAATGACCTGCCCAAAAGACAACGACAACATAAACAGACTCAGCAGTAGAAATCAAAGTCTTATCTTTCAGTTCCGAACAGGACACACCAGAATCAATAGCCATCTAAACCGTATCAACCCTCAGCACCTACCCATGTGTAGACACTGCTCTCATCCCTATGAAACAACCAGACACCTCCTCATGGAGTGTCCATCACTCATAAATGCCAGGAAAAAACTTTTACAGACACCTCAGACAGTCACCAACTTACTATATGGAACATTAAAACAACTGCAGAAAACCTGCACTTTTTTAAGAATGGCATTGGGCAGCCAAGAGTAGACATGCTCAGTAGCTATGGGATATCGACAACAACTACATCATTTTTTGTCTATATAATAGTCCAAATACATTTCCCACCTGCAGCATTCAATCTTCATATTCTTTCCCATTATGATGTCCATATCCATTTTCCACAACAGTTTATATTAGGGGTTCCCATCCCCCCTTAGAACAGTCATATCAATGCTTCTGTGTTTCGTAACACATAGTACGGTAATCAAGATTTCACATCTTACCTCATGTTCTCTTGAAGAGCTTTACATAACTCCAGGTGAAAACACCTGGTCTACACTATAAGAGAATATAACTGGTCAGAAGTTAATCAAAACAAACAAATGTGAGAACTATTGTTGTCACATACTGATGTCCTTCTGGTCCAAAACTGAAGACAACAAGCATTAGATACACATTTTCTTATAATCAGTACCGGTATCAATGATGATAATCTCTATCAAGACTGATTACCCTGAACACTTCCTCATAAGCATCCAGACCAAAATACAGCAACAATGATCAAACTTTCCTATTTACTTTCTCAATCAATCAATAAAAGAGCAAAGGCCTTCAACAAAAACACGCCTAGTCCTCCTGTCATCATGCCAAGTCCTCCTGTCATCACGCCAAGTCCTCCTGTCATGTGCCATCAGCTTCAGTTCTCTCCACATCATTTTCACTTGTCTCCAGTTCCATTCTCCATGTTTGTTTGGTCTACCTCTGCCTCTCTTACCCTGGGGATTCCAGAACAAGGACTGCCTTGTAATGCCATCAACAGGTTTCTTCAGTTCTGTCCTAGCCATCACCAGCATCAACTTCTTATCTCTGCTCCACAAGAAATTTTGATCATCATTATTTACTTTCTACTACATCATTAATTTTTTTTTTTAATTCTATATTTACTAACCAACCCTCCAGTTATGAAGAGTGAATCTTGCACATATTAGCACGTTTTCTGTAGTCAATATGAACTCGTTACCTCCCTTATTTCTCAATGGACACACACACACACACACTGTTTAGTTACCTCCCTTATGTCACAACTGACACACACAGTACCTCTCCTAACTGAAATAATGTACCTAAATTCTCTCCAAGCTGATATATATTTTTTAATATGACAGAAAATTTAAATTAAATTACATTTGATATAGAAAATTGCAATCACACGTTATCTATAAACATATGTGTCCACTTCACTTCATTCTGAATATAAATGTGAAAGAAATAAGCAAAACACGTGGATGGTCTATAAACGTTATATGAGAGTTATTTCCAGTATGCAAGGCAAGCTTGTGTGTTGATGAGCTTATTGTGGAAGTGATAACAATGTCTGTTGTCCCTGGGGCAAGTATACAACATTTCTAGATCTGGAGAGTTGGTAGGCAATGTCTTCTGCTGCCTCAAGTTTCCTCAGCTCAACCAGGCCCTCGCCCGCTTTGCCAAATGCTTGAGATAACAGTTCTGCAGCCTTGGTCTCTCCCTCAGCGGATATGATGGCTGCTTTTTTTTGTTGTTCAGCCTAAGAGAGTTCCCAAAAAAAAGTACATGTAAGTATCTTGATTAGAGTTAATTCACCATCATCATCAGTTTCCTTTGTGATACTTAATGTGCATGATGCCACCACTGAAGCTGGTCCCGCAGGAAGTCTGCACCAACTAGTCACATGCTCCTGTAGTAGTTTCTATGGCAATTTGTTTTACATGATGAGGTAGCCAGCCCCACAAATTTTAGCTGCCTTGTACGACATGCCTGAGGATGAATGTAGGTATGTGATGAAGTTCAAATTCAAAGTCGACTAGAAATTGAATGATTTAAACACTGTTAGTAAATTAAGACTCAAAAATTTGGGATGACGACATTCACAGCATGACTCAGATCTGACAAGAGCTGAACATAAGAGCAGAGCTTTAACAAGAGATTATATTAACCCTTGAGTAAGCCAATTCCTTCTGTTCTGCATGATCTGATCAATTGTTTCCTTTTCTTATTTGTGTCTCTAGTTCTCTTTTCATGTAAGTTTATGTCTCCGTTTAATATTTTTACAAGGAACATTCCAGGATAAGTACTACCTTATGATGCTATTAGATGGCTTCATGATTCCACAATATTCAAGACACATAAAACAATCATAAAATTCTAAACAAAATACTTGCTGAGGAACAAATATGGCCACTTCATCCATCAGTAATTCCAACACCATCTTAATTCAGTTTGATCAACTCTCTTGGCATGCTATTAATGTGTTGATCTAAACGTATTACTCTTGGCAGCAACAATTAACAAGCTTTATGCATTTCTGTAATTGTAAGCTGTAACAATATAATAGTAGTAAAAGGGGCCTTAGATTACTGAGCTGTGGTAGGGCCTTGACAGATTATAAACATCAACAAACATTGCATGTTTGGATATTTATACAAACAGGATAAAATTAAAACAAAAGGCAGCAGCAACAGACAAAGTACAAATATTATTATATCTATTATTAGTAGCATTTCTTGAATGTACTGTTGGCTACATCAGTCCACTCCTCAACTACTTTTGTTGTTGCTTATAACATAATGTTTATAGCACCCTGTAGTTCTAGGGGGTCTCTGATGTGATCAATAAAGAACAGGAGTATGGCTCCCTCAGGTTTGCTGTATAAAGCCACTATTATGAGGTTGTGCATGAGGCAGCTGGCAACCTCATCATGTACAACTGCTACATAAACCACCACAGCAACAACATGTGGATGATGCTTGGTGCAGGCTTCCAGCAAGGGGACCAACTTCAGTGGTGACTCCATCCTCCATAAGGAGCAAACAGGAAAGTGGATGAATGATTTTGTTTATATAGCTTTTATGCATAAGAAATGGAATCCAGTTGAGTCTGCTTAAACAGTTTGATGATCTATTTTGCCGATAACTAAGCTTTTCTGTCCCATAACTATAATCAGATGCACGACAAAATGAAAATACTCAATGAGAGGTCACAACAAGTGGGTCTGAAAATACACAGGGAAAAAAACAAAAATAATGAGAATAAATGCAAGAAATGATAACAAGGTTGAACTTGAAGAAACACCACTCCAAGATGTAGAATCGTATACATATCGTGGCAGTAATATAGACAGAGTTGGTGGGACAGACAACGATATCAAAATAAGAATACAAAAAAGCAAATTGAGCTTTCATTGCATTGGGAAACATATGGAGATCAAGAGAAATTAAGTCCAACATGAAAATAAGAATCTTCAACTCAAGTGTCAAGTCAGTCCTATTGTATGGCCGTAAAACATTGAGAACAACAAAAATGACTATAAAAAGGTTAAAAGATTGAAATGGTATAACAAGGTCACCAATATGGAACTGATGACAAGTGACTGAGGAACAAGAGATGAGGATAAGACACTGGCGATGGATAGAACAAACACTGGGGAAACCTGTTGGTAGCATTACAAGGCAGTCCTTGTTCTGGAATCCCACAGAGAAAGATAGGCAGAGATAGACCCAAAAAAAACACATGAAGAAGAGAACTGGACACACAAGTAAATATGCAGAGGAAGACGTGAACAGAACTTGAGTTGACAGGAAGTGACAGGACCTGGGATGTGTTTCTTGAAGACCTATGCTCCTTGGGGAGCTATAGGGTATTGATTGATTGACATATATAAGTTCTTCAACAAGTAGCTCAAGACCTGTGCTCCGTAGGAAACTTGAGGAATGAATGTACCCTTTGTGTGTGCGTACGTGCATGTGTGCACACACACACGTCATATCCAAATATTATTCATGGGCCCTATTTTTGTCTCTTAGCATTGTCACATCCCTGGAAAAGGTTATTGTAACAAAATTCTATAATTAGGGAACAATAATTGTAAATGTGGCACAAGTATTAAAACATTATCATAACCCAATCAAAAAAAACCATTTCACTTTTACCTTTTCTACAATGTATCGAGCCATCTCTGCCTCCTGTTGCGCCACCTGTTTTGCTTCTACAGCCTCCGTGAATTCTTGACCAAATGTCAGGTGAGTCTGAAACAGGTAATCAGAGATTTAGCCATTCAGTGGCTAATACAATATGGATGATAGTACTGTGTGTGTGTGAACACTCAAGCTTTGAATAATACCACTCACTGTCCGCATTTCCCTTTTTGCTTCCCTTTGAATAATACCACTCACTGTCCGCATTTCCCTTTTTGCTTCCCTTTGAATAATACCACTCACTGTCCGCATTTCCCTTTTTGCTTCCCTTTGAATAATACCACTCACTGTCAGCACTTGCCTTTTGGTTTCCTATGGAGCATGGAGCTCCCTGGCAGTTGGTCGTATTGAAAGAAGCCTGCATCAAAGCATTCTAGTCTATTTGTTTGACATGATCAGGCTGCTAGCCCACGTACACAACCTCATATCAGTAGCCTTACGTGACATGCCAGAGGAAGCAATGGTACTACTCTGTCTTCAATCATTAAAACAAACAGAACAAAAGTTTAAAGAAGAAAACAGATTGACAGAACAAAAGTTTAAAGAAGAAAACAAATTGACAAAACAGAGCAGTGATGCTTACAAACAATAAAGTTGGCATCAACTACTGTAAGATTACATATACATTTAAAGTTTGACTCATTCCTTAGTGGCATGCACATGTAGGAGATACCACTCCCAATGAAGTAGTTTAACAGATCTTCATCATTTTACACTCCTTATGGAGCAGGGAGCCACCACCTTATGGAGCAGGGGGCCACCACCTTATGGAGCAGGGGGCCCCCACCTTATGGAGCAGGAAGCCACCACCTTATGGAGCCACCACCTTATGGAGCAGGGGCCACCACCTTATGGAGCAGGGAGCCACCACCTTATGGAGCAGGGAGCCACCACCTTATGGAGCAGGGGCCACCACCTTATGAAGCAGGGGGCCACCACCTTATGGAGCAGGGGCCACCACCTTATGGAGCAGGGGGCCACCACCTTATGGAGCAGGGGGCCACCACCTTATGGAGCCACCACCTTATGGAGCAGGGAGCCACCACCTTATGGAGCAGGGGGCCACCACCTTATGGAGCAGGGGGCCACCACCTTATGGAGCCACCACCTTATGGAGCAGGGAGCCACCACCTTATGGAGCAGGGAGCCACCACCGTATGGAGCAGGGAGGGCCTATCACCTTATGGAGCCACTACCTATTAGCAGGGAGCCACCACCTTCATGGAGCAAGGGTGCCACCACCTTATGGAGCTCAGTGGGGCCACCACCCTTAACTGGAGCCACGCACCTTACCTGGAGCAGACAGGAAGACAGCCCACCAGAAGTCATACGTTGGAGCAGGCGGAACGCATCCCCACTCATATGGAGCGGGCGACAGCACACCCACTCTAGCTTCTGTAGGAACGTAGTATGGCAGCACTCGAGAGATCTCACAGCTGATAATCTCAATTGTAGCTAGCAAGGTGGTATCTTTTTGGCATGCACATGTGCGACTGTATATACTGTGATCATAATGTATTACAAGAAGTCCCCTTAACTATGCCCAGCGGTTAGGCCTATTTCTCCCTTACGCTCTCACTGACATTTTGTAGAATACTTGCCTGGTAAGGTCTTGTGTACATCTATAATTATCTAATTAGGCCTCAGGGTGCCTAGTTGAGTCAGCACACTGCTCAGCTCCAAAACACGTCGTACACTGACCATCCTAAATCCTATCAGTCAACGAGCATGGCACAGTTTAGCCACAGCAGGCTCCAGTACTACATTTTCAATGTTTGCTGGCATGCGACTGAGGATAGAGGGAAGCATCAAGATAGTTGAACTTCATTCAAATCGCTGGAGACTTTGCGTGTTGAGAGCCTAATATTCATAATAGGACTTTACCTACTATGGCCTGTTTACATACTTTTGTATTGTAGAGCAGCGCCATATTGGACTTTATCACAACGCAAATAACGCGACGGTCGAACACGAGCGTTTAACGGCTGGGTTAATTGATCAAATCTAATGGGTATGTTGAATGTCAGTCAGCTTATGTGTTAATGACACGGCCAGCTAAAGAAAAAAATAACGAGGGCAGGGGGCAAGGTAAAGGGACCCAAATCGATAGTGTGACGTACTCTTGAAAGGATAATTATGTAGAGGTGCCAGTTATCAGCATTGTGTGGGACTTCGAAAGAGAGTGCACAGACCGAAGGGAGTTTTTTGTCAACTTACATAAGCATAGGGTTAGTTTACTGCCCCTCCACTTAATAGCGCGTGTGTCTGGAGTCGTAAGACTTCATAACTCTGAGGCTACTCGCGAACAAACAGTGGGTAATACTTTAACATATTAGGCGTCTTAACGGTCGTTTTCTTTTTTCCAATTTTATACTTCTTCTTCTGACACTTCCCCAGATGAAGCACTGAGCCATAAATGTAACACTGCCTGTTGCTGGCGCAACAAGCACGGAGCTATCCATCCATTTCATAGCGAGCGACTAACCCTATACAGTAACTCACTTAGCACAATTTTGTCAACAATGCTCGAATCTCAGACACATCATTAACTATACACGGTCTCACACCCTCACAATGGTAATCGTCCCTTTCCAGTAGCTGCTTTTTATGATTCTATCGGGGTCCAGACTTTGGCCAATAGATTGACCTGAGTCATGTTGTAGAACATGCGGAAACAAAACAATTGGTGAATTCTATCATCATTTACAACACGATTTATCTACCTAGTTAAACAGTGTGTTTTTGGATACCTAAAGAGAAGACAATTTGATTTTCACTGTGAATATCTTTTGTTCATGTTCTCAAATTAGTGTGTCAACGGAACCGCAGGAAGAAGACTTGGTGTTGAACGTGTTTTATGAGTCGTCATAACAGAAGCAGAATGTGTGAATGGATCTTAAAACTTTAAAAAGGCTGATGGGAGCGGCAATTAGGAAGGAGGAGGGCTATAAACCGGGGTTTAAGCTTGATTTGACATTTGAAATGAGTAGAAACGGGATGTAGGAGTGTAAGCTCATAGTCTAATTCGCTAAGACGTGAACTTAAATTAACTTAGTCCTGTGGGAAGCCACTACTACTCAAAATCTTACTGTTGCCTTGCTTCATATTAGTGTACGACTAGCTTCTACATGATATGCTACGTTTCTTGTTCGAGACTACACGAACTCACAGACCTGATGGATATAGATAAAAGCGTTAAACTAAGACCTAACAGTAACTCACTACCTACAATCAATATACTTCTTGAACTGAATTTCGAACATGACAAAACAGAACTAACACAAAAAAACATACACCATACCATCTTGATCTTTCGTGACAGGTACAGAAACGATTTCAGATATGCAATTCGCCTGAAGACACACGTCAATGCTCCGGACTAATGACTAGACCATATATCACATACTCAACAAACGCTAGCCGTGTTTTGCATGCTGCAAAAAAGCAACCAGTATATCTATTTCCTCTGTTCATTGTACAATGCACGACTTGGCACAGAGCGGCTAGCAATGGTCTCGAAAGATGGAACTACCCATCGTTAGCAGGCACGCTTAACGACAAGAACAATCATGGAGCAAACAGGTCATTTGGGGGCTAAAATATATATGCATAAATGGAGTGGATGGTGGGGAAACTTGTTGGCAATACTCTTTTGCTCAATTTTTTGTATGTTCAGGAAGCTTTGCTCTAGGAGTTTCATGAGTTCTCTCGAACTGAAGGGCCTGAGTCGACACCTCATGCCAGACTATTGGTTGAAAATCTGGAAGGTGTGATTAGGAGACAACTCCACACCAATGGAAGAACAATGACGGACTGGGGAGGCCTTTCAAACATACACACTGTAATGCCAAGTGTTCCCTCGACCTGTCGCAACCACCGGTGCCACTAGTGATACACTTATGTTACATACAGCATTCAACGCACAAGGCATCTACATAGGTCACTACATTCCATAATGTCAGATCAGATAATGTGTTGAAGGTCAGAGGTTATAGTATCATGCTTCATCAAGCTACTTTGCCAAAAAGCTTAATGGATGTCCTCGCAGCAGCTCTCGTACTAACCTCACACACAGATCAATCGCTCATATCAACAAAGCTACGTCAGAAAAGCACACAATGTATGTCCCAATTCATCGAACCCACACACACAGTCTACCGCCCTTATCCCAAACATCAAGAAATATCCAACAAGCCACCTGCTCTATGAAGCCAATAATGCAAGTGTGTCACACCAGCTTGTGCACCAATCCACGTAAAGCCAATACCCCAGGATTCAACAACTGTGATGATCCCTATGCCCCAGATTTGTCCCAAATCTCCACTTGCGCCTACTGTGAAGCACTCATGCCGCCCCAATGTTTCCCCGTTATGTCCTATTTCAAATATTTAAATATAATTTAAAGAATTAATTTATACCCTAAATACTCCCTGCCTCTCTGCCCTTGTCCTTCGTCGGACGTTCCTTGGCCTCTACTGCCTCGTTCTCTGCCAATAAATACCATACTAAATATATAAATATAAACTAAATAATTACCTAATATACTTAACAATATCAACTACAAACTCTAAAAATATTGAAAATACCCTAAAAAAGTAGCCGACCATCCGTCCTACTGAACGAATAGGGATCTAACGACCCCCTGGCCTCGGCCAAACGGCTCTTGTGAGAACATTGTAAGCCTGCGATACTTCCACGTGTTACATGAGGTACCAGTAACATCAAACAGTGCTTTCTAAACGCAGTAGTTACCAACACACTCGCACCCTCTGGAATCCATGAGTGAGTCAACACTTCAGGGCGTTATCGTCAAAGATAACATAACTGACAGGAATAGCTGGAATTTTTAGTTTTCGCACCCATAAATTCTTTAGTTACAGCCCCCCGAGAAATTCATCACGAGAATTTTTCTCAGTCATATTACCAACCCAAGACACATTTATTCTTTTTTACCAAATATGACAAGAGATTTTGTATTACCAAATGGACTGCTCTTTGTTCCAGCACTCTATTAACACTAATTTTTCTTTTCCCTTCTCTTATCAGATAACAATACATCACAAATACATTGCGTACATTGCACACCAGTCCACATTATTACTTTAACCAAGCCCCGCGTTTACCTCGAACATCCACTGATATTAGCTTGCCACATAGTCATCTCTGTAAGTACCACCTTTCATGCCTCTCGTGTAAGGACAGTTCAACACGGCATCTACCTTAGCCCACCCTCTAGTACTAGCTAGTACCTTGTCTCATATAACGGGATCATCAAAAAACTGGTCGCATTGGCACAAGGAAATTGTGTTGAAATCAAAATCCTCACACTGAGGTATCCCATGCTGTCACTTGTGGCCGAATCTCTCTCGTCGGGGAGGTTTCCTATCTCTCTCAATTAAAAATCTCACTTTGCAATTAATACATCATTCCCGATTGATACTACAGATAGTCGTATCCATTGTCGCCACTGCATGAGATGAAGTGCTCTTGTAGCACCGGCCTCCGTGGGCGACGGAGAGCCCCACGAACAAGGCAACTGAGAACATATCTCATCAAGTAATTGCTCTTAGATACACAATGCCAGACAATCTGACACGGGCCCTGGATCCTGTAGTGCAGAGCAACGAATAAAAGGTACCCTCAGGCTTACGCCGACTTTCTGCAGCGACGCACGAGTTCGTTGATCCCCTATATTCTAGTCTGTGATACTTAGAACGGATATACCATCACGTGGCTATCGTCAAATTCTTCGCGCTCAATAAGGGAGTGAAAGAAAATTCTGAGCGATCTTGCGCTATTCCAACAAATAAGTCATCATGAAAGTCTCTCACTAGAGAGGCTCACTTCTCAATGCATCTTGCACTCCTATACGCTTGCGTGGTAGTGGCGTATGCTCATGCGAGGCTTTCGTGTAAAACCCTGACCTCAACTGGCCTGCTCCGAGTCAATACTGCTCATGTTCGCAGTCTGGAGATTTACCTCTTGCTCTTGCGTCACAGTGAGTTTTCCAGCCCAAACTTCCAAGGCCAAACACGGCTGGTCTCTCGAGTCCTGATCGTGGGGTCAGGCGTGCAGGGGTCAGCCCCGTCCGTCCCTTACTACAAAAGCTGGTCTCCCATCGCGCGTGCCAGTGGTTCCTGTCCCAGGTTCGGCGAGCTCTATTACGATCATCAGTGTCGGCTGACACGCCCTCAGGTCACTAGTAGAAATAGAACACCTCGCACGTATCAAATCGCAGAAACTGGCAAACAAATGGGAATAATAACTTTTCATGGCAGGACAGACACGATCCGAGTTTTTTTTCTCAGGCCGTCGTATGGACTGGCCGAGTTGGTGAAAGCCGAAAGTTGAAAGCAACGAGTCCATTTAAACCTGGCTCATTTCAATCCTTCAATCCTTTTCCAGCTACTACGCAATAAGGCAAAAGAACTAACCCCAGCATGCAAACCCTGGAGAATATCTGATAGTTCTAGATGATCTTTGGATGACAATTGTGTTCGGAGGAACGAGAAGTGGGCGATAAACCACAAAGCTCAGGACCGCAACCTGTCCCTGCCAGACAGCATATCAGCAGCAGAGATTGAGACACCTACCAAATTCATACATACGTCCCCGTGGGAATAAAGCCACAGACTGACAACACAGCGCGGGACCGATGGGCGCACGTGCTAGGGAACACGAGGATACAACCCTGGGAGAATAAAAGGACCAGACAGTTACAGATCCCCCCATTCCCACCATGCGTAACGCAATCACAGTGGAAACAACAGTACTTTAATTCTGTGTGGGAGTCGACGATTGTCCATGAGACCGCAGCAACAACTAAAGGTCGACAGCTGAGTCCGAATAGGCCACGAAGTATATTCCTATTTTCGTACAGTAAAGTTCCCACACTGGGGACAGATGAGGGCTCTTCTGTACGTGAGAATGAGATAAACTCCATCAAACAGTAGCATACTGGGGATCACAGGACGAATCAACGACTGAAGGTAAATTCAACCCACACGTGCCGTAACATTCGTTGACATGAATATAGTCCCTTACATATGCCGTCCATAACACGATTTGTCACCAACAACATCGCGCGCAAGCGATGAACAGATCTCAAAGCAACGAGCGCAGTTAGCTACAGTGAATCGAACGCACAATTATGTTCTCCAGTGTTGCTCTAACGAAACAAGCTTTTGTCTACAATTTTGTCTGCATTGTTGGGGCTTGGCAGCCTGTATTCCTAGATTTGGACAAGGATGAACCCAACCATGCTCACAAACGTTAGCGGAAAGCCTCTCAGGGACTACACAAGGACCATCGTCTTTATTCACTCATGTTAACATGCATGGGGGAGAAGACCTTGAATGGCAAAATGTTGGTAGATAACACACAATAGCTTATAAAATCGAAAGATGTAATGGGGGGGACATGCGAGCAGTGGGATAAAGCAGGTAAAATGTGAGAGATGTGGGACGAAATAATAAGTCTTCTCGCAGTATTAACAACCTTGCGCTGGTCATATGAGGTAAGTAGCTTTTATCGTCGGTCACACAATAAGTGCACAAGTTAACGTGGAGAATCATCATAAAATGGGATTGTGTAACAGAAACTCGTGAGATTAGTATCTCACCATAATGTGATAGAATGGCAGATGGAGACATTGTCGACTCACAAGAACGTGAAAGTAATGAAGAGGCATGCGAGATGTTAGGGGAAAGTGATGCATTTCACCCTTAGTAGTAATCAAGACTGAAAGTGAAACTGCAGAACATCGCTGGACAGTTGCAAGTGCAAACAGAAAAGATATAAACATCACAAAAACTTAATTTAAGACGGGACACGTCCCGCGCGCGTATTACCCTCGGACGCGGCATAATAAGAGCTTTCAATGTAGGACGGTAAAGAGATCGTATAGGTCTAGATAGCGCAAAAGGGCGCATGAGAAAGGAACAGAGACAATGGGTGATGATGTCGACGGCTGATTTTGAAATTCAACGGATTCATCTCAACAATAAACAAGGAAAGTAGGCGAGTCGATGCTAGAGGATTTCCAGGGGAAAGAAAGAGCCAAGACTGAGATATAAACCACGCAGAACCACTAAAGTTCACCATTAGTCGAAGAGAAGGGGAAATGAAAAGATAAGAAAACTAGAAGGCTAAGGGTCTCGGCTCCCCATGTTAAAGAAATAAAAATACAGATGGAATGCATTAACGAGTCATGACTTGTATGCAAGGAAGTAACGAACGTCAACCCGATCACACTGTGCTAGGGGGATAACCAAAATGTGTAACATTTCTAGTGATGAGCGCTTGCAATGACGATGCAAAAAAATGGGGCAGCACTGAGAAATACAAGGTTTATAAAATAACTAAAACTACATTCGGAAAACGAGGATAGCTAACCGAACAAACATTAGTAAAGTTAGACACCCAATGCAAGGAACATCTCATCACCACAGATGGTTTGACACATGCTCGAGGAAACAAGATGGCAGTGGAGCACTTCATAGAGTAAAACTACAGGAAATATACTAACCACCCAAGAGCATCAGGCTGTAGTTGTTCCTGAGTCTTAAATTTGACTTAGGACTTAAATACAGATGGCTGCCCGTTTCTTGAGGCTTGATTCCTATGTAAGAAGAAATCAAGGTCACGAGCAAGTCAGAGAGGGTTTTAAAAAATGGAAAAGCGCACGTGATTCAGCTAGGGACTAATCTAATTCTGATGGATATTCTTCCAATGGCAGGACCCTTGAAACTGAGCAGCATAACTATTGGAGAAGCATCCCACAATTTGCAAAGGGGAAATGTACTGGAAAGGCTTGAGACAAACGACAGCCAACAGAGTGGAGTATAGAGGTTATATCAATGTGTCCAAATGCCCAAGAAGTGACGGCTTGGATTTCAAGCTGCAACAACTGAAGGAGTGAATTACTCTCCACGGATATTCAGTTTCCATGTAAAATAGCTATGTTCACGGTGGATTAATCATCTCAGGAGAATTTTCAGAAAGTAGTTGACCATAATTAGGTGGTAAGTGTGAAGATGAGGAAAGAAACAAGGCAGATTTTTATGAAGTAATCAATAACAGGATTTGGGCAGATCATGATTATTCACTCCGTCAGGTAACATTATATAAGTCAGTGCCTCAGGGATGGGCAGCAGACAGTATAAGCATTTAACTTTGTTGAATTTTTGAAAAGGCGTTTCGTACAGCATACACAGGGACCGAGGTGTCCCTATGGAAGAGAAAACTTGAGTGCTTATGTGGCAAATATCCCAGCATGCATTAGTTTTCCATCATAAAAAGCCTAGCTCTGTTCTAGACTTTTACATGCAGTCGTTGAATTGTGTGATGATAACATCTAGACATTCAAGATGATGAAAACGAGGGGATGTCCGCGTCCATGAATCCAAACATATCATTATTTTTGTACAGGGCATAGGATTGGGTTGTGGATTGCGCGGCAGACAACAAGAGATGGGCAGGATTCCCACGAATAGGAATTAGATGGACAAAATGTTTACTAACACTGGAAGACCTTGAATAAGAGCATGATGACATTGCACTATACTGCAGCTACTCGAGCATTCCACATCAAGCACAATCCGCAAGAACAAAGTCCAACAACTTAGGATCAAGTATGGCTCTAGCAGTGTCGGGTCTGAACATCAATCTGAAGAAGACAGCAGGTCATTACACTAAATGTTGGTTAATCCATGAGTGCCTGAATAACAATAAGGAAGTCGGTGTCATAAGCATATAGCAACATGCTAGTTACCTACGAGTTTACGTACCTGAGAATGGCACAATTATGAACACCTTGATTGCTGAACAAGGGCGAGAGACAATAACACAGAATGAATAAAGCGAGAACGACAGCCATTGCTGTATTCTCAATCAACATTTTATGGATGTGCTTCCCCGTATCACGAGCACAAACATCAAATTTAAGAACTGTTAATTAAGATTCTGTGTCAGCTGTTCAGTGATTCTTAGCTTGTAAAGGATTGCGGAGTGCATGGAGAGTAAAACGAAGAGAAGTGAATATATTCGAAATTGTCCTTCCTTCAACACATCATCTGCTGGAATCTTTTTGGCTAATACCTTATCCAGAAGTGGCTAACCATGAACTACTTATTCTGGAGTAAGTCTGCAGAGAGGATATTAGCAGACCTACGTACATCAATTTTTGGAAAGGACACGTCTGGAGTTGTGGTAGGTAAGTCGGAGGGGGGTGGAGTGGGAGATGGGTTATTTGGCCACGTCCGTTCGATGGACAAGAGGACCCGTGATACGCACTATCGACAAGAACAGGCTTATGCTAATGGCTATGGATCTGAAACCTATGAAAAATGCTAGAAATATGAGGTCCGCGACCGCAAAAAATCAACTTGGCTAGAATGAAGTCTGTGGCAGAAAGCTCGAGAAGCATAAGTATGACCAGAGTTGGGCACAGTATCGCAGGGAGCAATGGCTGCTGACTTAGCAAAGTGAATCAGAGTTTGTTGCTACAGGACTCTAGGCAAGAGCTTGGCCAACCACTGCTTTGTACGGTTGCTCGGCTATGGATCAAAAGAAGAAGAGAATAATCTGAATCAGCACTGTTTTACAACTCAGTTTCCATTTAAAAGGCTAGATCATTCTAACCCAATCAGTCCTGGCTTTTAGATGCAAATGACAAATAATGTAAACAAATTGGGATTGACGAGCTGAGCTTAAATCAGAATAACAAGTGCTGGCCCAACTGAGAAGCAAAGCAAGAAAGACATGTCGTTCTACTACAAACGTCATGGTGGGAACAAGTGTGATAAGCAGCTACTATCGTACTCTACTAAATTGCAGTATATTATTGGAATTCAAGAAAGTACATGGCTAGTGTTAATTGGAATTCTAGTAAAGGTCAGGCTATCTAAGGGCTATTCTGGAGAATTTCAAGGAAAGGCACGAACTCTAGCTATTGAATTCAAGACAGTCTTACTAGGTTTATGACTTGAAAATCGCTAAGAAAGGCAAAATGCTCTAGACTAGCCTGAATTCGAAAGAATAGTTAGCCTCTACTATACTAGAGATTCAGGAAGAAGCAGCTTTTTGTACTGAATTCTAAGAAAGACGAGCTCTAACTATTGAAATTCAAGATCAGCCATAGTACTTTGGAGAAATCATGAAGGTCAATTCTCTAGCAGCTACTGGAATTCAATGAAAGGCATCTCAGTATTGAATTTAAAAAAGACTGTTCCTCACAAACTGAATATCAAGAAATGATAGCCCTAGCGGGCAATGAATTCCTAGAAACACTTTCTATCCACTTAGGATAGGAAAAAAATTTTTTCCAAGTATTGGGCTGTAAAGAAATGAGACATACACTCAATCAAATCTGAAAATATGGATCCCAAGTGAAGTAGATGATAATGTAATAGAAACCTATGCACCCTTCGTAGGTTTTGCACGACACTATTCAAGTTACTATTCATTGCAGGAGCATACATTACATATTCCATGATAGTATGAATTAGAAACAATCATCCATATAACTCCCCAAACCAACACATTCCCCATAAATTTCTTCTGTCGGCTTCTTGCTTCCTGCTCTCAATATCGCCCTCACTAGGCTCACTGAGTTTTCAGTTTTAAAAAAATTATCACCCAATACTTCTTGATAAGACTCCACCCTAATATCAATATCTAAAAATAGTTCTTTATTACTCTGAGTATTCCACGATGATGTCCACTTAGTAGACATCATGTGAGGCAAGCAGATTGTTGCTTTGACGGCCGTGGCAAGCTTTGGTTTGTCGAACTGATCTAAGTGGGCGTTATACAGTTTTGTAATTTCTTTTTAACACGTGTTTAATCCACCTTGCCTCATTGATAGTTGGTCCACTTATTCTAGTACGCCAAAATCTTTCTTCGACGGCTTGGTTATACTTAGGAAAGGCTTGCATTCTAGTAAGCAATCCGACAAGGTGTTGCTACGGAACAACTGCCTCTCTAATGTAGTCCTGACATATTCCGTTGGCTCTGTCAGTCAACTTTCTAATTGACTCGTCCTGACATGTAAATATCACATTTGTCATAGATTGTAAAATGTATTCAGTTATTGCGCACTAGTACGTATAAAGGAAAAGGCCTTGTAGTACTCGCAGAGGATCTCGCAGATCATGGTGGAACCAAGCAAAGAGAGAAGAAGTAAGAACTACTAGTTAACTCATACATGTTTGTAATTAGACCAGACCAATAATGAGGTTTAGAACTAAGGGTCTGACCAATCCTCATCATATCAAAACTAAGATAGTCTTATCAGCAGAGACGCCGACGTTGCTTCGTATCGAGCAGATCTACTGAAATGTTTTTAGGTTCAGCGGATTTACTGTAGCAGGTAGACGCAAGTGCTGTATCTCCAATGACTGTCAACAAGTAACAAGTTGTAGTGGGGACAAGTGAGAAATTTTATTTTATAATGTACCTCAATCTAATCAATACGCCATTAGGTTCTCTTCCTCAGAGGAGTGCATGAGGCCTGTCAAGCAAACACATGGTCAAGTCTTCCTGTGCCGTGTGGGCCATCCTCTCGAAAGTATTCTTCTCATGTTTTCCGTCATCATTTCAAACCTCTGTTTTTTCCCAGTTCTCTTTCTCTGCATGGTGTTTTTTGGTCTATCCTCTAGGCCTCTCGTTGGGCTCCCTTGTTATTCGCAGAACATATGACTAGCTCATGTAATTGGCTACTCTTGTATAAGCATTGGATTTCGCTATCAAATGTGTGTACCACGTAAATGCCACTCGCCAAGCGCAAGTCTCATACTCGAACTCTTGTTCGCACGTGTCACTTGTCTGGTTATCTTGTCATCACATATCTTCCACATTTAACAAGGGCCAGAAATGAGAAGAAGTCATTAAAAAAAACTGATCTGTATGAAGCAAAAAAAAGTAAAGTCTTCCTGATAATCAAATGAAACAAACGAACAAATAACTGATATGAAAAGTAGGGGGTGTTGTGGATGAGGTGCATTAGGGGAAGGCGCACTTAAATTCATGAGTTGTCATTGTAAAAGCCATTATTATTACAGTACATCCAATTATTATCAATAGTGTGAAACCTTTCCTAAGAATAGCCGAGGTCAAAGGAAGCTATTGGACCAGAATAGCATGAGTTAATCCAGAAGTTCCTCGGGATTTGTCAACACCGGACACCAACAAATTAAATCAAGGCACTTTAATAATAAAAGACTTTAATTTCGTTTGTAGTGTTGTGTGTGGACTTATTTTTTGTTTTATATTTATTTATATGTGTGTTCATAGTAAAGATGAAGGAATATTTGCGACTTATTGTTATTAAATAAGAAACTGTTTCTCTTTCGCATAGTGTCGGAAAAATAACGCATCTGATAAAAAGAAAAGAAAATTTTTTCATTTACAGAAAATGCATTTTGTAACTTGTAACAACCAGTCAGACTGTTGGGAGTAATCAGGTAAAAGAACGCAATGCTATGCAATCTTATCTGAATCGTGAAAAAATAAACCATCTAACGGACGCTTTCAACCTTACGTTACGTGTGATGGAGGGCAGAACTCGTCTCAATACATAGTCCAATTGCACATGTTTTGTTTATTAGATTAGAAACATTTGGGCAAGTAGCATGGAACTTGAGGTGACTTTGTTACCAGTTTGTGGTCAGGATATTCTTTGGAAGTTGATGCAGACCGATTTCTGGGGTAAAAATGCTAAAGAGAGTGTAGAGAACCCATCTTATAACACTCTTGACTTTCCTCTGGCACAAACATGCGAATTTTTTTACCTGTACAACGTGCAGTTTAGTGGCTTACTATGTGTTATCATATTCAAGTCAATTACTGTAGGCTTTTGTTGATAATAATAATGAAAGATGCTTCCGCGTTATCAGTCTTAAGAAGCTTGTCCTTACTTCTTGAGTCCTTATTAGATCCATATAGTACGCTACCAAAGCAGGCTTCAGTGGTCCATGACACGCGCCTCAGTGGTTTGTCTTGTTTAATGTAAGTACTGTAGTGGCACAGCTAGAAAAGATGCTAGAATAATGTTTCCAATTAGCAACCAAATTCCAAGTGTACGCTTAAAACTATAAAAGGACGAGCCCTAAAATATCAATAGCTTGCCATGGTTCAAAAATCATTGGTTAATGTCAAGTGATACGTCAAGAAATATGAGGATATGAACAATGGAAGTGGCATCGTAGACATTGATAATGGGTTATTATCGTTACGAATGCAATTGGAGCACAATGATATTTTTAGATATGTGCTAGCTGCCACATATTGTGCAACCTGGGAGAATGCAACTTATTTTATTATCGATTATTATGAGAAATGTGTGTGTTGTTGGTTGTTTAACAAGGCTGCTGTATGGCATGCATCACTTCTTAGTTGTCAGGCCGGAAAGCTCAAGGCTGAAGACTATGCCATGGTATATATATGCGTACACTGTAGATCAGGGCTTTTTCCCTGATGGTTTTTCTGCCATTTCGCCGAAACATATATTGAGTGGAAGGTTCATGAGCTCCAGTTTCTCGCAGCGATGGCTTGCGTTAATTTAAATGGGAATCATGCACAGATCAGTTCCCCAAGCTAGGATAGTAAGTAGTGGCGTGGCGGTACTGAGTCATCTATCTCATGCGGCCAACCCAAGGGCATATCCAACTATGCCTAATCTAAAATACTTAGACTCTGGTTCTGTTGGGCGCTCACTGGAAATCTGTGCCAGGCAGTTGGTCAGCTAAAGTGGATGATGAGTCTCATCACATAGCCACGTCCTGCACTACCCATTGTCTGATTCACTGGTGTCGCACTGTGAAATCCATAACTGGCATGCAGTCAACCAGTCAAAGGATTAACGCCTAGTGCTTCAAGTTGATCTCTCCAAGCTGTTAATGTGGCACAATGCTGGTGTATCTCTCAGACAAGATTTCAACCCAAGGTAGGAGGAGGCCCAGGAAAAGTTGTTGTGATGAATTTACAAGAGTCCATTGAGGGATGTAATTATGCTCACATACAGTATGATCACATTTCCACGCTATGTATAGCTTGTGACGGAGGGGCCGTTCAGAAAGTAATGCACCATACCATTGGTTTTTTCTCAATGTGACGGGCTAATTAAAGAATGAATAGATAGTAAGCATTAAATTTTGCGCACACTCTCAAATGATGGACATGTGTCTCAATTATGTGCAGTAACCTACAATTGCCTATCCGGCATAATACATTGATGCGCAAAGCTGACGTTACGGCTGCTCCTGGGCTATAAACCGTTTGTAATTGGAGGGCAGTAGTTAGCATAAACTTGCCGCAGTATATAGCAGAAGGAGTCGAATTGTTATATGAATTTTCTCGTTGCAGAGAAGGAAACTGTTGATAGTGAACATACATTCTCACAAGCGTCTGATCGTTTGATGTGTATGATGAAGTTTTCGCACTCTCAGTCGCAGGAAGATTCAGTAGCAGTCAGTTGCTGAGGTTCGAGAAGATAGAATCAAAGAAGTCACGGGAAGGTGGAGATAACAGAAGGCAGCTTGAATCTTGATCTTAAACAGGCTCAGGTCAAAGCTCGCTGTGTGGAACCTGCCCACAAGTGCCACAGGCCAACATCTGCAAGAAAATGTTGAAATGCGGCGCTGGGAGGGGAGGGGGCAGTTTATTCTTACTGATAGGTCTGAATCACTACTCAACCAATTGGCCTTACAGCAAGTCAAGTCAGTGCATTGGGGGTTAGTGGCAAATGTCAGATTTATATAAAACTCTCGGGGGATTTTCTAGAAGGTTGGTTGCGCATAAGTTATGGGTTCCTCAGAAGGTCTCACGAATATGGGACCAACCGGATTGCAAATGGAAAAGAGCCAATTATCTTCTGAATCTGTTGCGAATAGCGTTTTATCAATGCTGATGAGATGAACTTTAATTTGTTGGCTGTTTAGAAGGAGTCGTTACCCCCCCCATTAAAACGGTATGACCCGAAACTCCCCCCCCCCTGGGCACAGATCAATTTTGATCTGAGAGACAGCAGATAAACAGTCAATATGGAGTATGTGGGCATTATTATCATCCGCGCACGATCCACCACGAAGAGAATGAAATATCAAGGACTAGTAATTCGCCTTCAGCTGGAAAGGTCATGATCACTGTCTTTTTGGGACATTTGAACGGTGTGATTCTTGTAGGACGTTATGGCCACAGAGGATAGACAGATGCAATTCTCGCCAAGAGCTTACCATTTATAGACATTGAAGAAAACTCATATTCAATCTTTTGGTTCACAGAGTGTTACGCTGGCCGTGCACAATAGAAATCTCATGCAGACCACTAGCATTCTCCTTTACAAACGACGAATACGCGCTGACCAATCACAGATCCAATGCTATATGCACACAAGTCTGAGCAACACGAGGAAGGCAATCAACCCAAATTTGGGGTTTGGACTGTATTCTTACCCTCCACTCCACTTTGCCCTAATAGTCCTGATTTGGGCACCCACCTCTGATTTTTCATCTATTTGGTCCGAGGTAAAATGGCACTTAAAGATGCACTCGCTGCGTGGGACAAGTTTGAAAGATGATGATGGAGTGGATTGCATTGGCAAGCGAAAGTAAATGGCTTACATGATCAAGACAAAATCTGGTACGGTGCTAAGGATATCATGCACTTTTTTCGGCAGCTGCATAATTGTAAAAAGCCTGTCAACAAGTTGATAGGGATTATGTTGAATAAATACTGATGTTTAGGCGATGAACATATCTCCATGGTAGATTAGTGTACTAATACTTGCTCATGCTTTTGATAAACAGGCTCCTGAGAAAAACGATAGTGGTGCTATTACTTTCAGTGAATCGCGCTCGTAAGCTTTGTGCATCGAGCTGGTGGTCATATAAGTGAGATGGACGTCCAGGATATGCCTGCCAGTGACATGAATTATTATGAGAGGAGAGAAAAAATTGTGTGGTTGGGGGGAAATAATAGTGTTGAACTCTTTGGGAATGTTCTAGTGATATCTACTGCACTGAAGTCCAAAGTGTTTGTACTGATCTGTTTGTGAGCTGAGTGGTAGCCACTTTGAACTGTTTGTGAGCTGGGTATAGCTCATGTGAACTGTTGTGAGCTGGTGTGAGCGTAGATGTGAACTGTTGTAGAGGCATGTGTAGCTCACTCTGGAGAGGCTGTTGTTAGGGCTGTGGTGTAGGCGTCCACTTTGAACTGTTGTGAGTTCTAGGAATGTATGCGCACGTTGAAGCTGTTGTGAGCTGAATGTAGCTCACTTGAACTGTTGTGGGTGAGCTGGTAATGTATGTCTCACTTGAACTGTTGTGAGCTGGTGCCTACTTGAACTGTTGTGAGTTAGCTCACTTGGACTTGAACTGTTGTGAGCTTGGTGTAGCGCACTTGAACTGTTGTGAGCTGGGTATAGCTCATGTGAACTGTTGTGAGCTGAGTGTAGCTCACTTGAACTGTTGTGAGCTGGGTGTAGCTCACTTGAACTGTTGTGAGCTGGGTGTAGCTCACTTAAAAAGTGAGATAACGTCAAGATCATGTGGTTTGTGATCAGTGAATTGTTTGGTGAAAAAAGCAATTGTGCAAGAGACATTGTCAAGTGAAGAAGCAAAATATGTGGTGTAGTTTTATAACTTATAGTTGACTGACACATGTGCATCGATGATAATTTGCTTGATGAGCAATTTTGTCAGATAAGATGATGTGAAAGTTATGTGCCATTTTCAGATGTTCTAGCAGTGGTATTCTGCTCAGCAATACACAAAGTGTTTCTACATAATTTTGTAGCACAACATTGTGGCCACGTGCAGTTCCCGGGTGTCTCTGAAGAAACAAAGAAAGAATAGGCATACTGCACAATGTCATACAAGGTGACTAATATGAAGTTGTGCGTGGGGCTGGCAACTTCACCATGTAAAACATATTGCTAAAGAAACCACAGCCACAAGCTGTAGTGCTGGCTCCATGTTCCATGAGGAGTTCAAAGGAAACATGATGATGGTACAATTTGTGGCAGTGACAAAGTTTTGTAGTGAGCAGTGAATGGTCAAACAGATGCCTAATTAGTCTATTATGATAGGAAACTCTTTACAGAGCGATACAACAGGAAGCAATCTGATCATCAGAAGCAGTCCCCCCGTCCGACAAGTGTTTCGGCCCTATATACTCCTTCAATTTTAATCATTTGTACTACACTATCTATTTGATGTTGTGATGTATGGTTTGCTGCAATAAATTATGGAGACTGGTTCTGAAATAGTTATATGATGTCTCATCACTTCATGTGATTTACTGTCACATTATTGTGTTGCTTATAACCCCTGTATAGCAAGTCTGACACAGCAGTGTCTACTGTTGTTGTCGTGAGTGGATGGTTGTGTCCTATGTCAAGTAGTAAATTTTCTTGTGACTAACCTTTGCTGCCTGTAACTGTTGGAACACTTCTTGGCTTAGACCGAATGTCAAAGATGATGGGTTTCTGAATCCAGGGGATGAGAAAATGTGTTCCTTCTCCAACTACATCTTCTCTAACTCCTTGAAGTCTGTCAAAAATGACTGCTCGTTGTCCACCATCAACTGCAACACAGCACCAACAATATTACAATTACAAGTAGAGTTTTTGTTTCGCTTATAAACTGTTATATTTTAATCAATTCATAAACTAAACCAACTTACTGTATTCCGACAAGGCAACATTTAAATCCACCACTAACACTGAAAACATTAAAATTATAAAATGGCAGAACTGATATGTTCTTACATTATACGCTATTTTCCCATAACAAATGCATCAGTCTCATTCTTGAATCACAGGAATATAGACAAATGCCATGTCCACCAAATGGCTATCGATGTGACTGCCATGTCACTTGGACTGATTAAAATATCAGTGAGTTTCATTATGGATCATTAAGAATGTCCGAAGTGTAATAGAAGTATCTGTCTGGTTAGATGGGAACATGTCGGGGTGGATTTGAAATTTGAGTTTATGGCTGTAAGTTGGTATCTGTTTTTGTTGTTTTTAAACATACAGCAGTGTTTGTCAGACATCATTTTAAAAAAATGCTCAAAACAGGGTTAGGGTTCAGGTTAATGCAGCTATTTTTGTATCAGTCCAAGCAATGCAGCAGACTTATCAATAGCCACTTTATAGACATAGTGGTGTGTGTCTATTATTGTGATTCTACCCTTTTTATATAATACGTGCCAATTTTCATACAGATAGCATTAAAACTCAATATTTATTTTTTGTTAAAGATCTTTGACATTTTATTGCCATTTGGGTACAAATACAAATAAGTGTGGTCTGCCTTATTGTTGTAATCTTGTTGCAAACATAGTTTGGGTGAAGGTTAGTAGTAGTGTAGTAAATTAAGAGTGCTGTGAAGTGTTTAGTTAAATGGAATAGGCCTACAGGTTGGGGTTTAGCATTAGGATTTAGGGTTAGTTACACAGAAGCATAGCCGCTAACGCTAACCCAAACCTTGTTTACAAGACTATGACAACATGGCTTAATGCACAGTAAATTGTGATTCAGCCAATTAAACTTTATTAATAATTTGACATGTATGTTCCTAAAATGCTTTGAGAATGCTACAGGCTGAATCGCAAAACATTAGACAATGTCTTCCAAATGGGTTATCGATACATCGGTGCTGTTGCTTACAGTGATTAAATATCAGTGAGGGTTTCATTACGGATCATTATAAATGTCCAAAGTGTAAGAGAAGTGTTAAGTCTGGTTAGGCTGAAATTAAAATGTGGGTCGTGTTCCTTCATGTCATACAAATAAGCCGCAAACGTCACAAGGGTTACGATTAAAGGGTAATCTCCACAAGAATGTTGCAATTCGTTCCACACAGACTGCACATATTCTGTACGGAACTAATTGCAACGTTCTTTTGGAGATTATCCCGGGTTTATGATTAGGTTTAGGAAACCATATGCTCATATGATGTGAAATACTACTTCTTCTTTGATCCATAACCGCCAAAGCAGTCAGTGGCCATCACGCCTGGTGGCGTCTTGTAGGGCAGCAACAAATTGATTCCACTTTGCTCGGTCGGCGGCCATCCTTCGTACAGTACCCCAACTCTGGTTCATTCTTTGCATCTTGGCTTCCACAGTTCTCCGCCAAGTTGTTTTTGGTCGGCCTCTCTTTTGCTTTCCCTCGTGGGTCCATAGCATAGCTGTTCTTGTGATGGTATCAGGGTCCCTTCTGAGGACATGGCCAACCCAACTCCAGCATCTGCCAGCTATGATGGTGTGCATGTCCTCCTGGTTACTTCGAATAAGTAGTTCTTGGTTGCTAATGGTGTTTGGCCAAAAGATTCGGAGAATTTTCCTTAGGCAGATTGTGTGGAAGGAGGACAGTTTCGACATTTCCTTCTCTGTTATTCTCCAGCATTCCGCACCATAGAGAAGTACAGAAAGTACACAGCTCTCATACAGTCTTAGTTTGGTGTTTGTGCTGTACTGGGAAGACTTCCAAATGTTGTTGAGACAAGCAAAGGCTGTTCTCGCTTTATTCATTCTAGTTAATTTGAAATACTACTGCCTCAGAATAATTGCATCAGTCGGAGCCCTTATAAATAACGGTCCGAATTTACTTTGGTGTAGGCCTTCACTGCAAGAAACAACATTTATATCGTAAAACAACAATTCTGCATACCGTTGTACAGTGCAGTCTGAACCACTCCTCCTGTAATTGCCAGCGCAATGCCAATCTTTCCTATATTATTAAAAATACGAGCCATTTTGAGGAATATAAATTACTTGGAATCTTGGAAATCTCTACTGTTATTCGGCATGACAAAATAGACCGGAACTTGAATTGGAAGGTCAAGTGTAAAAATTAACAGCAGTGCTTTCCCCTCTTTTAATTCCGTACACGAAAATATTCGCGATTATAATAATGATGCCTTTTTTTTTTTTTTTTTTAATAAAGTTTTGCCTCGTTTTAGCAAGGCGCGTCCCGTTCAACCTAGTCGGTTATATTAGGGCGCATGTCCAAACATAAAAAACCCTTAGGTCTGAGGTTGATGTTAAATAATGATGACAAGTGAGTGCCTAGAATCACAAATAACAACAATAGCTTACGCTAAAAAAAAAGAAAAACACACACACACACACACACATAGCTCACCTCACAAAAAAATGGAAATAAAGGATCGGGTAAATAAATAATCAATTTTTTATTGTCATTCTCTTACATAATGAAACATAATCTTAGCAGCAATGCAAACTATGTTGCATTAAAAAAAATCTTACTATTTGTTTTGATTTTGGTTGTATGCCCCCCCCATCTCTCTCTTCTCTCTCTTCTCATCCTCTCTCTCCTTCTCATACAAGTCATCTCTCTTCATCTCTCTCCTCCTCTCTCTCTCTCTCTCTCTCTCTCTCTCTCTCTCTCTCTCTCCCATATTTCATTATTGTGTCAACAACTGGCTGATTAAAATATCTCTTTGTTCCAGAAGGCATCCATTAATTATGTATATGTGTGTATGTATATATATATATATATAGGTATAGGTATAGGATCTCGTTACACACGCCCATTGAGGCATATTGGGAATATGGTGTTAGGCCCATATTTTCTTGACCATCGGCACGCTAGGGGTGATGTGGTCAGCATCACGCCGGCCGCCTTAACCTTCCCAGAGTTGCTCTGGTACCCAATTCCTGAGGCTGGGTCGACCCCGGAGCCGTTTGCGGTCTAAAAAATATGCATATATATATATATATATATATATATATATATATATATATATATATATATATATATATATATATATATAATATTATATATATATATATATATATATATATATATTATATAATATACTTACTAATATATATATATATATATAGGGTGTCCATAAAAGATTGTACCCTTGTCAAAAATGTATTCTCGGCCCCACGATGTGGTATACGAGCGTCGAGGATGCCTTTATAAAGGTATAGCCTTAAAAACATGGCAGAGATTATCTTACTTTTGTGACAGAAAGCATCCTCGTACCACGTCATGGGGCCGAGAATAAATTTTTTGAAAAGGGTACAATCTTTTTATGGACACCCCAAATATATATATATATATATATATATAATATATATATATGAATATATATATATATATATCATACGTATATATATATATATAGTCATATATATATAACACACACACACACACACACACACACACACCCTACATACTTGTTTCATTGATTACACCAAAGCTTTCGATTGTGTACAACATCAGCAGTTATGGGCTATTATGAAAAATATGGGATTTCCAAACCACCTTATACAACTCATCGCACTGCTGTACCAAGAACAACAGGCAGCCGTAAGAATAGAGGGGGAAACATCAGAATGGTTTGAGTACAGAAAGGAGTAAGACAAGGCTGTACCCTTTCCCCTTACCTGTTTAACATTTATGCCGAGAATATCATGAGAAATGTAAGAGATGACCAAGAACACACAGAGTTTGACTCATTTAACATCGGCGGGTACCAGATCCCGGAAATCAGATATGCTGACGACACAGTCCTCCTATCGACCAACCTAGAAGGACTTAAACAATTAATTCTGTCCACCACAAAAAACACAGCGAGGCCCAGAATCTATCCCTAAACACCAAGAAGACCAAAGTATTGACAACAGACAAAGTAAAGACCAAACCAGAAATTGAAATTGATAACGAAGAACTGGAAAGTGTTAATGAATTCGAATACTTAGGATCAATCATCAACAGCTCTGGCGACTGCGCAGTAGAAATTAAAAGAAGACTTGTAATTGCTTCACATAAACTAATACAGATGAAAAACCTATGGCAAGGCACAAGCAAAGAAACAAAGTTACAACTGATCAGAGCATATATATTCCCAGTAGCAACATACGGCTGCGAGACTTGGACACTCAATAAAACAGTTGCAAAAAAGATTACATCATTCGAAATGAAATGCTACAGAAGGATGTTGAGAATACCCTGGACAGAAAAAAAGACCAACAGAGAAGTACTGCACTCACTAAACGTACAGGAACATTGGCTCCTAAATACCATCGCAATAAGGAAGCTGAAATTTTTCGGTCATATAAAAAGACATAATAGTCTGGAAAAAACAGTGATGGAAGGCATGGTCCCTGGAAAAAGGGAAAAAGGTCGACCTAGACGACGGTGGACCCAGGACATCACAGAGAGTCTGAACTTGTCTTTGGCTGATGCAGGTCGACTTGCCCAGAATCGTGATGCGTTCAGAGCAGCTGTAATGGAGACAACGTTCTGGAAAGAATACGTCACATGATGATATATACACACACATACACACCGCACCAACACATGCATGTGTGTGTGTGTGAATTGCACACATCTATCCAATGATATAAAAACTGCTACATTTCTGATGTTATAATAACTCATGTAACAATAACTGTAAAAGCTGCAGGCTTTATTGTTAGTTTTGTACCGCACTAGGTCCATGAACTGATGTGGGCGAGTAAACAATCATTTTCCTGAAACTTGTACGCACTTGTTGCTATGAAACGTGTGCCCTCCTGCGTTAGCTCAATTTGCTTATAACGTACTAGGTCCGTGAACTGATATTCCTGTCATAACCCCTATCATGATAATTTCCCTTTGTGTTCCTTAAGGAGCACGGAGTCACCACTGCATCTGGTCCCCTTGGAGGAGGCCTGCACTAATGCTGTTGTAGCGATGGATTCTGTTGCAATTTGTTTTACATGATGAGGTTGTCAGCCACCATACACAACCTCATATTAGTCACCTTGAACGACATGAGTGGGGGGGGGGGGAATAATGTTATTCTTTCTTTATCTTTACAGAGACCCTCTAGAACAACACGGGGCTATATACTTCGCGGATTTCATTATATTTTCACCACAGGGATAACAGATATGGTGATAGCACATATCCCTGCTTAACTCCGTGTTTTCTCTGCTGAAACGTTACTATTTTTGTGTCAATTCTTAAAGCTGCTGTTTGTTGGCAATACATGTTATTTATTATTCTCAGGTCAAAGCCATTGATGTTTTTTGCTTCCAACCCCTATATTACAAATTGTCTCCGTGAAATTTCCTGCAACCAACAATGAAAAAATCCCACCAGCTCTTCGGGAAAATACAGAAAAAGGCGCACTTTGCACCGTGAAAGCTTACTTGAACAAAAAATTTTTTTTAAAAACCGCAGGACTTTCAATTTTATCCTGGTGCATTGACCATTGTCCTTT
Source organism: Oreohelix idahoensis (assembly GCA_024509875.1). Classification (NCBI taxonomy): domain Eukaryota; kingdom Metazoa; phylum Mollusca; class Gastropoda; order Stylommatophora; family Oreohelicidae; genus Oreohelix; species Oreohelix idahoensis. The sequence goes on from JAMPIV010016775.1 coordinate 217,293, forward strand.
GACCATTGACCTTTAGTCATGATACGTTTGGCTACAAAGATGCAATGAAGTTGAAAAGGAATTGAAGGAAATGAAACAACCAAATGAGAATTATTGCCGTCATCCGGGCAAGCATCAGAAAGAGTACACCATAATACATAGCCCTGTATCATATTTTGGCGGGTTATTTGGCTCGTTGTTTTTGATCATTTTCTCATGTTTTGATCATTTTCTCATGTTTGATCATTTTCTCATGTTTGATCATTTTCTCATGTTTTGATCATTTTCTCATGTTTTGATCATTTTCTCATGTTTTGATCATTTTCTCATGTTTCACTTTTTTCAAATGCCTTAATTTGAAGCAGGAGCGTACCTAAAATATTTGGCACCCACTGGGAGATCCTACCCCCTCCCCAAAATAAATAAACACAAAGATAAATGTGTTATGCTTGCAACTAGATTTTTAACTGTACAGTACTGTCCTAATAGTGTCCAATGGCACCCCATTCTCACCCCCCTCTTGGCTGCCACCCGGAGCCAACCACTTCTGTCGCACCCCCTTAGTACTTTTTTTTTTTTTTTTTAAGAAATGGAAGGAAAGTGGACTAGAATCAGATAGTCCTTTGATGTGCTCATTGTTACAGAGTAATTATTATCAAAGGGAGGTGATCTTGAAAATGTTAAGCGAATAGATTCGATTGCGGGTTACGTTGCTTGGTTAAGCTGATGTTAAGTTAAAAATAGTATTAGGGGAATTCCCTCGTGTGATCGAGAAGTTTCCAAGTGGCGAACACTGGTCAGTTCAAATCGCGGAGATGTTTTTTTCTCTGAACTGTCTTGAGCTGTGAGTAAGCTCGTGTGACTAGCCCACGCAATTATCGAGACTGAGTTGTGTTTTTTTAAACAAAACCGAGTCCTCGTGTCCTTTTTTAGAGCGCCGGACTAGTGTGTGAACTAAGGGCATTCTGTTTTTTTGGGTACCGACGGGAGAGGTCGGTCCTACAGTGTGTGTTTTTGAGTATGCCTGCCGCAGTGCAAAAGTTTGAGGCCCATTATTTGTGATAGGCTATAATTTTCTGAGTTTATTGGAGAATTGTGTTTGTGAGTATTTTTTGAAGAGGTAAGGATCAGGACTTATGTTTGACTATATAAAATGTCAAAAGATGAGTGAAGGCGAGATTACTGCAGACTGCCAGGGAGTGCAGTCTTGCGAGAAATTGCCGCGAGTATTCACTATTGATGTTAGAAGCATCGTTTGAGGCCATTTATTATTGTCAGCACGGCGAGGATGACCGTTGCTGAGAGGATCCACAGTTATATTCAAGCGCCAAGGTTGAGAGCGTCTTTGATGAAGCATATTTAAGGAGGCCATTTGTTATTATTGAGAGGATCCATATCTACATTCAAGCGCCAAGGTTGAGAGCGTCTTTGATGAAGTATATTTATGGAGGCCATTTGTTATTGCTGAGAGGATCCATATTATATTAGAGCGCCAAGGTTGAGAGCGTCTTTGATGGGGCATAGTTGAGGAATTATTTATTACATTAGCACGGTGAGGACAACCGTTTGCTGGGAAAAGGATCCATTGTCTATTTATTATAATATTGATGTTAGAAGCATCGTTTGAGGCCATTTATTATTGTCAGCACGGCGAGGATGACCGTTGCTGAGAGGATCCACAGTTATATTCAAGCGCCAAGGTTGAGAGCGTCTTTGATGAAGCATATTTAAGGAGGCCATTTGTTATTATTGAGAGGATCCATATCTACATTCAAGCAGCCAACCAAGGTTGAGAGCCGTCTTGGATTGAAAGTATATTATTATGGAGGCCATTTGTTTATTGCTGAGAGGATCCATATTAATAGCCCCGTAGGGTTAGAGCGCCAATGTTGAGAGCGTCTAGTTGATGAGGCAAGGTTTATTATATAAGGCCACGGTGTGATGATGACCTTGCTGAGAGTCAGGATCCATATTTATCTTATAGCGCAGATTTGAGAGGGCCATTGAGATGGTATAGCGCTAATGAATCTGAGATTGGAAGATGTGAACTGTGGAGTACTGTATTATTGTATTGCTATGACTTGTACTTTGATTATGACTGTGTATTCTGTGTTAACGTAACGTGTTGTGGTGTAATAAACGTTATTAACATTCGCCTGCCGTTACACCATTCCATGCCTCTGATGTGTGTATCTGTGGCGTGTGAATGTACCCACGCACACTCACTACAACATTTAACACGGTAGGAGAACAGTAGTCGTGACAGTAGTAACGCATGACCATAAATAGCCATTAAACTATTAAATGAGTAATTATCAGTGGTGGCAAAATAACCTTTGTATCAGTGGTGGTTTTCAGTCTAGAAGGAGCTAACACCTACGTATTCGCATAAATAGCCTGGGTGGCGGAAATCTAGGTCAACAAACAGATTGAATTCACTAACAGTATCTCGTGTGTAGCAGTGGTATGTTAGTAGTACAGAATTTGATATTTTGACATTCGCGTGATATAAGAATTACTGTTCTGCTCTGTGTGGGCGTATGAACAGTGTAACCATTAAGGTAACACCCATCACCATTTATTCAATCTCCAAGACCAGACAGTCAGTGCTATTATTATAATGATAAAGAATTCAACACCAATTCTTTACAGTGGTGGGCCAGTTTATTTAACGGAATAAACCCACGGAGTTCGCGTGATAGGAAAGCCTTGTGTAGGCGTGGCTTATGTATCCTCACATTGTGTCATGGTCCTCGACCTAGTTTGTTAACTGTGTCCAACACGGTAGAACATTACAATGGGAAGGTTGACAGAGTTGTTGTAGAACGAGCCAGTCAAGTTTAACTAAATGTGAAGTTGTTTTTTGAGGAGTGTCGTTTGCAGATTACTCTCAAGCTCACAAAGTCACTGCGGAGGTTAGCCATTGCAGCGTTTCCTGTATGCTGTTAGATCCGTAACTGATATGCTGTGTTGAGCGCACGATTCTTACCGTAGCATCACTTTGGCACGAGAACCTTGAGAGATAAGAAAACACTAGTTTGTGTACCTTTCTGCGCTGTGAGAACGGGTTTTATCATGCAGAACTATTTGTGATATCCTGGTGTGTCGGCGGAAGGGACAGAAGTATTATTAAGATAACGTGATTTTGTTCTGTGTAGATTGTGCACTTATCTTTCTGCATTTTACAGCAAGTCTTGCTAGCCTATAAACTCAATCCATCTACATTCCATTACGAAAATTCCATTCACTTTGTCTGTTGATAATCCTGTCCGTTGTGTTGTCGATAAATTATATCGAATTGGATAGTACAAGATATGTTGCATGCATAGCATAGGTAGTGTATATTGCTATATATACCGGTACTATAACAGAAGTTGGGTGGTACAATAATTAAGAACATAACCCCGCACCAAGGCAAGTCAGTTAAGGGCCTTGAAAAAAGATAATTAGACTTGGTAAATACGGACCCTATGAGACCCACAGTGTTCAATTTAAATACCCATTATTCGTTAGTTGTCCCCCCACCCATTATGTCCCCACAAGCTCAGGGGGGGGGGGGGGGGGGGGGGGGGGGGGGGGGGGGGGGGGGGGCAAATTAATGACTCCCACTTATAATCAGACTTAGCCTCTACATCCGATACCCTGAGGAATAAAACATAGCGGGTACTCCGTGAACCATATATTCACGGAATTTGGAAGACCTGCAGAGCACTCCTGCCGCCTGGGTCGCCGAATGAAATAGATGATATATCGGAAAAGGCTCCTAAAATTCATGAATGTGATGCACGAGAGTATGAGTAAAAGCCCCCGAATGCTCCTAGAAGAGCAAGAAGCAATGTGGACTATTAAATACAGGAGATAACCCTAGGAGTGGCAAAAACAGGAAGAGTTTCATAGAATTGCAACTGTTGTAGAAAGTAAGTGAGAATAGCCAGTGAAAAAGTCTCTAAACTCTTACGAGATGATTTATGTCGTAAATTCAAACTCAGGAACTTCCCACACAGTACTTCAAACAGCCACCCATGAGCTGTAGGGCATTGCCCAGTAACAAAATCAATAGACTTTAAGACAACTCAAGATTAAGGATAACAATAGTGAAGGTTAGAAACTGCTAACTCTAGGAACTATCAAGAAAGGAAGCAGAGCATGTACTGGCGACAAATTGAAAAGGATCGGAGAACAATCAACATGGGAGAAGAGCTCGCATACAAATCAGCAATAAAGATACAATGAGTTGTACAACCCATAATTATGATTATTCTCAGTGAGTCAAGATACAAGCATCATGCCGTATTGTAAGCATCGCTAACCCCTTACAGAAGAATTGATTGAGATTCACAGTGTCACTGAGTCGCTCTATCAACTGCAGAGTTGTCTCAGTTGAGCCGTCAAATATGGCCCTCGTAGGGATCTAAGAGGCAGTATGACGGACAACGACCGTACATTGTAGAAATTAACGGCTCGAGAGAGAGAGGACCCCGGCTCGCTAAGTGATCCTTAAAAATTTTATGCTAGGCAGGAGGAAAGCTGGGCAAGGTCGTTGTAAGGTGTCTGGAGGAGGTTTCATACAAACTTTCCCAAGAAATTACCCCTTTGGCAGATATTTGCACTTAGAGATAACCGTCAAATATTTTCAGAAGCCCTCGCCCAGAGTGAGATGGATGGTACCTGCATTTGAGTCCATTCTCTTACAAGAAAAAAACATGGTGGTCTATCTGTCAGTCGTTGACACGTGTGAAAGACAATAGAAGCGGCGACTTCTAATGTGCAAGATGTGTGTGGACAGAACCCCTGAATCGTTCAAAGCCTGAGAGGAAGTAATAACTTTCAACCCTGTATACTTAATCATTACTCAGCGCAACATATTTCGGTTCCTGCGAGACCAAGGGCTTAGCAAAGCGGAAAATCTACAGTATTAGATAACCCTGTAGATAACAAAAGAAACAATAATTAAATTTCATATTAAAGTTGTTAAAAAACAAAACAAGTGCTCTTCTCACATTCATCACATAACTTAGGTGAGAGAACCCCCCAGCTGATGGCTTGATAGACATAGGTGCTGAAAGAATCGATAGAACTTCCTTAAGTATTCCAGCTTGAAAGAAACGATTATTTGTGAAAAACTCACTCCCTAAAATCCTATGATATAAAGCCCTGCCACTTCGGTCACCACCCCCCAAGTCAAGTCAGTGTACTGAAACCCAACGATTCTTAAACACTAACAATACCCCAAAGCCCCAACGACGACAAAAAATACTTTTTGATTAGGCCGACTATGACCCCCGATCTAACCTGAGAGTTAAAATGTACCAAGTGGATTGTCTTCAAACAGTAAATGTTTATTTGTCCTTAAAAACAATAAAAATTGTGACAGATCACAACGATACGTGATGGATCTACCAGGAGAAATTAGAAATTGGTATAGTGGAAATAATTATGTTAAAGAGTGTCAATCTGGTAATAAATTTGTTGATAGAAAAAAAGCCATTTCTAAATATCTAGTAGATATTTTTTATCCCAAGAGGAAAATGCTAATTTAATCATGCTAACTAAGGGGATGTAAAATAACCAGTACACCACAACTGTCAAATAAAATACCCCAACACCACACAAATAACAATGTTTTTTATCTTAAACAGCCCAATTATAGAAATTTGTAACTGCCAGGTTAGGCTGTACTCCACACATGAGAGCAAGTTTGTTAACAAGGGGCAAAGTAGATAACACTATTGAAATTGTCACAAGGTCTAGTGGTGTCTTAGATAAGGTCATTCTCCGTTCTTGTGAACGTAGTAAATTTTTTTTTTATTCAGGCTACAACAGGATGAACTTTCGTTACGGTCAAGTATGATCGCTAAGCCTTCTGGTGATGACAAGGTAGGACTTGTTTGAGGTTTGGTGAAAAGGGAGCCAATGACTCTACTACCACCCCAAGAAATAGTGTTAATGATGTGGAAGGTTGATTTTCCGTTTTTTCCTTATTATAGATCTAAACAGATGATTAATAAGAAAGTTTCATTTGTATTTGTCTCGTTACGTGCGAACGTTGGGTGAATGAGGATTGGGCAGCAGCTTGTTGACATTATTCGGTGAGAGAATAGTGGGATGATTTATCAAGCAGAACCTATTAGCGTCCTCGGCTATACACTCTTGACATCACTTTTTGAGGATCAGAGAGATATTGACAAGATGTCGGGATAATAATTTTTTTTGAATCAGCTGATTTATTTTTAGAATTAGTACATGTTGATGTAGTACGTTCTGTGTGATAATATATTCATCATGATATTGTATATTTAAAGATATTGGTAATATCTCTTTGATAACAATTATGATGTTCATGTTTGATGCAATCTATTTTGATTGCTTTAATATATATTTTTTATGTGAACCATATATGATATTGTTTTTTATCGGAATGTAGCCGAGTTGTCAATTTTTATGGCAATTGTATACCTATTATGCTGTTTTGATTGTGGTAACAAATGTGTTGGTAATAATGTTTGTGTGTAATTTTTTGATAAATGCAGTGGGGGGCATGAGCGGTAGTCAACGACCTGAGGGCTCATATTTTTCTTGTAATAATTGTTTCGGTGATAGCTGCTTAATCTGTTATGATATATTATATGAATTTACTTGTTATGAGGTTGTGTATATATGATTGTTGTAGATATTATCTATGCATGTACCTAGAATTAAAATAATAAGATTTTTTCACATTTTTTGGCAACGAAGTTATAAGATTGTATAAATATTTTTTATAAAAACGATCTGTGAAGATAATTTTTATAGGATACTTTTTCATATCCTTATTAATAATTCCATACTAATAATTTTAGATTTATACTAGTTCTAGAGTAAAGATATAAATTTACAGTTAAAATAACACTGAAGCTCAACGCTATTGTTAATC
>JAMPIV010016776.1:0-73258 GCA_024509875.1 Oreohelix idahoensis
TGAAATTGAAAGATAAATTTAACTTCAACTGGTCTGTAAGCTCCAGCACAATACCCGTTCAGACCATCCAATCACAGTCTTAACCACACTTCCTTCCTGAAGCTTCAGTCTCTTCCATTACTGATTTCTTGGCAACAATGTAGCATCATTCATCTCGCCCTCCTATACTGCATTGAGCATCGAAAAGTTCTTCACCCAATCTGATGGATTCGTAACAAGTGGCATCTCTTGTCCGCTCCTCCGTAGACTTATCTTGTTCTTTCAATCTCTTCACAGCATGCTGCTGGTAACTCTTTGTTTACCACCTTAAATTGCTCTTTTAGTTCTTTACTTTATTACAGAACCTCCTGTCAAAGCATTACCTTTATCCTTAAACCGAGATGAACAAGAACCCTGCCAATGTTGCTCTTAACTTGAGTATTACCCTTACAACTCAGTTAATAATCCTGATCCTATCCACCTTGAATTCATCATCTAATCTTTGAATACCCTCTGTATTCCTTTACTAATCTCTGCTCAACAATCTTAAGTTTTTTTCTAATATTATACACTTTCCTCGAAGGTTCCCTCTTCCTGAATCAATTTGTACTACCTTCAACTGATCTTTGTCACACCTAAAACTCCATTTTTTTTTGGTAAAAACACTTCTTGGGTTGCATGGTCATGTGTCATCATGCACTGGTCCATGACACAACCCCCCAACCCTTTGTCTCATAGGCTTTTTGTAGACACTGCACTCTACTAACACTTATTGATCTTCCTTCCATAAATAAAAGTTAGTTTTACTCCTAACTGGACTCATCATTGATAATAATCTTTTGTGGTTCATCCACATTCAGATTTGGACATTTCCCAAAACTGAGACGGAACAGTCTCACACCAGTTTATCATTTTTACACAGGATCACTTCCTCTCATTTGAACAGAAACATTCTATTTTTAGTTTTCACCCACATCATCTGCATATTAGCTTTCCTCTTTAAATTCAGTTTTGGTCTCTTGCTATCACCAATACTGTAAACGCAATTCCAGTTGTAACTTCTCTTATTCTTAATCGCAATCAGATATACAATTGCTCCTATGTGGCTTTTGTTTATCATCCACTTTATCAATAGTGGTTAAACAATTCGCGTAAGACTCACAATCTCTGATAAGCCAAAATAAAGTCTCTTAAGGCTATTATTTTCTTCTGTTTCTAATTGGTATCTTGAACAATCTGCAGACTATAGATTTACAGACTAGATTCCAAAATAGAGAAAGTATATTCTCTACATTTCTAAATTATCAGTATTAATATACTCATATAGGTACTGACAATAACTCAGTAACAAATCAACCAATAATTCCTACAGATAATACAAACTTAGTAAACTCTAACTCAAGTTACTTATTACATCAGTCCACCTATGTCTAGACTAAGACATGTGTAGCTGAACACACTAATCCGCAATATACTCTGACCCTCATACCTACACTGCTTAGATTCTAACACGTATTCCTACAAACTATTTGTAACTAACAACCAGGACCAAAACACAGTGAATGATGAATAATGAAGTACAAACCCGCTGACACAAAACCATAAACAAACGAACAACAACCGACAGGTGGGGGGAAAATAAACACCTGCAATACAAACAAAAACTATATCAATAGAACTAGTGAAATGACCTTATATAACAAGGATAGTAGAAAATTTTCCAGCAAGAAAACTACAATAAACACGACCAAAGAGACTCAATTATATTACAAAAATGATTCCAACAAACCAAAACTGTAACAGCTAACACCAATAAATGTTTCAAAGAATTCCACGGGGCACTACAGACTCCAACTCCTCCAAGACTGGCTCCCATACACTGGCAACCATAATGTTCAAGGCTATTTCTATGGTGCCAACCAAATTTTTACCGCTGGAAAGCGTTTACTTATATAAATCACCTGGAAACCACCACTGTTGCATATAGGTTGTGTAAAGTTTAGAACGGACGCCAAACCAAATACAGCTTCGTTCCTGCTATATCGGCTTGTGCGGTAATGTTGCGATTACCGCACGAACCGGATTTTCGACATGAATCCATTTAACAGCCAAACGTTCTTAACAACAACCGTTTGGGCAGGGTGATAGTTCATCTGGGAACAGACGTTCCTTATCATGTTTTAATCGTGTACCTATTTCATCTTGTTGTCAACATGTCTGTTTTCTATTTGGAACCAAACCCCCCCCCCCCCCCCTCCCCCCCCCCCCCCCCACCCACCCCCCCCCCCCCCCCCCCCCCACTCCTACCAACCCCCACCCCCCACCCCCCCCCCCCCCCCCCCCCCCCCCCCCCCCCCCCCCCCACCCCCACACCCACACACACACACACACAGAACACTGTGACGAGGATAACGAACTGCTGTGGGAATATTTCGTCACGAAAATCCTAATCTACGTAAGGGATCACCACACACAAGCTCTAGTCTAGTAACAAAACCGTGGACAACGGACATTTTCCAGGTTGCAGTCGGGGCCTCCCAGTACTGAGGCACAGTTAAGTCCCCGATGTCACTTATCGGTGCAGAGTTGAGAGAGATGGCTGAGCATCACAATCCCCCCTGTGTTGCAGCATGATGAGAACCCAGCATTGCACACTGAGCTTGGGGGGATCACTTGGGCACCAGACTTAATACTGGCTCTTGACTGGATGGCCGCATGCAGGAGATTTCTACAATGGAGGGTTGGCAGGTGGTGGTATCTGGAAGTGGCTCTGTGCAGGACGTGAGGATTCCTTGGGAGAGCCCAGAACCAGAGCACAGCATTGTGCAAGCTCTGCATAGTTGGAGAGCCCCCTGGATGACGGGGAATGCACAGTGTGCTACCCCACCTATCCCCAACTGCTAACTTAGAACCAGAAGTGGGGTCCTCTGTATGCGTGCCAGGCCAGGATAAAATGCCTGGGAAAGAGACTGGAGCTCAGAACTCCCTAACTCAAAGTTGCAGGATGGCAGAAAAGCCATGGGAAAGACAGGGCTATTTTGAAGATAACGCAACCATATTTTCACCATACGAGCTCGGACGCCGCCTCGGTAAACAAGGTCCGCGCAGAGCAGTGACACCCCCAGGCTGCTTGCGAATAGTCTACTACTGGGAACATAAACAGATTAGGGATGAGCCCACTCTCCCGTTGAACAGGTGCTAAAGTCATAGATACTGGGCCAGAAGGCGCACCGGAAACCACAGTATCACGCAACTCGCTTTTTTTTTTCTATGGAGAGTACACCGTCAAATAAATCTCGTACTGGTGCTCGCCCTGTGGAGCTCCACCAGGCAGGTGCAGTGCCGGGCTCTGAGCCTCGACAGAGCCCACCCTCAGCTACTGGAGGACCCTCTAGACCGTCTTGTGGAGTCAGCAGACGGCGGAGGAGAACTACTGACCAAAACAAAACAGAAAAAGAGAAACCCAGAGTGCCACTTGTCATGATGCACTGGAATGCAGAGGGAGTGAACAGCAAGCAGGCTGGATACAGCAAAAAGACAGAGCTGGAAAACATCTTGTATGAGAAGCAAGTCAGTGTTTGCTGTATCCAAGAGACTCACTTGAAAGCAGATCAAACCTTTAAAATAAGGGGATATCAATGCTTCAGATCCGACAGAAAAGATAGACGAAAAGGAGGAGTACTTACTCTTGTAAGGAATAACATTCCTGCACACGAAAGGAAAACCTTCATGGATGGAGCAGAATATCAGCTGTTGCAGATAAAGGTAGACAAGATGGAAATAGAACTCCTGAACTATTACTGTCCGAACAACAAACCCCTGAGTCTCAGCTCTATACAGGTACCAGCCACCAACTTTATAGCAGTTGGAGACTTTAATAGCCACTCCCAGAGCTGGGGCTATAACCATCTGGATCACAGAGGTGAAGAGGTTGAAACTTGGCAAGATGATCACTCCCTAATCCTAGTCAATAATGCCACAGATACTCCTACCTTCTACTCCAGAGGATGGCACACAACTTCAACACCAGATCTTGCCTTCTCCACACCAGATATAGCTGGATCTATTAGTAGAGAAGTAGGAGACCAACTAGGGGGAAGCGACCATCGCCCAATCTTTCTTACTGTCCAGAGTGCAACTCTCAGTACAGGCCCAGCCATTACAAGATGGAACTACAAAAAAGCCAACTGGGGTTTATTCAGGCATCAGGTGAACACGCTGCTGTCTACCCTCAAGGTACAGAACAGAGACATTAATGAAGTGGTAAAAGACTTCAACAGATGCATACTACAAGCTGCAAAAGAAACCATTCCCAAAGGATGCCGGCGTAACTACATACCATACTGGTCCAGCACACTCCAAGAACGTCAGGAAGCTATGGACAGGGCTAGAAAGGACGCAGAGTCTCAGCCTTCACTTGAAACTCACAACAAATGGAAAAAGGCTGTAGCAGAGTTTCAGAGAACAAAGCTAGAAGAAAAACGGAAAAGCTGGAGAACTAAAACGGCATCGCTGAACCTTGAGAAAGACGGCAGGAAACTTTGGAGATTAGTCAAGTCTCTAAATGAAGAGCGTTCCTCACCTAGGCAGACTATCACATTGGATGAAGGTGGCAAACTTTTCAGAGGAAAACAAGCTGCAGACTTGTTTGCTAGAAGATACAGTTCAGAAAGCAACTTACCCATTAACATAGATCATCAGAGAGAGATAAGAAAAGAAATACTGGCAACCATGGGACAGACAGATACTCCTGCCCCAATGAGGGAACCCATCACACTAGGAGAACTACAGAAGGCTATTTCCAAGCTTAAGTTTCAAAAGTCACCCGGCCCAGACAAAATCAGCAACGAAATGCTAGTAAATCTGAGCTCAGCAGCAAAGACAAAACTGCTTGAGATATTCAACCACAGCTGGTTGAAAGGAACGGTACCCCAAGTATGGAGAGAAGCCATCACAATACCCATACTAAAGAAAGGGAAATGTAAGACCGAGGCTGCAAGTTACCGGCCAATCAGTCTCACAAGCTGTGTTGGGAAGACTATGGAGCGAATAGTCAACCACAGATTGAAATGGTATTTAGAGTCTGAGCAGATCCTGGTGCCGGAACAAGCTGGATTTAGAGAATGCTACAGTATAGAAGACCAAGTTACTTACTTGTCTCAAGCAATAGAAGATGCCTTCCAGGAGAAGAAAAAGGTCCTAACGATCTGGGTCGACTTCAAGCAGGCCTTTGACAAGGTGTGGAAAGATGGCCTCATTGCAAAACCTAGGAGAAGTGGAATCCAAGGCAACATGATGAAATGGATCCAGTCATACTTGCATAACAGGAGAACTAGAGTCACTCTTGACGGTCTGCAGAGCAGAAAAGTGTTGCTCCATCAGGGGGTACCTCAAGGAGGAGTAATTTTCCCCAACACTCTTCCTTGTTTACATCAATGACCTGGTGAAAGATCTCCCTGCAGGAGTTAAAGCTGCCTTATATGCAGATGACCTAGTACTCTGGTGCGCTGATGAAAATGTCACCACAGCAAATTATAGAATGCAGCGGGCAGCAGACATGCTAGTGTCATGGGCAGAGAAATGGCTTATCACAATAAACACAGACAAAACCTCCACAACACTGTTCTCCCTCGCCCCCAAGGACAAATCAGCTAACATACACCTAGGGACAACCGTGATCAAGGAAGAAAGCTACCCCACCTATCTTGGGGTGACATTTGACCAAAGGCTTACATGGAATAAGCATATTGAAAATGCAGAAGGAAAGGCCCGAAGACGACTAGGCATACTCAGAAAATTAGCAGGTACCAACTGGGGAGCAAATGAACGAAATCTAAAGAAGATTTATAATGGAGTAATAAGACCACACTTAGAGTTTAGCTCAGCAGCATGGTCATCAGCTGCTAACTCACATCTGCAGTCTTTGGACAAGGTGCAAAATCAAGCTCTCAGGCTCATTACAGGAGCCATGAAAACTACACCAATAACAGAGATGCAGAAGGTTGCTGGATTACAGACATTGTCCCATAGAAGAGACACAAAAACCATGATCCAGATGGAAAAGTACAACAGTATGCCAATGCACCCAATGAAGGCAAGACTAGATGATCTGGCATTGGGACGTCTAAAGCGTAGCAGCTTTGTGCATCGGGGGAAAAGACTTATAAGACAGCATCAAGAAGACCTATCCATGAAGACAACACCACTGAAGCCCACCCTATACCCTGTACCATGGGAGCAGGCCAGCAGTGCCCTCCAAATTAATACATCAGTCAGTGGTCTCACAAGTGGATGTGAGTATAATGATCTGCAAAAACGAACTGCTACATTGAGTATGATCCAAGAAAGCTATCCCGATCAATCATGGATACATGCCTATACAGATGGATCAGCAACTAATGCTGTTAGGAATGGAGGTGCCGGTATCTTTATCTCATATCCTGACAACCACTATGAGACTAGGCACATTCCCACTGGTAAATTCTGTTCCAACTATACAGCTGAGGTTCAAGCTCTAGAGCAAGCTGCAAATATGATTTATAACACCAACTCTGACTGCCACCAGGTAGTCATCCTCACAGATGCACTGTCTGTCCTGCAAGCTCTCAAGGGTGGTAAACTCCCGCATCTGAGAAATGAACTAAACAAGGTAGCTGCCAAAAAGAGAACCATACTTCAGTGGGTACCATCTCATTGTGGTGTACCCGGAAATGAAAAGGCAGATAAACTTGCAAAAAAGGGAGGAGAATGTGAACAAGAAGATAATGAAGTCACATACTTTGAGAAAAAGAGAGCTATCCAGACTATCAGAAGAGAACAGAACCAACCCAAAGACGACTATCACACTCTCGACCGGCAGGGACAGATAACTATTTTTTCGACTCAGGACAGGGCATAACAAACTGAACAAACACATGCACAAGCTACGATTGTCTGCTTCACCACTGTGCACATGTGGATTAAACGAACAAACTGCTGAGCATGTTCTACAGGACTGTCCTCTGTATGACCAGTTAAGCAAGATATACTGGCCCAATGACTCAACACTAAACCCAGAGCGATATGGAGTTAAAGAGGAACTTCAAATTGGCAGTCTGAATTCATCATGGTCAACTCGTCTGACAGTGGAAATCACAAAGATTGCGATCGCAAAGAAGAAGATGAAGACGCCTGTTGCATCAATAGTTCACTTAACAAAAAAAGCACCTTACGGCTATCCCAAAGTTAAGAATATTGATCATGAGCTCGAGATCCAACTCGATACGCAATCGCTCATTCAACCTTTTCTACATTTCTCGGTACAGAGCTGCACTCCGTTTGGATTTCAGAACATATGTAAATGGCAGGACATTCTTGTCCAGACTAGCCCCACATGATGCCACTTCACTTAACTGTTAAATATTGGATAATTTTTAAATATGTTATACCTTTACAACAGTTATGTTTTTTTGTCTTCTAATTACTAATGATACCACATTTGTAATTTAATCAATAGAATCCGACATGTTATCTCTGACTTATGCTCGCGTAAATTTTGCAATGTTAATTCACCGCTGTTCTTTGATGATTGTTTCTTCATAAATTCTATAAATGGATAAGATTTCTTATGCCGAAAGAACGGTGATTCACTAATAGAATAGAACATATTTTGTTATTCACGCATAATTATGTGCATTGTCAGAATTACCTAGAAATTGTTTAACGTACATCACATAACCTTCCTGGAAAACATTTATTCGATAGGCAAACAATTTTCTCAGATTTTGCAAGAGCGATTATGATATTCTTCCACCTGTATCATTCAGTGGAATTATTAGTTAGTTTCCTGCATTCTTTTAAACATAGCTTGCGCATTGGATAGTATTGTCTTGCGTTGTGAGCTATGAGATTCTCAACGGTCATGCTCCTAGATGTATTAATAAAATATAAAATATAATATACTATTTTATTTTTTTTATTCTCCGGGTAGGTGTTGTAAGGATCTGTGGGAAAAGGGCAATTTTTAACTTTCTGTGCTTCATTATAATACATTATATATTCTTATTATTTCCGTTCGCGCCGTACATGTTTGAAGCAAAGTTCTTTCCACTTTTTTATGGCTCACTAGTAAGGAGAAGTCATTTCTTTGGGTTCCTTACCCTGAAAAGTTCATCCAGTCTCATCATTCGATTCGGGGACCTCCGCGGACGATGTCTGAAGGCCTTACCTTGCGAGTTTATTCTTTGGCTTGGTTAGTACCCAGAAAGATTGTTCTGTGCTTGACAGTATGACATACTCTGGCATGTAGCCTGTGAATTTATTATGTGCAGATAGTGTTGCCCGAATTACAGTATGAGTTGGACGTGGACTCGTCTTATATCAAGGGTTATCTTTTGCTTTCTAAGTCCGTAACTATCTGATGGGTTGTCGCTAGAAAAGGTCAACAAAGGCTATGCAGCGTAAGTGTATCGCTAGCGAGGGGTGTTGATTCCATGGCTGCAACACTGTGAGAAGGCCTGAATCTGTTTGGCCGCCCCTTGGTATCAAGGCTTTTTGCCGAAATAGAGATCTAATACATCACAGAGGACAATAGTGATAGCCACCTGAAATGACCAATATTGTATGTGACTATACCCCATGCATCAATTCTCTTATGCTAAGGATGGCAACCAGTTCTATTTCGCATAAAAAAGGAAAAACTAAGTATTCTCATTATGAAACTTGGCACATCGCAAGACTTTGTGATAGGCACATGCACAGTGCTACATTTCAAGGGCAATATCCATCTAGAGGTTCACACAAGCCTAGAAGACAGTTCCCTTTGTGCTCAGAAGGACTGCATTGTAAAGAAAGATAACCAAAGATTGGAGGACTATGAGAGATCCTAGCAAGAAATTAAGATGAGCAATGTAAAGAATGCACCGATAGTTTTGCATCCCATATTCTATACGCAGTGAAGCTCACCGAGATCTGTGAACAGCCAATGTATGAAATTCTATACGTATTTATCAGATTCCCATCTTCAAGTTGAACCTGTACTGTATCGCTTACCAAGAACCAAGAGATCACTGCTTCATGTGAGAACCCCTCATCTCGATTCCATATTAGAAAAAAATATTTCCAAATTAGATCTTGTACGTGAAAGTGCTAATACGCTCAGACGATGGTTACTGATAGAAGCCTTCCTAAGAAGCTGGCTGGTTATGGCAATGACGTCAGCCAGTGACTGTACCAGTACCAATAGAACTTACATTTGGCATCTCGAAGTGCTGAAATGCTGTATTTACGAGCGCTTTATTATGATACTGATAACCACAGATCCCAATGGTTGTGCTAACTATCCTGGAGACGATATCATCATAACAGGAAGGTCAGATAGGAATGCATGTCCGATGCGCACACTTGAAGAACCTGTTTCACGCGGTAGAACAGCATGGACTGTCCAAGTGTAATTGCGTCCCCATTAATAGTGATATAAATCAAGATCTGACCGTTGAGTTACGCTAAGGTAACATATCTCTGGATCGAAGGAATACGACCCATCAGACTCTGGCAATCGAGCTATCGAACCAGCTACCTTTGCCCAGAAAACTTAACACATACTCCCAGTCCATCTTGGGGAAAATAATTTATTATTCATAAGTACATTGATAATTTATTCAGAACATTCTGCTGACGGATCCATAAATAAGTTAAAGAAAGAAGGACACGCCATTTTTCTAGTTCAACAGATCAGGACAGAGCTTTTCAAGCTTCTTAAAGAAAGCTATCATACCAACTGCAACTAGATTGTACACTTTTGAGCCATTCACAAACCTGCCAATTATACTTGCTACAGACGCAAGGAAATCAACATGGAATAGGAGCAGTATGAGTATAACATCGTTACAAGATGGTTCCTGAGAGACCAATAGCTTTTGCTTCCAAGACCATGAGCGAAGCAGAAAAAAATTATAGCCAAATTGAAAAGGAAGGCTTGTCAATAATTTTTGGAGTACGGAAATTTCACCAGTATCTCTATGGCCTGACAAAACCCTTTGAATTGCAGACAGACCACAAGCCTCTTTTGTCCTATTTTTCTTGCCTGATCACAAATTGCCTGTGTTTATCCATGCAGCAATTGCAGCGATGGGGGCCCATTCTTAATTGATGTCATACAACTTTGTCATCAAACATAGGCCAACAAACGAAACATGCTAATGGCGGACGCAACTGTCAAGATTACCTATGGGACCTAGATCTGCATTTGACAAGTCTGAAGCATCATGCTAATAATGTCAGCACTGGAAAATGATGATGCCATAGCTGATATTACCGCTGTGACTCTGCTTTGGTAGAATCTGAAACTGCTAAAGATAAGATTCTTTTATGCATAAAGTCAAACATTTTGTGCTCAGTGGGTGGTCAGAATCACTGTCCCGAAATAACAGCGACATAAAAACTTATTTTGATAGGCGCCTTAATTTATCAATTCACAAAGGCATTCTGTTATGGCAGGCTGAGTCTAACCGAGTGATTGTACCCACTTCTCTTCGTGAAAAAGTCCTTCATTTACTGCATCAAGGACACTTCGGCATAATCCGAATGAAACAACTGGCTCGACGGCATTGTTGGTGGCCCACTATTAACAAGGACATACTATCGTTATCAGTAAACTGTAATGCATGCAGAGCAAACCAGAGTAATCCTCATCAACATTATCAGTCATGGCCAATAGCTGAACGTCCGTGGGAGAGAATCCACATCGATTTCGCAGGTCCTTTTATGGATGAACAATGGCTGGTAGTTGTTGATGCATATTCTAAATATCCATAAATTGTTGCGATGAATTCCCTGATAACAGAGGCAACAATAAAAGCTCTAGCTAAGATCTTCCTTCACGAAAGTTTTCCTGGCACAATTGTTTCAGATAATGGAACACAGTTTACTTCGGTCAAGTTTCAACAGTTCTGTTCACTACATGGAATTGAGCATCTCATGACGGCTCCATTTCATCCAGCTTCAAATGGAGACGCAGAACGCTTTGTCCGCACCTTCAAAACCTCAATGGCAAAGATTTGCTGGGGAGGGAAGACACGACATCGAGCTCTGGGTGAACTACTGTTCGCTTACAGGACAACACCATATTCTTTGACTGGCAAGTCCCCTGCCGAGTTGTTACATGGCCGTCAGCCAAGAACACAATTGTCATTGCTAATGCCTCAGCAAGAACGACGAAGTGAAACAGCTGGAGTTAAAGGATCAAGATTCAGAATTGGAGACCCTGTGTGGGTAAGGAGCTATTCCTCAAAAGTTGATCCTTGGGTGCATGGTCACATTATAAGAACTATCGGTCGTATGATGTATACAGTTCATCTAAGTAACAACATGAATGTACGGAAGCATCAGAACCAGTTAAGACCGGGAAGTCTCATGAAGATCAGACCACCCTCCGACGATAGCTATGATGACTTTTTACTCAACAAAGCCATCATGGATCAAGTTACCAAGTCAGCACCTGATCTACTGCTTGACGCCCCAGAGCCTGTTATGGAAGATAGAAGTGTGGTGGATGCTGCATTACCTCCACGAAGATCTCAAAGACAACGAAAACCAGTTGTCAGATTCGATCCTAGCTCTTAATTTCTGGGGAGGAACTGTTAAAGTTTAGAACGGAACGCCAGCTTCGTTCCTGCTATATCGGCTTTGTGCGGTAATGTGCGATGACAGCACGAACCGGATGTTGTCGACATGACCCATTTAACAGCCAGTTGTTCTTACACCGTTGGTGCTGGGTGACAGTTCAGCTGGGAACAGACGTTCCTTATCATGTTTGTAATCGTGTACCTATTCATCTTGTTTGTCAACATGTCTGTTCTATTGGAGTTAATAAATGGTCGTTCTTTATACAACGCCTTATTTATTGTGCTGTGAATGGAATGCACAACACTGACAACAAGGTACACACACAAACAACAGGTGGTGTCAGGTGGCAAATGTTTAATGTATAGGTTCCAGGGGGATAATTAGTTTACACATCATCAGCAAGGTCCAAATGTTACAGGATGGATTTCGTAAGCATCCTACTGTATAATGTTTGATGTATAAATTGGACTGACACTCAAGACAGTACGTACGCAAATGAATAACTTGACAGAAGTCTGGGTCACAGTTCCATTTTATAATATTGACAGCTTAGTCCTTGGACATCAGTAACAATAGTTCAAAATACTTGCATAATTAGAATATGTAATTCAGTCATCCTTACGTACTGGCAACAACTGCATTCAATGTAAGTGCGGCATTCACCCGTCGCACATATATCTCTGTAATCTGTATTCAATGTAAGGGCGGCATTCACTCCTCGCACATATATCTATATCTCTGGTCTAATCACCAGGCATTCAAGTTCCTCCTGAACTTTACAGCGCGGGACAACCACAACGCGCTTATAGTGTCGATACACACAAGCTTTCTATCAAAGCTCCTATTAGGCTTCCAAACACTGGAATAGCCAGGGTCTTATAACGTAGACCTCCTATTGACGCGGGAAAGCACACAACGCGCATTCAAACAAAACATATAATGGTCTTACCATAGACCTCCTTCTGACACGGGAAAAATGTCGTGTCTTTTAATCCACCCACTTCCAAGCGCGGGACAGAACACAACGCGCTGGTAAATAACAATATATAAAGGCCTTGTAAATACACCTTACGCGGAACATCATCGCGTCATATTTAATATCAAAATCACAGACACTATTCACATACTCTAGAAACACCGACCGTCTCCCACGACGGATGGCCACAGACTCTCCTTAACAACTCAGTATACTTCTCTGACAAGTATGTTAACTTCATTCACCCCGCACGTTTTTCTCATGTGTCCGTAAACCTCAATTCACACATGAGCGCCCCTGAGTAATCTTCAACCATGCTCTACGTGCTTCTAACAGTGAACTTTTAAATGTAACATTCCAAGCTTGCATACTTCAATAAAAATACACTCTAAACAGGTTACACCATTCTCTACCCACACACATGTAAACACGTCATGTATCTCATGACATTAACCTACTTACTGACAAACTTCATCCCCATACACAAAAATCCTAAACACCTAACTCTAACTTATGATACGACTTAACAATGTCCCAGTCATTTGAGGCTGGCAACCTCAGCGTATAGAATGATGATTCATGAAACAGCACTGCACGGGCTGGTGACTGCCTTATTGCTAGTTTCTTAAAGAGAACTAAACGCATAAAGAGTTCCAGGTTCCATACGGAGCAGGTAGGGAATGATGAAAGAAATGATTTACATTCTAAGTATAATACCTACAGTTTCAAACCAGTGTAAATGTCGATGTTAGCAAGTGCAGTCTAAAATTAATGGACGTTTCAAACTTTTCAAATCATTGCAAGCATAAATAAAAAGATATTCAATTTATATTGTGAACACTTTTCAATTAGTGGAAATGTAAATGTAAACATATTCTATCTGAGCTATTAACCTTTTCATTTAAATTGAATGTAAGTGGCTTTTACAGCTATTCAATTTAAATGTTAAAGAAAGTTTTTATCCCGGAGGGATTAAATTTAATTCTCATCGAGGGTAAGTTCTGAGTATTTAAAAATATGAAATGGTGGAATGGGAAAATAGGGACCCATAACCACGTGTTAGAAAACGCAATACTCAGAAGAGCGTTTCGTTTCTATTCTTTATCATAGTTAGTGGTGGTACCAGCAGAAAGTACGATCTCTGGAACAAGAAGGGACAAGTGGCCTACGCTTTAAGACGTAGGACCAACTTCGTAGACTTTCCTTGACATTTCTGGGAAATGAGCTAGAACCGACAACCTTGACCAGCGACGAGCGGGAGCAGTGTAAAAAGAACCAACCCATCAGAAGAAGTAGAACAGTCATTGGCAGCTAAGTTCCATATATAACTGCCAAAGTGATTTTTGTTTTTCATCGTCTCTATTATCCACCAATGATAAAACTTTTCTTCCACACTATTCAGTTTTTTTCAAACTGTTAAAACCTAAGTGATTATTAAATTTAATTTAATGTAAATTTACATTATATATGTAGATTTACAAATTTAACTTCGATTTAATCATTTTAAAGTTACTGCATGTTTGTTTCAGTCAATTTACTACACACATTCTAAACTGAGCTTTACCAGAATAATTAGAATTCCACTGAGTAAATCAGAGATGGGGGCTTAACGAGCAAAAATTCATCATTGCGTTAATTCTTCACAAAAGTGGTCGGCAAATTCTAGAATTAACGTGCTTGTTACGTGTCTTTTATAAAGGCCTATTGTTAATGTTAATTTTGTAGTAACAGGATGGTTCCTGTGGCTAAGATGACGTCTAGGGTAGTAACCTCTCTCAGACACCGCCAACCAACCCAACACCACTTAGAATTCTTTGAGTCACAAACCCACAACCACTGACGAAGTGGATCCATATATACAATTTATTGAAGACTGCACGGCCAACAGCTTCCACATACCGTAAAGTTCATGCCCACATATAAATGGCAGATTAAGCCATGCAGGAAACGATATACCGTAGGCAGTCAGTCCATGTCAAGAACTCTGTCCGTTCAGTTCTCAATAAGATTATTTCTATTCACACTCGACACTGAGCAATATATACTTCTGGTCATTTTATACAGATAACTAGATACATCTCACCCAAAGATCTTGATGTATTAGTGATAATATAACTGACATTCCATTATAAACTTTTTCAACATAATAAGGAGCTCAAACACATACGTCCACGGATCGCCATGAACACACAATCGTATAAGCCCCGCACCCCCCTACCTTCTGCCTTCTAAGCCCCCTCTAGTATCACGTGAGCCAGCCAAGCATATCGGCTTAACGTCACTCAACCGTCTTAAGCAGTGTTAGTTAGTTGCTTATCCCTTTACAGGACGTGGCAATCAACCCCAGCTTTTATTGGCTGTTTGTGATTTTTCTAGGCAATTTTTTTATTCAGTAGTTTGCCATTGCTTTCTGAACGGTACGGCGCTTATACCATTGTTAAAAATCCACACAAAGCGATCTGCTTCCAAACCGCCTGCAGCAGGTTTCGAAGCTGATATATCTGGATTATGAAACTGCGTTCATATCCATTAGGCCACAGATGCCGACTTAAGCAGTGACCCGTATAAAATAAACAAACAAAGAGCCCGAATGAGCTAAACCTATAACAGGCACAATCGTTATGAATTTTAATCATAACTGTGCTTAACCAAAGCAGCATTGTTTTCGCTTATCTGAATATCTTGTGAAGACTCCCTTTGTGGTAGAAGTGTCTTTACCCTTCTATCTACATCTCTGCCAAGAGTAATCTTGTGCGAAGGTAGACTCCTATGAAGCCCATATTAGATACTCTTGAGTTTTTGCCTCTGTTGGACCACTAGTGCAAAGAAGGGGAGGCAATACCGTCACAGGCGGACGTAACACTGTCTATCGTAGTAGATGCATGGAGGCATATCTGGAGTCATCCTTATATGACCACCAGCTATTCACAATGCTACAGGATGTAGATTTGGATGTGAACCTCTGTGAGGCTTATTATACCTTCATTGACTCTTGAAATCATCCACACTTCCAGGGGATTTCCTCTGTGGTGAAACATGTTGAGAACCAAGCATTTTACACTAAGCTTGGAGGAGTAACTTGAGCCCCAGATCTCTGGTTTTTACCTGGTTGCCCCCATGCAGGAGGATCTCACTGTGGACCCCATGATAAGCAGGGGGAATTGAGAGGTGGCTTTCTCTAGGACGTGAGAACCCAGAATCAGAGCACAGTATTTTAGTTCTGCATATTTGGACAGTCGCCTTGGATGGCAAGGAATACACAGAATGCCACACGCTTCTTACTCCTAGCTTGGGACTAGATGTGATGATCCTTAAAATGTCAGTCATGCTGGAGAAACTGGAGCTCTTGACCTCAACTCAACACGTTTCGGAATGGCAGAAAAGCCACAAAAAGCCTAGATCTAGTGTAGATAATACCAAGAGCTCTACAACTTGGTATTGGCCACAAAAGAACAAAAAGGTCAGCAGTCCTAGTTAAACAACAAGAACAAAAATAATTTTTTTAGTAGACAGCTAAATGTAGTCGATATTTCATTGTGGGAGTAGTGATGTGTCTATATTAGCAGGCAGCTATATGTAGTCGATATTTTATAGTGGGAGTAGTGATGTGTCTATATTAGCAGGCAACTAAATGTAGTCGAGGGAACTGCGGTAGCATAATGGTTAGTGCACTGGCTTCCTTGCTCAGTGGTCTATGGTTCGATCCCCAGTTGAGGTGGGATTTTTTTAGGCCGCAAACGGCTCCTGGGTCGACCCAGCCCTAGATGGGTACCAGAGCAACTTCTGGGAAGATTAAGGCGGCCGGCATGATGCTGACCACATCACACCTAGTGTGCCAATGGTCGAGAAAATATGGGCCTAACACCATATTCCCAATATGTCTCAATGGGCGTGTGTAACGGGATCCTCCTAAATGTAGTCGATGTTTCATAGCGAGAGTAGTGATGTGATTTTCCTTTATAAGGTCTCAAAATGCATTCACCCATTAATGAGTCTGAGGTCTTGGGTGTCGATTTTGTTTTTCTCCATGTTTCAAAGCCATGCAACAGGTGTGCCTTGACATTTGCCTATGAAATGCCAGTTTTTTTTTTTTGGTTTTTTTTTTTGGTTGGTTTTGTTAATTTGAGATTTCTTTTGAGATCCATGTAATTCTGAATGCAGTTTTTGAGATCCATGTAATTCTGAATGCAGTGAAATCTCCTCTTGTCTTTTAATTCTTATTTTGCTATCACTGTCGGTTCCTCCATCTTTGTTTACATTGCTGCCAAGATATATGCATGATTCTACATGTTGGAATGTTTCAACTTGTACAGTCTTGTTATCATTCAATCAATCAATACCCTTTAGCTCCCCAAGGAGCATAGGCCTTCAACAAACACATGCCAAGTCTTCCTGTCCTGTGCCATCCGCTCAAGTTCTTTCCATGTTTTCCTCATCATTTTCACCACTGTTTCCAGTTCTTTTCTCCATGAGTTTTTTGGTCTACCTCTGCCTCTCTTTTCCTGTGGATTCCAGAACAAGGACTGCCTTGTAATGCTATCAACAGGTTTCCTCAATGTGTGTCCTATCCATCGCCAGCGTCTTCTTCTCAACTCTTGTTCCACCAGCACTTGTCTGGCTCTAGTCATCAGATTCACATTTGTGACTGTCATACCATTTCAGCCCTTCTATTCTTCGCAAGCACCCGTTTATAAAAGTTTGTAGCCTTTTGGTTGTTGTTTTTGTTGTTCTCCATGTTTCAGAGCCATACAATAGGACTGACTTGACACTTGAATTGAAAATTCATATTTTCGTGTAGGCCTTTATTTCTCTTGATCTTCATATGTTTCCCAATGTTATCATTACCTGCATGTAATTTCACGATCTTTGTCTTTTCTCTGTGTATGTTCAGGTCCACTTGTTGTGGCTTTTCATCAAATATTTTCAATTTGTCTTGCATCTGATTATAGTTATTGGACAGAAAAGCCAGGTCATTGACAAAAATCAAGATCTTCACGCTGTTTTGTCAGAGTCCAATGAATTCTGTTTCTGTTTGCCGATGTCACTTTCATAACCCAATCTATAGCCTGTCGAAAGAGAAAAACTGCAAACGGTGTCACTGCCACACTTCTTGAGAATAGAAGTGTCTAGATCTACATTCAACAACATGAGATAAACAGTAACATCCAAAACAGATAACTAACAAACAGTAATTATTTGTTATATACACTCGTCAGTAACTGCTTGGCGCAGAAACATGGGCAATTAACATGACGTAATGACGTAAAAAGAAAGAAATGAGGTCCTTGAAATATGGATATATATGAGAATGGAGCGTAACTCACTGAAATAGAAGAAAGCAAATAAAGAAGTCATAGAAAAGCTTTGGATGAAAAGAGAAATATTGAATGAGATAAAAATTAGAAGGTAAAATACTTTGAGCAAGTAAAAAGAAGACACAAAACCTTTTTGAAAACTGTGATATAAAGAAAAGTTGAAGGCAAACAAGCAAGCGGAGACGGCAGATGATCTGATCTGATATCAGGGAACAGAAAGTGCCTTACTTATATGGAGGTAACACTAAGATAACTAGTCCACTAGCTTACCAGGTGTCTAAAAGCATCGAACATGGAAATATTCATGATTCATTTATTATCCTGTACAAATTATCCTGTACATTTTCATGTACATTCATTATCCTGTACATTATTGTGTACATTCATTATCCTGTATATTCTTTGTCCTGAACAAATCACGCTAAGCTTTCCGGTCCTGTGTTATCCGTTCAAGACCTTTTTTTTTATGCCGTCATTTTCATATCTTTCTTCACAATGTGTAGCCTATCCAATCAACAGTAATTCTTCACCTCGTGTTCCGCTGGTCTTTGGTTGGTTCTTTCCGTTAACTCATTAGTGATGATCTTTTTATATAATTTAAATCCGTCTATTCTGCGTAAGATCTCGTGTATGAAGGTTTGTAATTTCTTACAGAATTACATTTCTGCTTGTTGATTTAAAAACAATTTTACTTACTTATTTTTTTCATTCCACTTCTACCCGTGGGTGTAGAGGTTTGCCAGAACACCTTACTATCCTATCGGCTGTCTTTCAATCTAGTCGTCGGTCCTTCATGGGTTGTCTAGTGTCGCCTTCTACGCGAACTCTGGGTTGTCCTGGAGGTCTTGATCCCTGGCTCTTAGTTTCCCATGGTTGCAGATCTTCTTCAATTCTGCGTACATGGCCAAAACATGCTGCTCTACAATGGAGTCTCCACTAGCGAAAGAGCTAAAGGAGGTGTGGGCTGTGTTGTGGATAAAAACAATATTAACGAATAAAATATCCTGTTCAACTCCCGATGGATGATAATAAGGATACATAGTGCCCATACTTGTAAGTGAGACCGAGTGGACAGACGGATTTAATTTTAGACAGAGTAATTACTTTTCGATCTAGTCTACGGTGCTTATTTGTGCCCATGTTGAAATTACCACACACAAGAGAGAGAGAGAGAGAGAGAGAGAGAGAGAGAGAGAGAGAGAGAGAGAGGGGGGGGGGGTGTAAGGAAACACGCCTTGGCCATCTTTGGGGATGACAAACATGTGAGACGCGAGAGATGTAATCACCGACGGTCCTCGTTCAAAACCATCTTTTAATTGTCTTGCACACGTAGAACACATTTTGGTTGAGGAAGGAAAATGTGAGACATGTAACTGAGGTAACAGATAAGACGGAAATTTTGTATGATTGGGGTGGGGCATGAGAAATAATCTTTGTTATTAGCAACTAAACATGTGACGTCAAAGAATATCTCATGTTATCCATGCTGGGCATGGGACATCTGATTCCTCTAAAGACTCGCATTTTTTACTATACGTTTGACCATTGTTGGACCTCTTCTGCAGAGCAGGGGAGACAATCCCATGACAATTGGGTATCTCGTCCAAGGATACGTAAGTCCAGACACAGAATTGTGATAAATGACAATTGCGGTCTTGTTCGTGCATATGAATCCAGTCTAGCATTGGATGGCAAGGGCCGTTCGAAGTTTTGGATACCATTTCTAACACCTACTACAGGATCGCTATCCGAAGAAAAAGGAAGATATTCCACATAAATCTCCTTAACAAATTTTTAGAAAGGGCTCCCTCGTCGCAAGAACAATTATTAGCACTGTCGGAAGCTATTGATGAAAACGATGAACCGGAGAATTATTGGGAATACCCCTTGCAACAGAAAGAGTCGTACAGAGATGTGAAATTTGGAGAAACTCTTTAAGAAGGAGCAGCGAAAATGATCAGCGCCGTAGTAGAACAATATACGGATGTTTTAACTGACAAACCCGGGCTTACGGATCTCCTTGAGTACGACATGAAGTTAAAAAACGAAACGCCAGTACGGACTCAAATATATCCTGTCCCGTACGCAAAAGCAGCCGCTTTACGGGAAGAAATATACAAAATGCTGGCCGCCAACATTATTTCAGAAACTACATCCCCTTACAGCTCTAGCGTGGTGTTGCTACAAAAACCGAATGGCAAAACGAGGCTGTGCAATGAATATCGCTTGCTAAACACCGTAACGGAATTTCAACTGGAGCCTTTCCCAAGCCCTTCTGAACTTTTTACCAAACTAGGTAAGGCACAATTCTTTTTCAAAAATAGACTTAAGTAAAGGCTATTATCAAAATTCCGGTGAAGGAGGAAGTCCGGTCATTGTTGGCTGTCAGTTCTAGTGAGGAATATTACACGTTCAATGTCATGCCATTTGGACTCCATGACGCCCCCGGCGCCTTTACCGAATGATGAGGAAGGTGCTAGATCCGTTGTAGAACCCTCACAATCATAACTTCATGGACGATATACTGATCGCAACAGACACTAAGGACCACGTAGCAACCGTCGCCTTGCTCCTCAGGAGGCTAAAGGAAGCGGGACTGACAGCTCGCCCGAGTAAATGTTTATTCGCCTTTCCCACCCTAGACTTTCCGGGGCACACTATCTCTCATGGATGCATGTGGCCGTTAGGGAAAAATGTGGAGAAAATACGTAACGAAGCCCGTCCCATCACGAAAAAGGATACGCGTTCATTTCTCTCCCTGTGTGCCTACTACCAGAAGTTCATTCCTAACTTCAACGGTCTAACGGCCCCATTAACTGACCTCACCAGGAAAGGTCAACCTGAGAAAGTCAATTGGACAGCGGATTGTGAGAGCGCTCACACCACTCTTAAGGAACGGCTGACCAATTTTCCCATTCTCCGACTTCCTGACCTGACGAAACATTTCGTGTTACGAGTTGATGCCAGCGCGATGGGGATAGGATCAACTATGTTACAGGCAGATGAAACACAGCAGGGTCTACTGTTCCCAGTTTCTTACGCAAGTCGAAAATTAAACGCCGCTGAAAGGAATTACTCTACGATAGAACGGGAATGCCTCGCTCTAATTTCCGGGATTCGCAAACATCATGAATATTTGTATGGGGTCTCATTTGTAGTGCAAAGCGACCATGCCCCCTTGGCGTTTTTGGGACCCAACAAACAAAATATTGCAAAGATCATGAGATGAGCCCTTCTGCTTTAGCATGTACTCTGACGATTGGTTTCGATTTTTAATTTATGTAGCAGTCATTAGATTGCGTCAAAGGAAGGCAGAAGCGTTTTTGGGGAGATAATTATAGAAGCTATGGCTCACCGCGTCTGTCTTGCATCAGACTATTGGCACTATACTTGCAGGACCAAATTATTAGTCGGGGCTCCCAAGTCCTGGATTATTATTGCCGTGAATAGGGCCAGACATAAATTCAGTCTGCCTGGTTAGTGGATATTCTGATAAAGTCTGGGTATGTACGAAGTCTTAATAAATTAGTAGTGTAGAAATTTTAGCTAAAGGATTTTAACAAGTCAGAGTAAGCTTTCTTCTGGGATTTAATTTTTATTTTTAGTCGGTAGTTTGCCATCAATTACCTGACTTCTGCCAGTGTATTGTAAGTTTCAGTGGTAATGATACGAAGTATAGCCAGTGTAGTTATGTGTGAAAAGTTTGATGGTATTATTAACTAATATATCTCTCTATGAATTTAGGACCTACGGCTGGTGTAGTATGGCGTAATATATTAAGAGTACCAGACTATGTTATGGTAACTTTGAAGATAATAGTATATGAACTCGGGAGTTTGGTTTAACTAAAGTGGCCATGGGTATTTAAGTTTGTTGTCAGTGAAAAAGAGTGGTGAAGGGAGTTTAGTATTATGATATGAGGTATGCAGTTGTGTGTAGATATTTGTGCTATTTTGATAACCCTCAATGGGCTGCCTTTTAATATAAGAATAGTGCTGGGAAATTATATATAAAAAGTTATTTTATCAGTATACAGCGAAGCGGGGTTGTGACGAGCAACTGACTCGGTCACGAGCTGGCCTCAGAAGCAATCAGGTCAGCCCGAGTCTTTGTTAAGCGTAATAGACAACCTGTTGTCAGTGAAAAAGAGAATGGAAGGGGTGAGCTGTTAAGTCTGACCCGAGGGCATAAATAGAGTAGAGCATGAGGGCTTGTACCAACGGGCTGATCACCCGTTTGCCAGTCACTTCGATTACGGAAACAACAGCAAATGGATTGATTTGCCGTTGCCCTAAAGACGCCAATAGGTGTGATGGGAAACAATGGCAAAGAAAACCTATCTGCTGTTGCCCTAAGACGCCACTAGGCGTAATGGCCACTGACTGCTTTGACGGTCGGTGGCTAAGGACGGAAGAAGAAGAGAAGATGAGGGCTTGTATTGAGTGCATTTTATTATGGTATGGGAAAGCGGGGTGTATGTAAATCTTTGGTTATTAATGTGTTTGAATTATGTATTTTGTGGATTGGTGTATATAAGTTGTTATTTTGTTTTACAGCGATTCACGGCGTTGTAGGTCCCTAAGCCTGCAACGAACTTTGCCTTCCCCGAGAGGGAGGCAAGAGACTTTGGTGTAATTGAGAAAAAGAACTTGTGTACGCGCAAAGTAACGGGCGCCCCTAGTTACGTCTGCAAGACGTAGAAGCATTGGGAATTCTCCTGACGTGAGAAACCATATACCTCAGCGTGGAATTGCCTAGAAATTGGAGCTCTTAGCTCGTACGGCCCAATACAAAACAGGTTACGTTTCCTGGTATTGTTTACATACTGCTGTAGCCGGGTAGGGAATTGGGGGTTGCTGTTTATTTCGAGAGTGTTAGATGTAGAACTAGCTAGTCTGCTAGAGTTGGAAATTACTCCCTTACAGTCTTACAGGTTCTTCCAGGTTCGGGGACTATCCTCTAAAGGTGTTGTATTGAGTTGAAGCATTAACATATGACATGATAAGTTTCTCAGCAGCCATTCCTTCCTTTCTTTCAATTATATGTGTAGCGAAGGATTTAATAGACAATCTCCTTTTGTTTTGGTCTCAACGTGATTTTTATTCCAACATAAACATATTTACATGATCCGGCATGAAGATTTAGAGTGTAAAGGAAGCACTCTACTTACTGCTTTTCCTTGTGGGAAATCAATGCACAAATCAAACACTAAAACTGGGGAACAACTTCCTTAGAATAAATGAAATCCTCAAAAATCTGCAGCATAAGAAAAAATGCGTCTGTCTCTTAGACTTCAAAATCTGCAACTAACTTTTCAGCCGGGACTTGACACGCTTTCCTTCAGCTCAAAATCTAGGTCAGCGTTGCTTCTGCCCCTTATTCATCTCACGATTGGATAAAAAGAGTAATCCACGCTAACCTTCTCCCTATGGTCTGTTCCTATAATAATTTATGATTACATTTTAACTAACTTCTGTCAACTAAGCTATGGTCTGTATTTATTATAAAGGAAAGTTCCTAAAATGACGCATTCCCTGTCACACTGCCACAATAAAGTAGTAGGCCATAACCCGAAGCGATTTAAATCGTCGTTTGTGTGTGAAGAATTGAGTTGCCATCATTATTGCTAGATCTACAGCCAGAAGCAAAAATATATAGTCACCAAGGTGCCCCGACATCAGTTAATCTGAAGAGGAGAGTGGGAAATCATACCTTTCTAAATGCTAGCGGGAGAAGGTACCTGACAAAGGGTAATACAGCTGAGCCTCAGACGAAGACGATAGCGTCAAGAAGGCACTGAACTGAAGTAGAGGGGAGAAAGTAAAGTTAGATAGATAATAGTTAGAGGAAAGCCTCTGAGTTAGTTCTGCAGAATTCAGTGGAGTAAGATTTCGTGGTGTATAAGTTAGTTGTGTAGGAGCGCCTTTGAGACATTTTAGTCAGATTAGTAGTAAGTCTTCCTCTGACTGGTTAAACGGGACAGAGTGAAAACTAGTGGAGAGTATTCTTGTGGTGTGTGGGACTCCAAACGTAGTTAGTTCGTAATAGTAGTGTTTAATTGGTGGTGGCTCTTACTTAGAGACCCCCGCCCGGTATATTTCTTTAACCTTAGTTGTTTACGTGTAATCGAGAAGAGTGCGTGGTAATTTTTTATAATTGTGTCATTTATTGATTTGTTCTTTTCTCCAGGTTGTGCGAACTCGCACGTTATTGTTGTTTTTCTCTGTGATAAAGATTTTATTTTGTTTAATAAACTATAAAATGTGCTCTGGATCAGTGGTTTTTCACTATACTGTACCTGTATTCTTTAACTGTACAGTTGTGTCTGTGGCTAGTATTTAGTGCATACCTTATCTCAGCTGAGCGAGAGGCGGTGAGACAGTAGCTAATAAACCAAGTCACAAGTGGCGAGGGAGAGTCAATCTAGGTTGTCACCCTTGAAGCTATAAGTCATCCTCCACATTCACTTTAATTCTCATCTTAACCTATCTTCTCAGACTTTTCTCAAAACTTGTGTCTTGCTCTTGTCTCTTTACTCAGACAGACTCTCAATTAAGCCATTTCGTGACAAAAGACCATATACTTAGAAGAAACATTTGTTTTCTTTCAGTTTGTGGTACAAGTCTGTGGTTAAAGTTGCCAGCAGTTTACGCTAGTTGCCTACATTAGATCGGTCTTGAAGACGCTTGCCTTTACAATTGGAATGGTTAACCCCCCCCCAACCCCCTCTTACTGCAGGAGACGTGCTACTGCCACAGAATTGAACAATTGACGGAACAGCAACAACATCATGGGAACGAACAATGACCCATCATCAACAATAAATCGTCGTCAACACCTGGCTAGTTAAGTGTAACTGTCAGGCCGAGGAAAAGAATTTATATTTAGCGATAGCAACTTTAAAGTTTTTACCAGTGATCTAACATCAGTGCTTCATTTTTTCACCGACAACTCTATTTTTACTTTGATAACTCTATCTGATTATTAAATTTGTTATCTGTAAATACAAATTGATTTATTAATCATTACTGAGTGATATATACCCGTCTGACTAAGTTATTTTAAATACATAATTATTCAGAGCTATTAAAGTAATATTTTGCTGAAACATTTTAGTTAGGTGCTTAGAAAATACGAGCAAATTTCGTTTTCCTCACAGAAGGGGCGGGAAGATAAAAAGTTCACGACAGCTTAGATGATCTCAATTGTTACGCTTTCCTTCTTAAAATTCCTGTGAGTCACCCTGAAATAGAAGCATCTTTCTTCTATTTGTACCTCTGACAAGAGTAATCTTGAGCGAAGGTTGATGACCTTTGAAGGCCCTCATTTTTATATTCTAAGTTTGGCCATTGTTTGACCACCGCTTCAGAGCAGGGACGACAATCCAGTGACAATATTTTCACAGTTTCTTTTATTTGTGCTCCTTAAGCAACATCTTTAACTCTCTGTTGCGGACTGATTTTATGTTTATTATGATTTCTTCCGCATGTCTTATAGTTTATTTTGGCAACTGAAGTTCAGACATTCCCTCCTATTTTGATTGTCTGGTGTTGTATAATCAGTGTTATTGAGCTTTTCGCTCTTTCGCAGCCAATACCAAGATGAAGAGTTTTTGGTATCATCTACACTGTACATCTAGGCTTTTCTGCTTTTTCAACTTGAGTTGAAGTCATGAGATCCAGTTTCTCAAGCGTGGTTTGCATTTAAACAATCATGACATCTGGGGGGAAGATGCGTGTATCATGCTGTGCATTCCCCGCCATTCAAGGAACTCTCCAAATATGCAGAGCTAAAATACTATGATGTGGTTCTTTGCTCTTCCAAGAAATCATCACGTCCTACGCAGAGACACTTCTAAGCCCCCCCCCCCCCCCCCCCCCCCCCGCTCATCACAGAGTCCATGAAGGCAACCATGGTAAAAGCCAGAGTTACGTCTGCGGCTCAAACGACTTCTCCAAGATTAGTGTGCACTGCTGGGTTCTCAACGTGTTTTCACTACAGGAGGAATCCCTGGAAGTAGGTGGATAATTTCAAGAGTCTACGAGGGTGTAATTAGCCTCACAGACAAAGGTTCACATCAAGATCTACCTATTATAGCATTGTGCTTACCTGGTGGCAATATACAAAATGATGACTCGTTACGCCTCCATCCATTTTGATTGGCTGTGATTTGTTTATGTTTCTGTCATGTGAGTTATTTCAGTGTTATTTATTGATTCTGCGTTTGCTGTTGTAGCACTATTTTAAATAGGCCGTTGGTTTTAACTGGTTTTATTATCAACAACCTATTAATATAAATAACAGAGAGAAAATCGGACTGAGCGGCGAACTAGCACGAATTAGCGTCGACGATTTATGGATCATGGAACACTAGGTATATTAAAGAGATAGAAGACAAGCTGGTGAAAGAAATGAGAAAGCAAAGTTATAAATCCTGGCTGTGATGAAAACGAAGAAAAAGGGACAAAAAGTTATGGATCTTGTCGTAGATTTTTGATAGGAGAATTAAGACTTGGGTTGGTCCCTTCTGAATAGGTTGGAATGAGTGATAGTCACAGTGTGAGATCGAAATACAAAATAGATTTCCACGAGTGAGGTGGTAGAATAGTGATAGAGGCTGTCTCTGAAAGCGGAAAATCTTCTATCTCTCTCACCTATCTTCTACGACAGATTTAAAGTAGTCAGACAGTCTAAACACACATATACATTAAATATATATATATCCACTCACGTGCACGCACATTCAAGTGACGACATGTAGACACCCAGACGTGGGAAAACTATAACAATGATTATATAAATATTTTAGAACGAGCTGACCAACACGCTGATTAATTCCAAGGGAAATTTTAATTATCATTTAAAATTTCTTCACAACACATAGAAATTACATCAAAACATATACAAATATTCATTAAAAAATCAAGGAATTGCTACAAGAAATGATAGACCCGTTGGTATGATCCTTCCCTCGAGGTATAGCTCACCCTCCCGTTAGAAGAAAATGATATCCCCGAAGAGTCACAGATACATATGATTTAGTCTAAAAAAATTCTTCCCGCTTTAAGGTATGAACAGACTGGATACTCTGATCGAGACTAAGGGAATATATATATTTAGCAAATAGCTTGCATAAAGAAATGTTATGACAGCAAAAAATGAATGGGTGTCAAATTACCACCATACAAGGATTGCTCAGTCCTGCATTCACTCTATTCATTCAACTGAGCTCACGTGCGTCTTACACATACTCACAGCTTTGGTATCCGCTTCGGGAACAAAAAAAAGCAATATTTTAGGACTTGCCCATACAGAATCCTCACTGGTAATCTTGGCCAAGAAAACCCCAGGTCCAAAAAGGCGGATTGAATTCACTACTTCCGGGACCGTTCTCTTGGGAATACTATTGTTTTGGATGTCTGTTAACGTCACTTAAAATTGTCCAGGCACGAGCGTTTATAGCGAGCACAGTGTCAGCATCTTAGATTAAAACGAATGAGGAATGTCAGGTCGGCACCTTCTCTCAGTATAGGAATTTAGTTGGTCACACCACCACTTGTCAACAGGGTCGGGAAATTTACTGATTGAAATATGTTACTTGCCACGAGGGCTGGAAAATGACTGGAGTGTTCTCAGGAAAAATCAAATCAGGCTCGATGACCCGTTACTTCTTTAAACTCTTAAAGTTCGTACAAAAATTATACATCAAATCTTTAAGGTAAGAATGTTTGTTGTTTTCTTCACAGAGTTAACACTTACTCAATCGCTGGCAAAGTTTGGGTACCACAGTTCACTATATAAAATGGAAAGAACACATATCAAATACTTATACATATTATGTACTCAATATAACTGATAATTTAAACTGCAAGCGTAGCTTGTCTTATCATTTAAATTTTTCCGTGAAATAAGTTATATTTAAAATCATCAATCCTCATGAATTTGGAACAAGAGCGTATTCCGTCAACACTCATGAGGCTTCTAGCATTGTAAGTTAGTTAGAAAAATATGTTCTCGTCTGATTATTTAGCAGTAAAATTAAATTCATTTTAGCTACATTGTTGTTTAGCTAGAAATTATAATTTATCCTGCTTTCCACTGAGACACGTCACTATAAAATAATACAGACTTATGAATTAAGCGCTCTGCACCAAATCTAACTAGTGAAATAACACTTTAAACACTTCACCAAATACTAGATAATAATATATGATATTTCACCTCCAAACAGAATTACAGTTTCACAACGACTAGGATAATTCACTAGATAGGTATTTAGAAGCTCGGCCAAATTTGAGGAGAAACTAATGACTTCGCTATACAAGCTTCATTCACTAGCACGAGTGATTCTGTCTACTGCAAGTTGGAGAATGACAAGAAAGTTTCAAACTTTCGTTAATATCTATTAAACGGACAAAAGGGATCCCAACTATTTCGCCAAGCGAAATTATCTCCCCTTTCCGTCTCCACTACGTTTAACACCTAAACGCATGTCGTAACTGCCACCTGCTGACCGAGAGGGCGCGTGTCAGTTGCGAACCTCAGACGGCTAGTCTCCAATGCCCCGGCAGTTTTCACACCTACCGCCAAAATGACCACACTGAGCGAATGTGTGATGGCACCTTCTCCACCCTGACACTGAGAATCTACCGAGGGAACTGCGTGTGGCAGGTGAAAATGCAGACAACTTTGTCGCCTATATGTCTGGCGAAAACGAATACTCACAGTGTATTTCGTCAATCTGCAGCGATTGACCGAATGCATTATCACGCCAAATCGTCTGGTCCTACGTCTGAGTATGAACCATAATCACACCTCTCGTCAAACTGCGCGAATGACATCTACGCAATCAAGTTACTCGTTTCATCAGCACAGAAATGCGTCTCCAGATGAGAAACGAAACTGGCGAAAGTGAGAATGGGAAAAAAGCAATGTATATAGTCGCAAACGAACGAATGCGAAAAAAACACAGGAAAAAGGAAAAGAGTGATAATAAAAAAAAATAGAGGATACGGGTGAAAGAAAGGTAGAGGAAAATATAGGCAATTTATAGATCATAAATGTCTACGTGACAGATCTCGATGGCCCCATACTGCTTACGGCGGAGTTCCCACAAGCCAAAGAGCTAAAGGGGGTGTGGTTTTATTGTGGCTAAAAACAAAACAGATAGCATCAAAAGATGGAATCTCTACACCCCATGGTAGAAGAGAAGCGACTAAGTAAGTAAGTAAGTTTATTAGTGCCTGTTAGTTCTGTTGATAATGTGGACGACATAGGAAGGACGCAGTGTAGTTATCTAAGCAATGTTCACATTTTCTATTTTAGATTTATTATTTTAGAATCCTTGTTTTCTCTAGCTAGTTGTATTTATCTATACTCTTCCTTGACAGTATCTACGTTTTTGTCTACATAAACCTAGCAATTTGAAGATGAAAGTATTTGAGGAATATTTTCTTCTTGTTTACAATGTATTACTGTGAGTGTAGAACTATGAAGGAATTTCTTGTCTTTCCACGATAATTACGGTGGTAGTTGCGTTTGTGATGTTGCATTTAATTCTTTATATTTTATATTTTCTGTATTTAAGATTTTATTTATTTAGTATGTTTAGTAGGAATAGATGGATAGATAGATAGATAGATAGATAGATAGATAGATAGATAGATAGAGAGACAGACAGACAGACAGATAGATAGATAGATAGATAGATAGATAGATAGATAGATAGACAGACAGACAGACAGATAGATAGATAGATAGATAGATAGATAGATAGATAGATAGATAGATAGATAGATAGATAGATAGATAGATAGATAGATAGATAGATAGATAGATAGATAGATGGATAGAGATTGATATAGAGATATAACTAACAAGTATAGATGAGACCCAAATACAACATTTTTAAAAACCGAGAAAAACTCCGGTATATTTGGTTATGAAAATCCGTTTAATTAAAGCACGCATGAATATCATGTTCTATGGTGGGCATATACAGGGTGTTTATAAAGTCGCTGTGCAGTGAAATTTACGCCCGGGCGAGACTACGTCACCAGAAATGTGGTTTTCAATTGGGGCTTGTTGTGTAATGCTGCACACGGGATTGTGGAACACAGCATTGGAACACAGAATATCATGACATAAATTTGCATCATTCGTGACGTAATTTCTAAAATATTTTTCAAATTCACTGCACAGCGACTTTATAAACACCCTGTATAATACAGGGTGTTTATAAAGTCTCTGTGCAGTAAAATTTACGCCCGGGCGAGACTGCGTCACCAGAAATGTGGTTTTCAATTGGGGCTTGTTGTGTAATGCTGCACACGGGATTGTGGAACACAGCATTGGAACACAGAATATCATGACGTAAATTTGCATCATTCGTGACGTAATTTCTAAAATATTTCTCGAATTCACTGCACAGCGACTTTATAAACACCCTGTATAATATCTTTTTTTTAGGAAAACTCCAACAAAAATAATTGTAGTAATATTTGCTTTTATGCTGCTGATTAGAAAAAAAAAAAAACATCAAAGATAATTCCTGCATTTATCACAAGTATGTGACACATTTGCGAGACGAACAATATTTGATTAGTAGTAGTGAAAAATGACGTATAACATTTTCTCGTTAGCTATTATTCTGTGCAGCGAATAGACGCCGACAAGATCATAAAATGCAGTGTAATTCATTAATGCAGAGTTGTTGCAGCCGGCATGGCTGACACAATGAAGTATGGCCGTGTCGTAAATTCACGTTCGCAGATTTGTATGCATTACAAAGAATATAAACAACTAATTAACTCACTAATTTTAAGCACAATATTGTAGCAGAGCAAAATAGTGGAGTGCACGCGGAATATGCTGTGTTCAAAACAGGGAAAAAAATTAACAATATTTTTTTTTTAAAGTTTTGCCTCGTTTTGGCGAGGTGCGTCTCGTTCAACCTAGTCGGTTATATTAGGGCGCATGTCCAAATATAAAAGACCATTAGGTCTAGGGTAAATTAACAATAGTTTTAACCATAATAATTAAAGAAGAGGAGAGGGGAGGTGAAAAGAAATGTCCCAGTGTCAGGAAGTTGCCACAAACATTTTGTGCATGGTGTGTGCAACCAAACACGAGGCACCTTCCAACAAAAATGTAGACTGGCAGAGAGCATAGAGCTCTTTCTGTAGGCAAAGAGACCGAGTTCAAAGCCAGGCCACGTCACTCTCCAGTCTATCCGGCTGTAAAACAAGTTCCTGACTCTGATCTAGACTTAGGGAAGGCAAAGACAGTGTGGAAAAGAACTGGTAACCTCACGTCATAAAGCTGAGACCTAATTTAGGTGACGTCTTTCATTTTTTCACTTCCCCTTAGGCAGAATCTGTCATGTGACTATCTTTACCTTTTGTAACACAACGATGTCTCCTGGGTGAAGTATTTAAATTTGTAATCTCTAACTTTCAAAATATATATGAACAAACAGTGTGACAGCCTGGCCTTAACCAACCCGTTTGATAGAGAAACTGTATGCCTATGAGAGAATACTGAGACAAACAGGGGGATCTCTTTTGTAATTTTCTTTGAAGTTATTTTTGATTATTGCCTTTCATCTCTTCGTGTTACTCCGTCCTCATTTTCAATTTTACTTCCCTTTTCTTTGCCAAACCTATCTGCCATCTTTGTTTTTTCAAATACCATGCAGTGATAAGGAATCCAGTGGGGTACTTCCACTTTGTTACATTTATGGCTTGTTTCCATTAGTTAAGTACACTTTAAGTGACAAAAAGCAGGCAGCGTTATGTGACGGTTATTGTAGAGTCTGCAAGATGTTCTATGAATAATGTAACAAGATAGGAGGGGGCGGGGTTTGTGTAAAAGGTATAAGTAAGCTAATGTGATTTTATTTATTTAAAATGGTACGGAGGATGAATTACTTAAATGGTGGGTAGAGGTTTAAAGCAGCTGATGGATGCATGAAATATTGAGATCTTCCTGGCCAAGATGATGTGATCGTGAATTAGGCCATTTGTTTTCTTTCGCTGCATTAAACTACATGTATGTTTAGCGTGAATCCATTTCAGCCAACATTCGTTGTGGAGATGGCAGCTTATGATGATGATGTTTAGCGTGACGTGACCTGGCTTTGAACTCGGTCACTTTGCCCCCAGAAAGAGCTCTGCACACCGACTATACAATAATAATTGTAAACACTTAAAAACAAAACTCTTGTCTACAGTAATAAATGAACAATAAAAATAATGTGCAAATTATGGAGACAAAACAAATCACTGGCAATTATAAACTAAGCAATACATATATTTTCAATATTACCGTCACTGTAATTAAAAATAAAGTCATTGTAAAATATAACGGTGTCTGTTTCAAACAACAAAGAACTAGTACCTCTCAGATTTGTGCAGTCGTATTTGTGAACGAATTTCGACCAAAATACCGACTTGACCTACACAACAAATTATATAAAGACATCTATAACTCATTTATGCCAAAATCAAAATTTAAAAGAGAAACACTTTTTCTACGTTAAGCAAATGAATGTATGAACTATATGATACGTTTACAAACGGGGCAGGTACTTCATGAATTATAGAATTGATAAAAAAAAATATGAAGCAAAACCTAACAAATTTGAATATGGAGGAAATATGGAGAGTTTATATTTACAAAAATTGTCTATATGTGCTACTTGTGGCAAGGTTATTTATTGCTTAATTGTTTTTACATGCAACCAACATTGTAAATTAAGCTGTCAATCTTCTTCATCATGAAGCACAGAGATGCCATATTTAAAATTCAGCTGACATGGCTTAACAAAAAAATAACAACAACAATAGAGAGAAGTATTGCCGATGTTTACATATATTGTCAGAGAATGGTCATCAACTAAGAATCATGCCGATGTTTACAGATATTGTCAGAGAATGGTCATCAACTAAGAATCATGCCGATGTTTACATATATTATCAGAGAATGGTCATCAACTAAGAATCATGCCGATGTTTACAGATATAGTCAGAGAATGGTCATCAACTAAGAATCATGCAGATGTTTACATATATTGTCAGAGAATGGTCATCAACTAAGAATCATGCCGATGTTTACATATATTATCAGAGAATGGTCATCAACTAAGAATCATGCCGATGTTTACATATATTATCAGAGAATGGTCATCAACTAAGAATCATGCAGATGTTTACAGATATTGTCAGAGAATGGTCATCAACTAAGAATCATGCCGATGTTTACATATATTATCAGAGAATGGTCATCAACTAAGAATCATGCCGATGTTTACATATATTATCAGAGAATGGTCATCAACTAAGAATCATGCCGATGTTTACATATATTATCAGAGAATGGTCATCAACTAAGAATCATGCCGATGTTTACATATATTATCAGAGAATGGTCATCAACTAAGAATCATGCCGATGTTTACATATATTGTCAGAGAATGATCATCCACTAAATTCACCGCCATTTTCGCCCCATATGGAGCATGAGGTCACTAACGCAGCTCGTCCCCTTACAGGAAGCCGGCACCAACAACATTCTTGTACTCATGCAGCAGTGGTTCTTTAGTTAGATGTGTTACTCACTGAGGATGTTAGCCCTACACTAATTTTCTTCGCCTCTTACTGTTTGTAACTTGTGTTTTCGGAGCCCGAAAGGGTAGCAACGAATAGTGGCACTGTAACCTACTGTCCATGTCGTAAGAGGCGTTTGAGGAGGGTGGGGCTAAGGAGGCTGGAGCATAGAACCGCCCACCCCATCCTTTAGCTACAAAAACGTCAACAAAACAACATTACCATGTCTACTAAAGGCAGGTGGGATGGTATGTGTTTGTTAAAGGCTTAAGCTCCTTGTCAAGCTACAGGGTAGTCATTGGTTACGACATACCCCAGAGAGTAATGTATCTATTCTTTCTTTATCTCCTATAAGACTACCAGGAATTACACGGGAGATAACCGATCGTTACACCAGAAATATTAGCACACGATCATTCTAGTTCTTGTAGGTATCACTATATTCTCTAATGAAACAGCTGAAGGAACAATCAAGGACAAGTACACTACAAGACTTGACGAAACTGCTGACAAAGCCTGGTGATTTCTGTAGAGCACCCACAGTGGGCAATGGAATTTGGGACAGTAAGTGTATATACTCGTGTACGAGTAGATAAACAAATGATTACTTTCTAAGCGTTCTCAAGATGGCGGAATGTATAAAATAGACAGGTCAAAAAATGTGAACAAGGTGGATCAGGGTCAGTTTCCAATGCAGGCAGAAGCCAAAAGAAGGATAACATTTGGGAGTCAAAGCACTAATCATCTGTCACTGAATGTAAGGCAGGCGCCCAAAGCACTAATCACCTGTCACTGAATGTAAGCCAGGCACCCATTCTTCTTTGTATCCACAGTTCAACGCTACAATTGTGTTTTCAGACTTCTTGTTCATTGTTTCATGTGTCTGTGCCATACAGTGATGAAGAGTATATCTAACAATTGAAGTCATTTTTAATTTGTGAATTATTTGTCTGAATATTAATATTAATGCATATTTTAAATTAATATATTAATTTCAAAGCTGCAAGGTAGAGTGGGTTCACTTCTCTACCCAAGCCAACAGGAGGCTGACACTTGGGAGTCATGACCCAGGTGGGCCAGCCCCCTTAGAGTGTAAAGGAGAGTAAAGGGGCGAAACACGTGATCGACGGGGGACCACTTCTGATGATCAGATTGCCTCCAGTTGTATCGCTCTGAATAGAGTTTCCTATTATCTGTCTCGTGCTGTTGTATTAGTTTATTTCCACTATTAGTTACCCTGTAGTCTTAAGTCTCTTCCAGCAAGACCATAGTTCTTCAAGACAGTCAGTTAGTTTATTTCCACTATAAGTTACAAAGTAGTCTTAAGCCTCTTCCAGCAAGACATAGTTCTTCAAGACAGTCAGTTAGTTTATTTCCACTATAAGTTACAAAGTAGTCTTAAGTCTCTTCCAGCAAGACCATAATTCTTCAAGACAGTCAGTTAGTTTATTATAATGGGTGTTGGAAAAAGCCTTCTTGCAGTCTATGAAACGCATGTTAACGGGTTTGGACCTCTATAAATTTTTCTGCTGGTATTCTTAAACAAAATATTGCTCCTCTTGTACCACTGTTCCGCCGTCGACAACCAAATATTGCTTCTCTTGTACCACTGTTCCGCTGTCGACAACCAAATATTGCTTCTCTTGTACCACTGTTCCGTCGTCGACAACCAAAATGTTCTTCCTGAACTTTAATGTCTACCTCACTTTTAATTATCTCCTGTATGATCCTGAACACTATTTTAACTGAGTGACGACTCATCAGGCTGACTGATGAGCCGTCTGAACATTCTGTTGCACCGGGTTTGTTATAAAGTTTGAACATTAGGTTACACTAGATGTGTTCTAAATTTTGAACATTAGGTTACACTAGATGTGTTCTAAAGTTTGAACACTAGGTTACACTAGGTGTGTTCTAAAGTTTGATCATTATATTACACTAGGTTTGTTCTAAAGTGTGATGATTATGTTACTCTAGGTGTGTTC
This sequence comes from Oreohelix idahoensis, assembly GCA_024509875.1. Lineage (NCBI taxonomy): Eukaryota > Metazoa > Mollusca > Gastropoda > Stylommatophora > Oreohelicidae > Oreohelix > Oreohelix idahoensis. The sequence continues at coordinate 35,465 of JAMPIV010016776.1, forward strand.
TAAAGTTTGAACATTAGGTTACTGATAAATCTTGTTTCTTGCACCAGATTGACATGGACTGTTTTTTGTGATATAGCTCGTCCAGTCACAATGTTCTTTAAATGGGTCAGGTTACCGACTGTTGGGGCCCTGACAAGGTGTACTGTTAAGTGCGTATATTCTGATGCAATGAGTGAGTGTGAACATCAATAATGACAAACGCGAATGGATGACAGTTCGACAGGTTCACAGGACACTCACTCCAATCACAGGTGGAAGTCAAGGATGGCTGGACTACTGTGGTCGTTTCATACTGTTTAATAGGACGTACACACTTCGACAGTACAAGGATAGTTACAGGAACACAGGTCGACATAAATAGCATATTGTTGATCAATGGTCTACCATCTTAAGTTAGCATTCATGTTGAATAACATCACAATGGAACATCTGTAGACAAGCACTTAGATTTCCACTGTTTATCAATATAATCATCAGGCCTTACTGACCGAGCGTGTCAGTTAATAAATACTGTTCAAGCCTGACTCCTAGACAGAACCTCTTTTCTAGCGAAGATTCCTTTAGGTAAAGTTCAGCAAATCTATCTGAAGATAATGTTAACCCACCAGTATTGGGTTTTCTTTATAACTGTGATCTCTTAATCATCACCTGATAATAAGGGGCATCCCTGTTCTCTGATTGATGGTCGACAAAAAGTTAGAATTCAAAATGGCTTCTGGTTCCGTTTTGAGCATCGCTCACTATACGGATGTATAGCAAATCTTCAATAGAAGCTTTGTTCATAAACACAAATGTTTCTACAAGGATCAGCATATTCTTTCATTATCACTGCTGCATACAATCATCTACAATGCTGCTAGGTAACATATCATCCCGACATATGGATATGGATAATCCTAATGTAGACATCTGCCCAGTTAAGCCTAGGACGACAAAAGTTCAGTAAAATGTTCTTTACCTGGGCATGGGAAAAACACTAGCAGAACACATACGCCCCTCTCCTGGCGTTATAGAATAAACACAGGGGACTAGTAGACTTAATAAACATATCAGAAATCATCTTCTGGTCCCATAACAAATCATAGAGATCACAGACTGGGGACTCGTCTTCAACAAGGCTTTCGCCCGGCATTCCATCATCCCGGAAGACACCCTTCTCCTCTCGGCATGCGCAGAAACTCCCTGACCTCAAAGTTCAGTACAAGGAAAAATAGTTCCACTTAGACATACCAAGATATCACGATATAAGACCGAATCGTCTGAAATAGACACAGAGTAAACATAGACTCGGACCATAAACATTCCTGCATAAACTCAAGCAAGAACAATCTGTTATCTGGCCCAACAAGGGACAGACTACCGAAATCCATATTCATACGCCAACTTCGATCTCCAGGGGAGATAACCCATATAACAAAAGTATCAATCAATCATGGGTGATATATCTTTGGGCAGGAAAGCATCCTGATTCTAAAAACAAATACCTTCCCTCCGAAGATAAATATTATAATAAATATATACATTGTCACCAGTAATCTGTTGGTAACAGTTACACTAAGTTTGTTCTAAAGTTTGAACATTAGGTTATACTAGGGCTTTTTTTTTTTTTTTGGTAGCAAAGCTGTAAAGACCGATGTAGTCAGGCCATGCGGCGTGCATATAGTGTATTGTATTTATCGTTACATAGATGAGTAAATGTATCCACAGCAGAGTCCTCTAGGACTGCTTCTATTTCCGTTTTTATGTTGTAAGTGTTTGTGGATCTTCCTTTTCTGCTTTCTTTACTTCTGATTTGAGAATCTTAGGGCATTCATTAACAAATAGTGGCTTTTTGTTGTCTTTATTCTACCTGATAATTCTCTTATATCATCATCATCATCATCTCAACCCATAACCCGTCATGGGTCGTAGGGGTGCCATGGTGGAAGCATCAGCAGACAGGGTCCTCCACTGCTCTCTATTCTCAGCAATGCGTACAAGTGTGGAGAAACCGTGTCCTGCCCATTCTGTGATGTTATCAGCCCAGAATTTTCTTTGCCTTCCTCTTCTCCGTTTACCTTCGACTGTTCCCTGGAGGATCGTTTTAGAAAAGGAGTCATGACGAGTTACATGCCCAAACCAGGCAAGCTTTCGACGTTTCACTATTGACAAAAGTGGTTCTTGATGGCCTGCATAGGTGTTTATCTTCTCTCTAACATAGACATTTGTTTTGTGCTCTTTATAGCAAATGCGCAAAATTCTTCTATAACATTTATGCTCGAAAGCCTAAATCCTTCGCTCCGTTTCTGCAGTGAGTGTCCAGCCCTCACACCCATACAAGAGAATAGATAATACAAGTGATTTGTATAATTTGATCTTCACAGGAAAACTGATGTTACTTTTCCAGATCACATTCAACCTTGTCATGGCAGCTGAGGCCATCTCAAGTCTTGTCTTGATTTCTTTATTTGATCTTCCATCACTACATATAGTGGACCCGATATATTTAAAGGTGTTAACTTCTTCTAACGTTTGCCCATTTAACGTAATGTTGGTCGGAACATGTTTCTTATGGCTATTCACCAATATCTTGCTTTTTTTCTATATTAATTTCCATCCCATATGTTCTTGTTACTTTCTCCAGTCTAGAGGTAAGGTCTTGAAGTTCTGATTCTGTTCCAGCTATCAGATCAATATCATCAGCAAAACGTAGATTACACAGAGGTCGGCCTCCAATCGATATGGTTGATTTATAATCGTAGAGAGCCTCCTGCATAATATGTTCTAGATAAATATTAAAGAGCACTGGTGACAGGATACATCCCTGGCGAACTCCTACAGTTGTTTTGAAAAATTCTCCAATGTCATTGCTTGCAAAAACAGCACTGCTTGCGTCCTTGTATAGTGCTTCAATGATATCTATGATGTTGGTATCAAAATGGAATTTTCTCATTATTTGCCATAAACCTTCATGCCAGACTCGATCGAAGGCTTTTGTGAAATCGATGAAGTTATGGTATAAATCATGTTGATGCTGGAGATGTTTTTCGATCAGTAATCTAATATTGAAGATTTGTTCTGAGGTACTTCTTTTTGGTCTAAAGCCAGCCTGTTCCTCTGACAAGATTTCTTCTGATTTCTGTTTTATTCTGTTCAAAAGTATCCTTAACATCACCTTACTTGGATGACTAATAAGGCTAATGGTTCTGTAGTTCTTGCACATTTTTAGATTTCCTTTCTTTGGAAGCGGTATTACTAATGACTGCGTCCATTCTTTTGGCCATTTTTTTGTACTCCATTTCTTCTGGCAAATCGTTGTCATGATTTTTACTATATCTGGTCCTCCATATTTCAAGAGCTCTGCTGGTATATTATCCACACCCGGTGACTTCCCTCCTTTCATCGAACATATAGCCTCTTCCACTTCTTCCCGTAGTATTGCTGCATTTCCGAGTTCTCTGTTTTCGCACTTAATGTTGTTTATATGCCTAAGTCAGTGTCAAGTTTCTTCTTCTTCTTCCGTCCTTAGCCACCTACCGTCAAAGCAGTCAGTGGCCATTATGCCTAATGGCATCTTAGGGCAACAGCAGATAGGTTTTCTTTGCCATTGTTTCCCATCACGCCTATTGGCGTCTTTAGGGCAACGGCAAATCAATCCATTTGCTGTTGTTTCCGTAATCGAAGTGACTGGCAAACGGGTGATCAGCCCGTTGGTAGTGTCAAGTTTACAGTTATATAATTCTTTACAATATTCTGTTCACCTTCTCATTACAGCAGTTTTTTCATTGAGCAGAGCCCCATTGCTATCTTCTATGACAGTTACCCTGGGCTGTTGGGGTTTTGATAGTCTTCTTAATGTGTCAAAAGCTGCCTTGCTGTTACCTTTTATTAGCCCCGTATTAATGGACTCACATTGATCAGCTACCCATTTTTCTTTGGCCTGTTTCATTTTCTTTCTAATATTTTTATTCACCATACTGTATTGCCATGCTGCTCCAGGAACCTCTTTCTTAACCTTTTTCATTTCCCGCCGTGTATCACATAACTTCAGAATGTCATCTGTAACCCATGGTTTGTTTATTTTCTTTCTTTTACCAAGTATTTCTGTTGCTGATTCAATGAGCACGTCTTTCATGTTCTCTGTGATTGAGTTGATATCATCCTCCAAAAAGTTGAGAGCTGCGAATTTTCCTCCAACAGTTGCCCCAAAGATTCCAGCGATTTCTGGATCTTTCAATTTGTCTAAATTGAATCTTAACTGAGAACAACTGTTTTGATTATAGTTCTTTTTGAGTTTAAGCTTGAGCGTCATCAATACCATGTCGTGATCACTACCAATGTCGGCGCCAGGAAAAGTCCTAGTCTTGGCTTTATTAATGCTGGACTTGAATCTTTTGGATACAAGAATAAAATCAATTTGGCCATGTATCTCAGTTTTTGGGGCAGTATTTGCAAGGGTTAGTTTATAGTTGCTGGCAAATTCTAGTAGCCTTAGTCCTCGATCGTTGGTTTCTCCAGTCCCAAATTTCCCCACTGTGCCAGCCCAGTGACCGTATGCATCTGGCCCTATTTTAGCATTCCAATCACCTAGAACAATGAGAAGATCTTTCTTTAGAATTTTCTTAATTGCTTCATCCAGATTGTCATAAAATGTATCAATTGCCTCATCCTCATAATCAGTAATGGGGGCATATACCTGTATGATGGAGATGTTCTTTGGATGTGCTGCAATACGAATGGTGATAAGCCTGCTATTTATTGGGGTGCAGCTGATGACAGAGTTCAATCTATCTTTATGTACGATAAAACCTACTCCATGCTGAAGTTTAGACTCATCTCCACTAAACCAAATTTTGTGACCATCATCCGTTATTGATTCACCTAATCCTGTCCATCTGACTTCTGCTTCTCTTATATATTCTGCACATATTTCTGATTTGTCATTGTAAACAAACAAGGTTTTGCTCCTTTTTTTAAATTGTTCTTGATACTGCTTCCCTCTTGGGCAAGCTTTAATTGATATTAAAGAATCTCTTGATGCATATTTCTTGTGCTGTACTTTATTCCGATGCCTCTATTACCATGCACCTTGTTTCCATCTACTTTTCTTGTACTTGTTTATAGTAGTTGTAGCGAGATTTGGTACCTCTTGCTTTGTTGTGGAAAAAATGTCTAACGCGACACACACACCCACCCACACACACACACACACCCACACACCCACACACACACACACACACACACACACACACACACACACACACACACACACACACACACACACACACACACACACACACACACACACACACACACACACACACACACACACACAGAGCGCAGGGATAACACTCGACGGATCTTGCTTTGAAGTTTGAAGACGGCGGAAATGTGAATTACGTTTAGCCGGAACGGTATTGAAGAAGATAAGAAATAGCGAATATAGGAATGGCCGACTTTAAAAGTTTGCAATTACTGGAAGGAAAATTTAAAGCTACAAAAGAACGCCTGGTTGGAATACAATTAAATAATAATAATTCACCAAAGGAAATAGAATATGAATTATATCCAAAAGGATATTATTCAAATATAAATAGTTTTAAAAATAATTAACATTTTTCATCGTCATCATCATCATCATCATCAGTTGCCATCTCCACAACGAAGGTTGGCTGTAATGGATCTCCAACGTCTTCTGTCTCTTGTCTTGATGGTGCACTCTGATAGACTCTTTCCTGTCCATCTCTTGATGTTGTCTTCCCACTTATAGCGCTGTCTTCCCCTTGCACGTTTGCCTTCAACTCTCCCTTCTGTTATGGTCTTCTGCAAGGTGTTATGCCTTTTTTATGTGGCCAAAGTATTTTAGCTGTCGAACTTTGACCTCCCTCATTAGTTCTCTTTTCATACCTAGATTTTCTAGGACCTCCTTATTTGTTTTCATCTCTTTCCATGAGATACGCCCCATTCTTCTATATATCCACATTTCAAGAGCCTCAATTCTTTCTTCCAACTGCTTATTCATCGTCCATGTTTCTGCGCCATACAGAAATGCAGAATATATATAACACTTTATGATTCTCAGTTTTAATTTGTGAGATAACTGTTTGGATGTCAGTATATGTTTCATGTTGTTGAATGTAGCTTTGGCCATTCCTATTCTCTTCTTGATTTCTGTTTCACATCTGCCATCTTCTGTTATTATATGACCGAGATATACGTAGCTCTTGACTTGTTCCAGGATTTCCCCATTTACGCTTATCTTTAATGTGGGTTTATCGTCTGTTTTGCTAATTATCATAGTTTTTGTTTTCTCAATATTAATGTCGAGTCCATATTCATGACTTATACTGTTCACTTGCTTCACTAGTTCTTGTAACTCCTGTTTGCTTTCAGCTAACAACACGGTATCATCTGCATATCTAAGGTTGTTTATTTACCTTCCACTGATGTTCAGTCCTGGTATTTCCTGTATCTGTTTGAAAATTTTTTCGGTGTATAAATTAAATAGGCAGGGGGACAGCACACAACCTTGTCTGACACCTCTTTTTATGTCTATGTATGGTGAATAATTCCTTCCAGATCTTACTGTGGCAGTTTGCTCCCAATAAAGGTTACTGAGTATTCTTATATCTTTTCCATCAATACCTATGTCTTCGAGGCATTCAATTATTTTCTCATGATGGACTCTGTCAAAAGCCTTCTTATAGTCAATGAAGCACATATACATACTTTTTTTGGACCTCTGTATATTTTTCTGCTAATATTCTTAGGCAAAATATTGCCTCTCTTGTTCCACTGTTCCGTCTAAAACCAAACTGTTCTTCCTGGATTTCGCTGTCTACTTTACTTTTTATTCTTTCCTGTATGATTTTGAGCAGTATCTTAATTGCATGACTCATCAGGCTGATTGTTCTGAAGTCTGAACATTCTGTTGCATTTGGTTTTTTGGGCAATGTTATAAAAACTGATGTCTTCATGTCGTGTGGTATATATCCTGTATTGTATACATCGTTGCATATTTCTGTGATTTTATCTATACCAAAGCTCTCCAGAGCTTCTATCATTTCAATTTTTATGTTATCCATGCCTGCTGATTTTCCTTTTTGTATCATATGAATAGCATTCTCTACTTCTGATCTGAGAATGTTTGGGCCTTCATTAGAATCTGGTGATGGTTTTTTACCTCTGTTGTCCTCGAATAATTCTTTTACGTATTCTGCCCATCTGTTTGATATGTCTTTCTCATCAAGTAATATTACACCATTTTTGTTCTTGATACAGCTTCCTCCTTGTGCAAACCGTGACCGATTTGATAATTTCTTTATTTCTTCATGCATATCTCTTGTCCTGTGCTTTGCTTCCAAGTCTTCTATTTCCTTGCATTTTGTTTCTATCCACCGTTCTTTTGCTTCTCTACACATAGTACGTATGTCATTGTCTATTGTTTTATATTCTGGAGTGTTTTTTTTGCTTTCTTTCTTTCGGTCATTTTATTCAAGATGTCATCTGTCATCCAAATTTGATTTTTCTTAGACTCCTTTTTAGGTAAATTTGCATTTGCTGATTGTATGCTTGTTTTTAAGCATTCCCATTTTGCGGTTGCTTTTTCTTCTGGGTTTTCTCTTCTATACTGCTCCATGCTTTCTGTCAATAACTGTTGATATTTATTTTTGACGTCGATTAAATATTTCTGTTTTATATCTGGTTGTTTCAGCGCTGATATTTCTATCTGGGGTTCCTCCTGTCTTCTGTTTCCTGCTCTTTTCAGCTTTATATTTACTTTGATGACGACTGGATTGTGATCTGAATTTATGTCGGCGCCAGGATATGTCTTTGCACTTGTGACACTGTTCTTAAATCTATGTTTTATCATGATATAGTCGATTTGATTTCGTGTTATATCTCCTGGGCTTTTCCATGTGTATAATTTCCTTGGGTGGTGTTCAAAAAAGGTGTTACATATGACCAGCTGGTTTTCTTCACAGAACTGGATAAGTCTGTCTCCTCTATCATTTCTTGTCCCTAATCCATACTGTCCTACTATTTTCTTGTATTTTCCTTTTCCTACTTTTGCATTCATATCACCCATTACTATCAACACATCTGTTGATTTGACTGGTTTAAGTGTGTGTTGTAGCTCTTCATAGTATTCTTCTATTTCTTCCTCGCTGTGATCTTTAGTTGGTGCATAAGTTTGTAAGATTGATATGTTGAATGGCTTTGCTCTCATTTTTAGTAACATCATTCTGTCATTGTGTGTCCAGTATCCACATACGTATTTTTCTAACTCCTTCTTTATCAACATTCCTACCCCTCTTTCATGTTTTTCTCCGCCTGAGTGTATAAGCGTGTACTGGTCTCTTTTTATGTAGCCTGTATCCAAAAGTCTTGCCTCTGCAACTCCCAGTATATCGAGTTTCATGTCTGTTGCTTCTAATATAAGATTGTCAAGCTTTCCTTCTCCTTTCAGAGTTCTAACATTCCATGTTCCTATTTTTAGGCTTCTCCTACTAGTTTTTAGGTGGTCTTTCTCAGAATGCTCCCTTTCAACAGAATTTAAGGAACACTCGTCATTATGTACTTCCTTACTCATCACATCTGCTAAAAGTTAGCTAATAATCTTTAAAAATGTATTGTACATACATGCCTAAACGGATTTAAATATAAATTGGATAGAATGAAAGCCTCATATGGGGAAAATGAAAGGATACATAGGAAGGAAGGAAGGATATAAGTGTGTGGTGAAAAGAAGAGAAAACAAGTATAGAAAAAGCACATATCGCCTCAAAATCGCCTCAAACCAAGAGATGAAACGAAAACTTTATGGGACTTCAAAGTGTGCTTTCTCGTACGGGCGAGAGACTCAAATATAAGGACAGAGCGGCGCGTTGAAAATCACACACACCAAATCCAGAAGCCAGAGTGAGAAACTGGAAGACAGAATCTGCAAGAAAAGTTCTTTTTTCACGCTGCATGCAGGGCAGATTAACTTCAACCAATAAAGTCTCACCGTGAGCTTATTAATCCTAAGAGGGTATGTAAGTTTATTAAAGATATATGTATGACTAATATCATTTCCTTTCAGATGTTATTTACGATTTGATTGTATCAGACATGATAAAACCGGAATGACGCTACCAGAGATAACCTCCACCGGCATTATCAGGAAGCATAACCATTAATTGGTTATCCAAATATATCATGGCTAGTTCTTGCCTGGAAGCTTACGACATATAAGCAAGTACATAAGTGACTTGGCATCCATAAGTGGAAGGCAAAGGTTAAATCGTACCCATGTATCATAGCATGTTATTTATTCATGAATTTTGTTAATTCTGCACAATAGACATTATCTTATCATGCTATCTCTGTAACATACTACCATGATTCATTCAGTAAATTTTTAACTGTTAAATTTTGAGTTACTTTTTCTAATTTAATTATATCACATAGGGTTACTTTAGCGAAAGTAGCACCGTATACTTCTGAAGCCTAAATCTATTGTCCAGCTCAGAGTATTCACAGCTGTAACTCACTTGTGATACCAGTGTACTTCTCGGGCACTGGAACTTCATACTTTCTGGAGAGAGATTCTACTTCTGCTCTACCACTATTATCATACTAGAAAAACCTTTCGCTACAGTAGTAACGTCCTTCAGTCATAACTGACTACGGGAAGGGTGCACCCTTGAGGTGATAGTCCTTAACTGTTTTTTTAAATTCTTTGCTGGATGTTGAAGGTGGAGTGTCCTCTTGTCTACACATCATACATTTTATTTTTTAATGTTCTATATGATTGACTTGTTGTTTTTTTTTGGTTCTGTTCAATTTTTGTGTCTGCAAATTTCGTTCTAAACGTTTTATGTCACCCTTTTTTTTCTTGAGCTCATCCTTGCTTAATTTTTTCTGGAGCTCATTTTGGCAAATTCGTATTCGTCCATTGTATGCTTATTCTTAAATTATCAAACTAAGGGTTTGTTTTTCTCTTCTGGGTTATTATTTCTGCGTTGTTGCACGCTTTCTACCAGTAAGCTTTCTCACTGGTTTTGGCTTTGACAAGACATTTTTGCTTAATGTCTGGCTGCTTCACTACCAGTATTTCTAGCTGCCTTTTATAGTTCTTTAATCACCCCCAGATTATGATCTGCATGAGTTTATTTATGAACTTTGCCTTGTTCTGCCTAGATGAACGGTCAGTCATGGCGCATGTCCAAATACAGAATGGATTGTCTGGTACGCAGTCTGCTCCAGGATAAGTCTTTGCATTTGTGACACAAATTTTACATTGTTTGGTAACAGTAAAGTCACACTTATTCAACTTTTCATATCTTTTGGTCTCTTCATTTGTATAGCTTCATGGAAATGTTTTCTTTACAGAAGTTTAGATGTTTGTCTTCTTTGTCGTTTATTTTCCCCGTAATCCAAATTGTTCTAGTATGTTTTCTGTCTCCATTTTCCGGTTTCCGCATGCATGTCTCCCATCACCATCAACGCTTGTGTAGATGTAACTGGGATGCTGTGAGTGTTGTATTCCTCTATTCCACCATCTCCACATTCTTGGGTTGGTGTAAAATTGCTATATCAAATAGTCGTGCTCTCATTTTCAATAAGATCATTTTATTATTATGTGCCCACTATTGAAAACACGTTTATCTAATCCTTTACGTTAAAATCAAAATTCCAGCTCTATATTCGTGTTGTCATACTGAGTGTTATTGTGCATTTATCTCTTGTTATTTCACATGTACAGATGCCGAGTACACTAAAGAGATTGTTACTATAAATACCCAACAACAATAATGAATAAACAGTATTTAAAATCAATGAGTAATCAGATTCACAAGCCACAATGTGCCAGTTAGTGCTGGAGTTATATGTTGTAGCAGGGGTCAGAAATGGGTGGAAAGAACTGAACATCTGCCACGTATTAAGCAAACTGTAAAAGAAGGGTTGAGCATAAGGCTGACTACCTCATCTTTTATAAATTTAGCTACAAAAACAACAAGCTGATTATGAACATTATATCATTTCTTAAGCTGCTTCTTGCAAGGAGCAGAAAGGTTAAAATGGAATCAGATGATTCCCCATTACATAGTTCACGGAATAAATCATACAGTCATTTGTGGAACATAAGACGTTAGTATAAAATGTAACAAAATAACCTACGGGATTGCAAATATGTTTCCTTGAAACTGTAACACAAAAGTGATCACGCTTTTTTTTGTTGTTTTGTATTTCAATGTGTCGTTGTTCAATTTTTTTTCTATTGTTAAACAACACACATCTTCCCTCACAGTCTTGGTAAAGCTGGCGGAATTCTCCTGTCTGCCTTTTACACCAATTTTCGAAGCTGATATTAAGCTGTTCCTCCTCCATTGCGCCTTGAAATAAATCTCCACCAGTCACAACGACGATGACGTGTTTCAAATAGCTGTCTCCGAATATCCGTTTCAGCGAGTTCAGTGCCGAGATCTCTTCCTCTGTGAATCGTATACCAAACCTGATGACAAGTAGGAATGCGTCAATACCCCCATAACACATAGCCAGTGCTTGGCTCATATGTTTAGCTGCTAGCTCTTTGTCTTTCGCCTTGTCCTTGGCCGTATCTTCCAAACCAGGCCCATCAACTACCATAAGTACGTTTTTTTCAAAAATCGCGAAACTGAAATCAACATCTTTTGTTTCTGACATTGTGTTTGATGCCGTATTAAAAAGCCGCCTGTTCAGTATAGTGTTCCCTGTCGCACTCTTGCCCTGTCCAGTCTTCCCCATTAACAAAAAGTTCAGCTTCTCCTTGCCCATTTCCGGTTATGCTTCTGTGGAAATAAAAGAAAAAAATATCGATGTAGCAAGACTGTACATAAACCAGAACTGTACGTAAGCTGAAAATAAACAAAGGAAATGTCACAATGGCTTTAACATTAATTTATTAATGGCTGAAAATATCTCGTTCAACCACAGACAAAGGTTATAATTAGGATTCATGAAGCCTATAAATATATATAGTTTTCCATCCCTTTCCTAACCTTTATTTTCGCCCTCATGCACCGGTAAATATTTGTTCGTTGTTCGTAGCGACGTTTATACTCTTCCCTTAGATAACAACATTCTTGTCCAGATTGCAAGGTGCAGCCATTTTTTACATTTTGTTATCAATAAATTAGGAAACGTTTATATGTGAACACTTCAGTTCTGGTGGACAGAATGTTTGTATATTATATTATGATTCATGCACATTCTTTCACTCTCATAAAACACACTTTCATCTGTCGATGACAGATTTCTTGTTCGTGGATATCAGGAGAAATCAGAAGAAGATGGGATGGTGGGGGAAATTAGAGGCCTCTTCATTTCTACATCCGGAGACATAATATTTACAGGAGATGGTATTTTTATGTCTGCTTAGTTCCTGGTACTAGTTCCTGGTACTAGTTCCTGGTACTCATTTCTGGAAATCAGTCCTAAAAGACGGTGCTAGAAGACATCCGAGAAGGTATATTTGTGAGATCTACGAGTAAAACTAACGTGATATAAAGCGCCATTCGACTCCTAGTGTGGAAAGGAAAATTCCAGATTCAGTAAGACCCAGCACCATTAAAGCAACGCTCCAGCGACGGCCCATCGTTGAAAACTGAAAAGCTAAGTGTTAACACAGGGCCAAGTACATGGACATTTCTTTCTCAATTAAAATCTAAAATCATCTCCAACGACAAAAGTATCAGCTTCCTAAATAACATCAAACGGAAGTTTTTTATTTAAATCAAATATTCTTCTCTTAACTTTGGCTATATCTCATCATCATTTCAAATTAACCTAGTTTAACTCTCATATTTAATTAACTATATTTTTACATTTCATCTTTCACCATAATTCTTTTGACTTTCTACTAACCTATGTGTGAATATGTTTAACTAATAACCTGTATAGCCGCATTGGTTATTAGCTAGTTCGTTAAGGTATCACTCGTGCCGTATGTGTTAAGTATGTACATATAGGTAAAACCCTTCCTTAAGGTGGCTAGGGACTTTTTCTTTATCGAAATATTCGAACTGTCTGAGACTGAGTAGAAAGGCACATAGCGTGTTTTTCAGGGTATGTTCAAGACTGTTCCAAAGTTGAGCAGCTTTAGCGAACGAACAAACGAAATCTTTATTTCATCAGGGTAAATAAATAGGCATAATTGCCTTTTTCCAATTGTGCCCTGCAATACAATTTTCAATGTTTTTACAAATTAAAATTAAAATACTAATAACAATTAATCAATATCATCATTACACTCGGTAGCTGAGCACACACATTTACTCACAGTCATTCACGAAGAGCGAAGGATAGAGAGAAAGAGATAGATAGATAAATAGATAGGGAGAGAGAGAGAGAGAGAGAGAGAGAGAGAGAGAGAGAGAGAGAGAGAGGACGCAATAAAGCTACTTCATATTTAAAGATCAAATTACACGTAAAATTGAAAATTACATTGACAAGTAATAGCTCATAGAAACGTTGTAATAACTGAGACATAATTGTCGTTAAGTGTGTGCACAAAATTTCATGACTTGTGAATGCAGCTATCTTTTGAATATGGTGTTAGTTTTGAAAGACTTAAGTTAAGCATTCCATGTTATGCACTTGCATAACTAAAAGAACTTCGGAAGAGGTTTTGCATGGTCCAAAAGTAGGTCGCTACGCATAAGATATGAGCAGTTTTTATAGCGAAAGCACGTTTGCAAATATGAAGGTGTTCTGCCGTGTAAAATTTGATGTACAAACAGGAGATCTTGGAAGAGGAAGAACTTTTGAAGAGGAAGAACATTAAGCTATGAAAATAGCTGAGCACTGAGAATGTTATCATTCAGGCAAATAAGTCGTACTGATATTTTCTGTAGGAACTCTAGACGTTTCAAAAACGAAAAACTACAGCGACTCCAGATAATTGAGCAATGAGAAAGGTGACTTTGAATATGCGCAGAATGGAATATTATAAGTCTAGAGTGCGGACATAAAAAATGTTTGATTTTTGAGAGTTGGAATAATTTCTGTGAGATCTTGTTGGCTGTGAAATAGACATGTTACTTCCAGCTTAGAGACTGGTCTATGATCACACCCAACAGGCTGTAGTCTGTAACTTGCTTAATACGATCTGTATCTACAGATAAAGATAACGTATTTGGTCGAAGGTGTAGGAGCTTTTGGCGGGTTGATATAATTAAAGATTGAGTTTTGTATTTATTAATGGACATACTGTTAATTGTACACCATGTTTGTACAATGTCCAGGTGATGTAAAACAGATTGAATAGTGTTAATGTCTGAGCCAGCTACTGTTACTGCGGTATCATCAGCAACAGAAGACTATCGTCATGTGGTGTCACGGGATTTACTCCGCTTGCTCTGCAGTTTTTCTGTTAAGTTTTTTTTAATCGTACGCCCGCTATTACAAGAGGCGAAATCTCCGGTAAGTTTGCCTAACCTAAAACTGATTTTACGTGAGTCTCCCTTTTCCATGTACGCTGACAGGTGCCCTCTCGCCATTCAGGTAGATATTCGCCATCTTCGGAGGTACCCATTAGAGCTGGGTCGGATCAGGAGCCGTTCAGGTTATTTCAGTCCCTGGTCGACGACACTTCTTCAAATGTCTTCGCCAGGGCTCGAATTATTCCAGTCAAAGTCCCGGTCACGACACCCTTTCAAATGTCCTCGCCCGGGCTTGAACCTGGGATCTCCAGATCGCCAGCGCAGTGTGGTAACCACTACACTAGCGCGGCTCTGCAGTGATGGTCCTGTAACAGGCACATGCAATAGGGTTGTGCAAACCTAGACGCGATGAGCTGGAATCACCAGATGTCAGATGGCAGGCCTAGTGACGTGGTCTAAATTTAAACTTCTCTGTTTTATCTTCCAAGTTAAAGATTAAATTTGTACTGGACAACTCCGCCAGAGATGGTGATTCTTGGATGATATTTCTATCTTTTCAATATCCCAGGTTCGTTCAGCTCCTTCTATGATGTTATTATAGTGACTTCTCATACAGTGGTAGTATGAACAATAATGGTACAAGTTCAGCAACATGTAATGACGAAATCAAATTCTAGCTGCTCCATTAAAACTTTTAATAACATAATACGTTTAATAGGCATGACAAGGTAATTCAAACAATGGAGCTCGCATACAGTCAAAAGTTGGATCCTTGGACATTACTGGTACTTCTTACGTGAGCTCAATAACTTGTAGAATTTGTTCCTCTTTATAACATTGTCTCCCTTAAATATTCTTAGTCTTCCAAATCTGACCCTATAAACTTGTGGTGCTTATGCTCCACTGTAGCATTCACTTTCTTTTAAATATTTATTGAGTTTTCTTGGCGAACTGGTTAATCATCCTCTACAAACGTTCCATAGAACAAGAATCAATCTAATGCATAATATGTACTTACAATCAGATACTCACAAGAGAGAGAGCATAATCGCTGTTCTCATATAGAAATATACACTTCCTGTACACCACAGAAATAATATCTATCTCTTGATAGATTAACCTTTGCTTGAAGTAGCTGGACATATGTATATACTCGTGAGAGCCAGTCTGTACAACCACAGACATACAACCTGTCCTAGTTTGTGTTCTCTCTCCGCACAGAGCTACTACTCGAATCTCCTAAGCAATGCCTTCTAGTCACCTCAGCGTGGTGTGTCCCCTTGCCACTTTCTGATTCGTTAACCCAATACTTTTGGATTAAATTTATTGGTCAAGCTTCGCTGTTCTCTACCATTCTATTTACGTTCCTAGATTGTTATGATCACTCATTTTTTTTGTAAACGTGATCTGCTATCTTAAACTGTTGTCAGTAACATTTATTATTATTTTCATTCAGTATTTTTTTCTTTTGTGAGATGTCCTAACTCCTTGTCTCATTCTAAATCATAACAATAGCACGGATAATGCTAGCGTAGGTCTCTCGGTTACAGTCCAGCAATGGCCAAAACCTAGAGTATCAAATGTGGGTCTTCAAAGGTATCTACCTTCGCACAAAATTACTCTTAACAGAGATGCAAATATAAGGATGATGATGCTTCTACCTTGAGGGAGTTTTCACAAGATATTCAGAAATCAAGAAAAATGCCAAATGTGTCTTAGCACAATTAACTTGTTATCTGCCCGACAAATTTTGTGAAGAGATACATTGTATGATTTAGCTCGTTAAGGCCTCCAGCTGATTTAATTCAGTGAAATTTTAATTTAGCTCTGTTCTAAGTGTATTTAAGGTGACTGAGGCATACTGGTGCAGTACACTCAAAAGGATTAAATCATCTATAAATTTGTATACAGTATACACAAATAACAACTTTAATAATCAAGTATATTTAACAGTGTAAAATGAATAATTCTTTTATAACAAGGTAATTATCACAGATTGATGTTATGGATATTGAGGGAATAGTCCGAAAGTTCACTTGGTAGCTTTTAATTTTGTACTTAGCTGCCAGTAAGTTTGTGTGACGGTATTGCCTCCCCTACTTTGCTGTAGTGGTCCAACAGAGGCCAAAATATTTAATATGGGCTTCAAAGGTATCTACCTTCGCGTAAAATTACTCTTGGCAGAGATGTAGATAGAAAGGTGATGACACTTCTATTACAAAGGGAGTCTTCACAAGATATTCAGAATACGCGAGAGCAATACTGCTTTGGCTGAATATGCAAATTCTGTAATTCTGCCGACGCTTTTGTGAAGGATTTAAGCACTTATTACTTTCAGCTCGTTTAAGCCCCCACCCCTGATTTACTCAGTGGAGTTCTATTATTCTAGTATAGCTCTGTTTAGAGTGTGTGTAGTAATTTGACTGAGACAAACATGCAGTGACTTTAAAATGATTAAATCGAAGTTAAATGTGCAACATTACAAATAACACAATTTAATAATCACTTTAGGTTTTAACAGTTGGAAATAATTTGAATACTTATGGGTCAAGGAAAGTTATCAACACAGTCTTTATGGAATGTGAGATATTACAAGAATTTCAAGTGGCAGCATAAATCTGAACTTAGCTGCCAATGATGGTTCTGCTCCTTCTTATGGGTTGGTTCTTTTCACTCTGCTCACGCTCGTCTCTGATCAAGGTTGTCGGGGGTAGCTCGTTTCCCAGAAATATCAAGGAGAGTCTATCACGTGGATCCTTCGTCTTAAAGCTTATGCCACGGTTCCCTTCTTGTTCCAGAGATAGTACTTTCTGCTGGTACCACCAATAACTATGGTTAAAGAATAGAACGAAATGCTCTTTTGAGTATGGCGTTTTCCACCCCATAGTTATGGGTTCCTATCTTCCCATATCACCATCCCAATTATTCAGACTTTACCCTCGATGAGAATTAAATTTAATCCCTCGGGATAAAACTTTATTTACATTTAAATGGTATAGCTTTCATAGTTACTTTATATTTAAATGAAATGGGTAATAATACAGATAGAGTCTGTTTACATATACATCTCCACTGATTGAAAAGTGTTCACAATATAAATTGAATATGCTTTCATTTATGTTTTACACTGATTGAAAAGTTTGAAACTTCCATTACTTTAAAATGAATATTTCTACAAAGACATTTACACTGGTTTACAGCTTGAAAACTTACATTAATTTTAAAGTGACTATGTTTATAGGGACATTTAAACTGCTTTGAAAATGTAAGTATTATACTTAGAATGTGCATCATTACTTTCATCTTTCCCTCCCTGCTCCATAGGGAACCTGGAACTACTTTATGCTTTTAGTTCTCTTTACGAAACTAGCAATAAAGCAATCACCAGCTCGTGCAGTGGTAGTTCATAAATTATCATTCTATACGCCGAGGTTACCAGCCTCAAATGACTTTGACATCCACAAGCGAATTTCACATATTAAATTTCACATGGTAATATAAACACACACACACACACACACACACACACACACACACACACACACACACACACACATATATATATATATATATATATATATATATATATATATATATATATATATATATATATATATATATATATATATATATATATATATATATATATATATATACGAGGTCTGGTCAAAAAGTATCCGACCTTTGGCCAGGAAAAATACAATCACTCACCTGGAAGTCTAAAACCCTAACCCCCTTCAAAGTAATCTCCTTGGGACTGCACACACTTCTCCCAGTGGTCCCGCCATGCTTGGAAGACTTTCAGGTAGGCCTCTTTGGGAATGGAGTATAGCTCGGCCGTCGAATTTATCATAATGTCTTCTCATGACTCAAATCGGGTCCCTTTCAGCGGTATTTTCAGCTTGGCGAACAGCCAGAAATCGCAAGGAGCCATGTCAGGAGAGTATGGAGCCTGACGAATCAGAGGAGTCTTGTGTTTGGCCAAGAAAGTCTGAATCAGATGCGAAGAATGTGCGGGTGCATTGTCGTGATGCAGCTGTCAAGTTCCCGTTGTTCACAGGTCCGAATTTAGCGCACACTCTCCGCAAGTTCAAATCCTCCGTCAATATGGATTGTACTGAACCGTGGTTTATCCCCACCTCGTGTGTAAGTTCTCGGATGGTGATACGACGGTTCTGCATGACCAAAGTCCGCACTTCGTGAATGACCACGTCGTTTCGGCTTGTTGATGGTCTACCGGAACGTGGCTCGTTATGCACCGATGTGCGGCCATCTTTGAAACGGTTGTACCACTCCTTAATTTGTGTAATGCTCATGGCTTCATCGCCAAAAGCTTGTTGAATCTTTCGAATTGTTTCTACTTGGGTATCACCGAGCTTTTGGCAAAATTTAATGCAATACCGCTGTTCAAAACGTTCCGTCATTTCGTGACAAATAAAAATCCGACGGCTTGTTACTACCACATCTCGCGCGTACACTAATTGCAGACGACTGACACTGTCTTTAGGAGGGAAAAAATTCATGCATGCGCAGGAAGGTCTTATCCACTGTATCCACCAGAGAAACCTCCTGTATATCATTTTTTTTCCCCGAAAAAAAAAAGGTCGGATACTTTTTGACCAGACCTCGTATATATATATATATATATATATTATATATATATACATATATATACATATATATATATATATATATATATATATATATATATATATATATATATATATATATATATATATATATATATATATATATATATATATATATATATATATATATATATATATATATATATATATATATATATATATATATATATATATATATATATATATATTATTTCACATGTTAGTAATAAAATATGAAATGTAAATCACAACTTACGCCAATCCTGACTCACAGACATTTTGCTCAGATGAATAAAAGAGACTTGAATCGGCCTGTTACACGCGTCTGGGATGTCGGAAATTTAATCCCTCTCTGACTTCGTGTGTGGTCCTTCAGTTTCCTCAGTCCCGGTTTCCTTATTTAAAATGTTAGAGATTTCCTGGGCTATATTGTAAGTCCAGATAAATAAATACTCCAATAAAAGGTGACTGGTATATTAAGAATGAATTCTGAATTCTAATTCTTCACTGTAGCAGTCTTGTGTCTTGGCGAGCGATTTCTCAAGTGAAATAGCTTGAGAAAATGTTCAGATTATATTCCCTGCCTTTCCACACCTTCGTTTGTTATGGAGTTAAATAAACGCTCCAATCATATTCAAACAGGTCGGGTTATGGTGCATTTTCAAAATATTCCGACATCGGATAATTTTGAACGTAAGGCAGAGGTCAACTCTCTCATATATGGTAATAAGATGTCCGATGCCCCTGTGTATAGACGTACAGACAGATCGGTAAACTCATACAGCAGCGTGATGTAACCATCATTACTTTATCAGAAAGTACTATTGTCATAACAAGAAGAACAGAAAACGCTTAAGTCATAAGTTTCCGCAGCGTACACGAGATCTTGTGCTAATCTTAGCCAAGCTGTGCCACTCCCTTGCGACTGCGAGTAATTATCTCAGTAAATCTGGGTAACGTCAAGCAATTCGGCAATACTCAAATATCTGCTACTTAGCAGAAAAATAACGAAGAAAGAAAGGACAGAAAGAAAAGTGCGACAATTGAGAGCACATAATACAAATCAGCACCACAAATGTACTGATACTGCCGGAGAGAAACTGTAGCGAGATTTGGTACCACTTGCTTTGTTTGTGAAAAAATGTGTAATGCGGCGCGCGCACACACACACACACACACGCACGCACGCACGCACGCACGCACGCACGCACACACACACACACACACACACGAACACATACAGCGCAGGGAACGCGACGTATCTTGCTTTGAAGTTTGAAGGAGGCGGAAAAATGTGTATTACGTTTAGCCGGATGGTATGGAAGAACGAGGAAATAGCGAATATAGGGAATGGCCGACTTTAAAAATTGTCATTCACAGGAAAGAAAATTTAAAGCTACAAGAGCAAGCCTGGTTGAAAGTTATTAAAACTATATTAATTCACAACAGGAGATAGACTATGAAGGATATCCAAAAGGATATTATTCAAATATAAATAGTTTTAAAAATAATTAACATTTTTCATCGTCATCACATCTGCTAAAAGTTAGCTAATAACTTTTAAAAATTTACTATAACTACATACCTAAACGGATTTCGATAAAACTTGGATAGAATGAAAGCCTCATATGGGGAAAATGAAAAAATACATAAGAAGGAAGGAAAGAGATCAGTGCGTAGTAAAAAGAAGAGAAAACAAGTATAGAAAAAGCACAGATCGCCTCAAACCAGGAGATAAAACGAAAACTTATGGGACTTCAGAGGGTGCTTTCTCGTACGGGAGAGTCGCCCAAATATAAGGACAGAGCGGTTCGTTGAAAATTACACATACCAAATCCAGAAGCCAGAGTGAGAAACTGGAAGACAGCATCTGCAAGAAAAGTTCTTTTTTCATGCTGCATGCAGGGCAGATTAACGTCAACCAATAAAGCCTCACCGTGAGCTTATTAATCCTAAGAGGGTATGTAAGTTTATTAAAGATATATGTATGACTAATATCATTTTATTTCAGATTTTATTGACGATTTGATTGTATCAGACATAATAAAAAGGGAATGACGCTAACCAGAGATAACCTCCACCGGCATTGTCAGGAAGCATAACCTTTAATTGGTTATCCAAATATATCATGGCTAGTTCTTGCCTGGAAGCTTACGACATATAAGCAAGTACATAAGTGACTTGGCATCCATAAGTGGAAGGCAAAGTCAACCAATCTTCAACACCTTAGTCCCCCGTAGTTATAGGGCTGGCTGAAGGACAGTCTATTGATTCAAGTGTGTCTCAGGAACCTCGAGCAGACGTGGCTAATATCAGATGAGTTTTATGTATACCCATCTAAAAAATCCTGTGAGCAGTGTCTAAAACGACTGTCGATGATGATAACAGCTAGAGACTAGATAGCAGGTTATATATCAAAATATACTGTGACAGACTGTTCTAATTTCATTGGAAGATTCATCCAAGATTTTTTACTATTATTTATTTTAACTTGTAACTATAAATAATCATACATTTTACCATCTTCCAACACCCATTTCTCATTACAAGAATATATAGATGTACATAATAAATTCTGAAATTGTACTCATTTGACTTGGTAAATTTTTAACTGTTAAATTTTGAGTTACTTTTTCTAATTTAATTATATTATCACATAGGGTTAATATAGCGAAAGTAGCACGTTATACTTCTGAAGCCTAAATCTATTGTCCAGCTCAGAGTATTCACAGCCGTAACTCAATTGTGATACCAGTGTACTTCTCGGGCACTGGAACTTCATACTTTCTGGAGAGAGATTCTACTTCTTCTCTACCACTGTCATCACACTAGGAAAACGTTTCGCTACATTGGGGGCTCTTTCGCAAGATATTATTTTTTATCCTGAGCCACTATCTATGTATTCTTCTTTCTTGAGCCACAAATAGTTTGTAAAAATTAAATTTTTTTGAAAAATTCTAAAACTTAGAATTTTTTTTAGTAATAATAGTACCATTGAGTACCAAGTAAATAGGAGACGCTCACAAAGTTTTAAGGATTTGTCTTGTTCAAAGTAATTAATTGATTTTAATTAAGTTTGTTGGTGGTTAGTGAAGGTAAAATTATATACCCTCTGGTAAGTAAGCATCATGGCTGATTTGGTGAAGTTTCGATCTGGAATCGTGCAGGAGGGAAAGGACGTAGGATTGACAGTTGATACTCTTATCAAGTATGTCACAAATGAAGTGGACAAACATATGGACAGAGAGGAAAGAAAACTACAAGCAGAGAGAGAAGCCAAAAGCTTAGAAGCAGAGAGAGAAGCCAAACGATTAGAAACAGAGGATGCGAAATTGCAGGCAGAAAGAGAAGCCAAAAGACTGGAAAGAGAAGAAAAGAGACTAATGTTGGAAGCTGAGGCTGAAGAAAGAAGGTTACAAAGAGCTCATGAGTTAAGTTTAAAAGAACTTGAATTCCAGAGAGCAACTAGCAATCATGGTGCTAGCTCACCTCACCAGAGCACGGCAAATGGAGCCATGAGTTTCCACCTGGATCCATTTATTGAGAAGGAGGACGCCATTGAGTCGTACCTAGATAGATATGAGAGATTGGCCTCTACCGATGGATTGGAAAAGGAAAAATGGAGCCTTAAACTATCTCTGGGGTTGAGGGGAGTTTCATACGATGTTTATTTAAAACTCTCAAAAGAAGACCAGGAAAATTATGAAATCTTAAAACAAGCTTTACTGGTCAGGTACGAAAAGAATTCAGAATCTTTAGAAAGAGATTCCGAACTGCTAAGCTACTTCCAGGAGAAAACTACCATCAGTTTTCTGCCAGACTGGAAACATATATGACAAAATGGATTAGCTTAGGAAAATGTCAAGATATAAAAGAAATGGTCATGATGGAACAACTGAGAGAATCCATGCCTCAAGAAATGAGAAAATTTCTCATGGAGCAAGGAGCAGAGAGATTGGAAGATATTTTAACCATGGCTGAGAGATATCAAGCAGTCAGAGGTATCAGGAAATAAGAAGAAGCAGGGTGAGAACTTCAAACCTCTACAAAACCATACCAGCTATGAACACAGGGACAATTCCAACAAGAACAAACACAGAACTGATTATAAAGACAAAAACCCTCTAGGATCAGATAAGAAACCTTCAAGAAAGTATGCAGACGGAAAAACCCTCCTCATCACGCTGCCTGCCTTACAACAGGAAACAAGGGAAGGAAGGACCTGGCAAATAGTCAGAAAGACCTCCATCATCCCCCTGTCTGTGAGGAAGTGACCTTGAATGGCACCCAAGTACTGTGCTTATGTGATACAGGGTTGGACTTTGACTCAGTAGTGTGCTCTTCTCTGGTGAGTCCTGAACAGATAACAACAGAAACAGTAGAAATCAGAGGACCTGTCAAGGGAGCAGAAACAAACACTCCCCATAGCCCGAATCCACATAGGATCTCGCTATGTGGAAGGAGAGATCAAAGCAGCAGTGATGGACAACCCTATCTACCCATTAATACTGGGATGTAGATATGTCTTTCTAAAAGAACCTATAAGACCCATAGTGATGGTAACAGTCCAGACCAGGGCAAGCTCTAAGAAAGAGGAGGATACTATCATCAATACTCATCCTGAAGAGAAAGACTCAAACTGCTGGCAGTACATTGAAGCCTTGCTTTGGCAAATTACCTAAAAGCTATAACCCTCCAGAGAAAGGGAACTTATATATGAAAAATGGCCTACTATATAGAAAAGCTGGAACAGGACCTAAAGGACATGGACAGCTTGTAGTGCCAAAACCATACAGGGAGCAGGTTATGAATCTACCTATATATTAACATAAGTGGTGAGCCAGTTTTATGGGGTATGAACAGTAATAGAAGTAGTTGAACAGTATCGCCCTATAAACCACTAATTAACAGTATTATGGAGTGTTACCAAGTACAGAAGTTTGTTGTGATGTCAAGTTCAACAGGATTTACAGTGTTGACAGTGCTAGTTTTTCTGTGCAAGTTGTTTAAGTAGACGTCATCCAGTGACAAGGACCTGAGAAACTAGGACACCCTGTACCTATTAACGTTGGACTGTATTGTGATACCCGATGCCCATCATTGTCGTTGTTGCGGAGGCCGGGAGTTTTCTTTTTTTAAGATAAGTGGTTTATTGTTTGTAAACTGTACCACTGTTCTGTGTTATCGAGCCTTCCTCAGAGCTTGGACTATTTATTCTATCTCGTGTTCTATGTTATATGTTCTGTGTTTATGCGGGTTTGGTTGGGAGGAGACTTACGGTAGGAAACATCTCAGTTCATCCAGGGCCTACATAAGCGTTCTTTAGGGACACATTTTGCGGATTTCCCGCAGTGGAAAATTTCCAGCGAATTTTTTGCTGAAGCATTTCAGTCCACTGTGTTTGGCAATCTGTGACACCATTGTTTAGGTGTAACGAAACGTTTCATTGTTGTTGTCGTAGTATTTTCTCTGTGCCTTAGTTTTTTGATTATCTTGTTTGTGTGTGTCTTCCTCTCCTTGCTATCTTTTATTTTATATACAAACTTTTCGTTTATACAATGTGTTGTTGCTTGTCTTGTCACGCCTTTCGCAGTGTCATTGCTTTCTTTGCAATATTTTTTCTTTAGTTTTGCTTTCTTGTTTAGTTGATTCTGCGAACGTAGTCATCTGTTCTTTATATCTTGTCTTTGTCGCTTTTGTTTGCACTGACTATTTTTGTTATGCTCTCATAATATTATAATGCATATTGTAATAAGTAATTGATAACATTGTTAATAGTTAGGAAGGAATTTATACAGGGTCTGTAGACAGGAACTTATTACACAGTAATTAAGGTATAATTTGAATTTCTTGGAGAAATATTTAGCTGAATGAGTTGGAAACTCATATAAAATGTCTGCATTAGACATAATGTCTGCGCTGGAGGATATTCACCAAGATGGTAGAGACGATGGGGAACAAGGCCCAGATCTGGAGGATTTTGTATTAAACCGTTTCATATGTAATACGGCAACAGATCTTGAGGAGTTTGTGGTTAATTATTTCGGTCTGTTCCTCACATAATTATTGCTAGGGACCTTGCACAATTACTACGTCAGCACCTTCGTTTTTTTCTAGCAAGATATCTCCACGTACCACATGGTCACATACTAAAAAACGTACACCGCGCTATACGCGACGACGATGTTCATGAGGAGCGAATAAAAGATAACAATCGGAGTGAACAAGAAAGGGTGACTTTTTTAGAAAATATTGCTGAGGAGAGTGAACTATATGAGACAGTGTCCAATCTTACAAGGGATCTACACAAATTGAACTTGGAACTTACTGTTTCCCAAGCTGCATTGAATTCAGCATTGAGTAAGATTAAAGATTTGGAAGCTCAGATGGAAGACAAGCATGTCGAAGTGAAAAATCTCACACAGGAAGTCCAAGAATGGAAGAAGATGTGTGAGAAATTAAAAGTTCAGGCCAAGGAACGTGAGAAGTCGTATACAAAAACGCTTGTTGATCTATTGAATGATAATACAGTTCTCAGTCGCCAACTTAAAGAGAAGAATACTGTAGTTCCCGAGACGTTTGACAAACTTATGAATAGCAATCATAGTGCTATTGAAGCACTCAAACTTGAACTTGTACAGGAAAGGGCTAAAGCTTTAGAAACTATTCAAACTCTCCAACAAGAAACTAAGAGCCTTAAATTGGAGACTACATCTCAGAAGGAAAAATTGAAAGTTGATCTTAGGGATAGAATTGCTAAAGAGAAGACTCTTACTTCTCAGTTACACGATTTAAGGTTAGATTACAACAGGCTTCAAGTTAAAACCAACGAGAAAATACATAAAGCTCTGGCTAAAGAAAACGCTAGTACAGAATTAGAAATTACAAAACTTCGTAACAGAGTTGATGGCCTATTAGATATTCTCTTAAACAACAAGATGTTATCTACTGTCAAGGTTGACAGTGTTAGACATAAAGTTGATGATCAACACTTCACAAATGCAAAGAGTCAGCCATATGCACTCAATGCTAACTATAACATTAAACATGGTGTAAACAAATCTTTTCGTGGCAAATACAATTTCCCACGTAATAACGATACTGCTTCTAATAGTAGTGATTATTGGCGTCAGGCCAACAAAAGTAACCCGATTATAACAGTCAGTTCTTTAGATCAATGTACAAACTCTGATAAATTTCATGTCAAGGCTCACCAGACAAACCATGCATCGACTTTACAAAGTTCTGATAAATTCGTAACAGGCGATAAACTATGAGTACTCATTCCCAAAAATAATACCCATTATGTTTGTAACAATAAGGATTCTATCATTCCTGTGTACAGTGGTTTCGCTGATGCTGTTACTCATCATACTCAGCACAGTCAGTATGATGCACCTGTTAAGCACATTCCCACATGCAAAAATACAAGCAATTTTGGTAGGAGAGATTATCGTGATTTTAGACATTACCAAGGGGGTCCATCACGTAGTAATTCTCCTTCTCCAAGAAACTGGAGGCAATTTAACGGACCTCAACATTTCGGTTCCAACAATTCTGAAAATTATGGAACGGATAATTACACTAGGAATTATCAATCTTATAGTAATTTTTCTCGGAGACAACAAATCTCACCTGATAGATATTTCGATCAAAGGGGAAATAGTAATCGCAACAATGCTAACTGGGGGTCAAATCAGAACAATGGTCCCAATAGAGGAAATAGCAATGGTCCCAATAGAAATAATAGTCGTAATAGATCTCAATATGATGGTGGATCTCTAAATGATGGATCGCATCGCCATGCTAACTCTGCTCAACAGGAGCCCCAGGTTATTAGTAATCAAGGTAACAATAATAATAGTGTCTCTAATGCTACTGCATGCTCTGCTTTCGATTTCGAGAGAGCATCTCAGTGCCCGGAGTGCACAACTTTGTTCCAGCCTACATCGGTGACTACCTTGAGTTGCGGTCATCCTCTTCCTACTCTTCCGACTATTTCGGCCTTATCTACACAAGACGGAAGAAGGTTTGATTAACATCTTACAGTGGTCGGAAGTTTACACAGCCACATTTGGTAGGTTAAATTAAAGTTAATTTTGTTCTCTCATAAAATCCTACCGTTACTAAACATAAATTTTCATTTCATTTTTTCACAGCAACGGCTTTTCGATGGGAATCGGAGCTGTTTTGTTATGTGATAGGGTGGGCGAGATGATGATGATGATTATATTGTGATGTGTGATCACTCTCTTGTCACACTCGCACCGACCCGAACAACAATAAAACTCTTGATTCTAGAGGCAGGGGCTATATTTATTTTTACAACCCATTCAGTGACAAAGCAAACATTAAACAAATAAACTAGCGAACATAAAACAAAACTAAACAAAACAAAACACCCAACAGTGCCCGATGCTAATGTGCTCTGGTCCATCTGCTACCTACACCGGTCACCTTGTCGTTTGCTCTCTCGTGTGGGCTGATACTTAAGAAGGGCCGCTGCTGGTTATCGCATTCTTTTATAAGCCCAGGTCTAATCACTCACTTTACTGCGCGCTAGGCGTATTAATCTTGGCTACTTAAATATCACACGCGATTATCGCTTTAGGAATAGCGAAAACACAAATAAAACCTACAGCTATTTAATATAACACACGAATATCAAATATGACTCATCACAACTAATTCTCAGGCTTTATTATGGCCTATACTAATATATCTTCATGAAAACTTTTCACATCCCAGAATGCTTCGCGCACATCGAAAATAATCTGCCTAGAAACAGATAGGGGGCGGGCGTCTCCTTTTCGGCCCCATCACATATCTCCCTCCTGATTTTGTTGTCGTCCCGACAACATCACTACCTCAGGCACTTCTGTCGAAATCTCTTAGATCGTTGGTGCTGCGTTTGATTATTTCTCAGCGGCGATGTTTTGGGCTCAGATTCTGTATTCGGTACAACTCGGCTGGGGACACTCTTGGTCGTGATGCCCCCAGTTGTACGTTGTCGGGCTGTCAGCCGCTGTGGTCTTGAAGACTCGCTCACCGGTGCCGCGTCGCTGCCTACCGGTGATATCTGCCTGTCAGTGCTTGTAGCTGTCGAATCTGTAGGAGGATTGCTCCTGACGTGCTTGACACTCGTTTTGCGTGGACGGTGGCCAACATTCCCCACTATCTGCTTTTGATGCGTCTCCTCCTCTGAACCTTGATGCGCACTCCCTCCTATCTGCTTAGGACGGGTTTCCTCCCCTAGACGACGGCCAATTTTCTCGGCGTCCTTAGTGTGGCAGTTGTCGTGGCCATCTCTTGGCTTGCGCCCTAAAGGCAACCTGGTTGTGACAGTCCGTCTAGGGAAAGAGCTCCTTGAGGGACAGGCGGCTATCAAATGTTCTGGGGATTTGCATCCAAAACATCTTTTGGGAAGAGGGCCTTGAGGGCACTTGGCTGCCATGTGGTCTGACAGGTCTCCACAATTGTAGCATCTTATCTTTCTGGGCTTCCTCTGTGCTATGGGTCGCTTCCTGCTGCCTTTGCATTCTTGACCGCCAATGCCACACACATAGACTGCTTCCATGCCCTGGACAGATGGTTTGCTGTCAAATTCGACTCGTTCATTCCTCGCCAGACTCCGGAATCCCTTTCTGAAGATCTTGGTTTGATGTACGAATACATCAATACCTCCATCATCTGGCGTGATGAACCCCCATCCCCTGCGGACACTGTACCACTTGCAAACTCCTTTTCGCCTTGTCGGTGCAGCTGCACTGGTCGGTACTGTCAGCTCACTGCTTTCGTTAACAACAGCTTGACTCTCACATACCAGAACACGCACCTCCTCGTCGTGCTTTGGCTGTTCCCGCGGACACACCTCCTCGTCTTGCGTTGGCTGTTCCCGCGGCTGGCATGGTGCTCTCTTTCTCTTCTGCTCTGAGTGCCTCCTCCTCCTTCTGAACCTCTGCACTTGCTATCTGGACCAGTGTCTCAGGCTTTTTACTTTCACCATAAACAGCATATTCCCAAGGGAAACTCCTGGTCATCTCACTGACTGGTGGTTGCTCGCAGTAGGCTTCTTTGACAATTTCCAGTAACTTCTCAGGGCTGGCCTTGGCTCCACCATGTATCCGTAATTCTCTAGACACCCATTTCGTAACGTTGTTCCATATCATGTCTAACTTGTCTTCTGCACAAAAAGGCGCCACCTTCCACGCGGCTTCCACATCTCCCACAAACTCTTGCCAAGTGGGACTCCCTCTCCACTAAACAACCTTATATCTGGCTCCTTCACGTACAATATCTTCACAGGCGCATTAGCCATCTTGCTGCAGGAATGCACTGCTGGGTGTTTACAACATTTGTTCGTTTGCTGTTTGCTCAGTGTCACTGTCTGCCTTATCCTGCCGACGACGCCAATTGTGATAGGGTGGGCGAGATGATGATGATGATTATATTGTGATGTGTGATCACTCTCTTGTCACACTCGCACCGACCCGAACAACAATAAAACTCTTGATTCTAGAGGCAGGGGCTATATTTATTTTTACAACTCATTCAGTGACAAAGCAAACATTAAACAAATAAACTAGCGAACATAACAAAACTAAACAAAACAAAACACCCAACAGTGCCCGATGCTAATGTGCTCTGGTCCATCTGCTACCTACACCGGTCACCTCGTCGTTTGCTCTCTCGTGTGGGCTGATGCTTAAGAAGGGCCGCTGCTGGTTATCGCATTCTTTTATAAGCCCAGGTCTAATCACTCACTTTACTGCGCGCTAGGCGTATTAATCTTGGCTACTTAAATATCACACGCGATTATCGCTTTAGGAATAGCGAAAACACAAATAAAACCTACAGCTATTTAATATAACACACGAATATCAAATATGACTCATCACAACTAATTCTCAGGCTTTATTATGGCCTAAACTAATATATCTTCATGAAAACTTTTCACATCCCAGAATGCTTCGCGCACATCGAAAATAATCTGCCTAGAAACAGGTAGGGGGCGGGCGTCTCCTTTTCGGCCCCATCACAGTTACATATTATAACAGTTACTCTACAACTTGTTCTACGTGTCGCCTTGTACCAGTTTGGCTGTTCATTTGGAATTGTGACTTCGCATCAGATGATTTTACCTTTTCATGCTCACAGGATGTTCCAAGCCCACTGGAGCTTTTTGATATTGTATAACTTATTTAGGAAATTCTGTTCTTTGATTTTCATGTAACATGTTAAGTGCCATATTGTTCATATATGTCAGTATTTTCATAGAGGTTGAGCGTATGATAATTGTAATGACAATACTATTTTAACTTAACTTATCATTACGATACATTTCGGTATTGTACATTTAAAAAAGGTGTTTTTTTCTGACATTGTGAAGAATTTTCTTTACCCAGCGCTTGGTAACTATTTTTTATCGGTATTATTTTTTTTTAAATGTCTATAATAAGTTCATTATTAGGGATTAATAGGTTTATTAACTTGTTTCTCTAGTCTATTATGCGCTATTTAGATTGTAGTTGTCTTTTTGTTTTTTGCTTTATATATGTATTGCTTTTTGTGTGCCATGCTGTTTGGCCATAATTGTATTTATCTTATATGCAATCCATTGATTAATTTCTATAGTTACCATGATGTGTCATTGCTATCTTTCACTACTCTTGTTTCATTGCTTTCTTTCTTTGCTGGACATTCTTCTTTTTACTTCATCTCTTCTTTTCACATATTGATCCATAGCTAGTCTACACTTTGTATACTTCATCTTTGTTTGAATTTGATTCTCCTTGTATACTCCACCTTCATACTCTACACATACTTCCATCCCTTTATTGTTGATTAAGTAATATGACGTAACATAGTGTAATTCTTTGTTGTAGATATTAGAATTTCATGGACCTCGCGTTTCTGTTTGATGCATTTTTTTCCCAAAAAATGATGATATCATTTTTCCCCCCGGGGGTCAGTGTAATCTGTTAAGTTATGGGAGTTAAGTGTTAAGGATTTTGTGTTCCCCCGTTGATTTTCTGGTAAGCACGTTCAAGGTAATAAGTTGTTTTTTATTTGAGTGCGTTTGGTAAGCTATATTTGTCTTGAACATTGCTCCACTGAGTAGGAGTTCGTTTTTTTATAAAAATGTAATAAAGAAAGTGTTCGAATGTTCTTAGTGATAGTTTGGGGGAAGATACGGAGGAGCTGAGCTGAGTTCTCAAGCGGTTAGTTCGCGCATGAGTAATTTTCACTGAGTTGTGCTGAGAGAGAATGATCTCGAGTCAGTGTGTATCTGACAGAGCTTCGAGACGGGTGGTTTTGTCTCGTTAGTGTGATCAGATTAGATTATTGTAGGGAAGAGTTCCTTTCCTAACTTATGGATTTATTTTCCCAAGATATTATTAAAATGCCAGGGATAATGCTGGCTCAGGCTATATTATACTAATTGCGATGTATGCAGTCTTTGTTCCCTTTGATGGAAGTTGTTTCTATTAATATTTGAGATATTGTTTAACGAACGATGTTTACTGAGAGATGCTGTGAGCTGCTATGTTTTTGCAGCCTATTTTTTCATGGATCTTGTACCTGTAACGATGTTGTATGTTGCTGTGTAAGCAACCAGTGGGAGTTTTGATACGATTCATATTCTAGAGGCCATGGATTATACCGGCCACCATCATCATCATTTATAAGGTAAAGGATGTAAACCTTTTGTCCCTGATGGATGTTTGCTGTGATTACTATGAGATGTGAGCTGCTATGTTTCTGCAGTCTAGACACTTTGGATTTTGTACCTGTAACTGAGTTTTATGGATTTACTTACCTGATGCCAGATGATTTACTGTGAACTGTTATCTATGATGTCTACGTGACTGTGTCGTCAATAAACAGTGTATAAGTTAAAGCTAGTTCCACTATTTCCTGATCCAACGTTACTGTGGTGTGTGTGGTTGCAGGATGCATACGTATTCAAAGAATTCATGACATTCGCATACATAGATATATACATATGTACGCACCTGTCGGCCACCTGTAAGCCCGACCAAGGCTGATTGCATTTATCAGCAATTCATATTAACGTTATCTTCCTAAGCCAATGTAAACAGTAACATAAGTGAATGGCCTGTGTGGCCTGCTGCCTATATATAATGCTCAAAAAAAGTTAAAGGCCACTTTCAATTTTTAGGTCATTTCATCTAAGCTGTTTTTTTTTAAACCTGAACACTCAGTCAAAAAAGTTTTGCTGCATTTTGTTGCATGCTTAAACAATGTTTGTTAATCTGACAATAAATCAAATCTGCGTTACATGTGTGTACCTCCAAGGTCATTCAAATGCACGTGGTGGAGAGGGAAATAATGCATGTTTGAAAATGCTTCCTAAGGCAAAGCCTGTTGATAACATTGCTGAAATTTGCTTTTCACGTGCAAGTCGTGACTATAGTGAACACATTTCACCCACTTTTCGGAAGGAACGGGCAATGGGTATGTTTGTAACATTTACCATTTTAGCCATGGCTCAGCTAAGACGCTTGTGGTAGAAGTTGACAGATGGAGAGCGAGGAAAGCATTTTTCAAACATGCATTATTTCCCTTTCCACCACGTGCATTTGAATGACCTTGAGATATACACACATGTAACGCAGATTTGATTTAGTGTCAGATTATCTATCATTGTTTAAGCATGCAACAAAATGCAGCAAAACTTTTTTGACTGAGTGTTCAGGTTTAAAAAAAAACAAGCATAGATGAAATTGACCTAAAAATTGAAAAGTGGCCTTTAACTTTTTTTGAGCATTATATTTATAGGGCTAGCCAGGCCAAACATGCCATGTCACATTAATGTTAACATGTTTTACATTGGCTTAGGAAGAATAACGTTAATTAATGAATTGGCATTGATAATATGCAAATCAGCCTTGGGCCGGTCTATACAGGTGGCTCGATCAGGTGCCGTACATATGTATATATCCTATTGTAATGTCGAAATTGGTCATGAATTCCTTTTGGAATACGTATGCATCCTGCAACTGCACACACACGTGGGGCGTACAAATTACCCAATAAAAAAAAACAGCGATATATATTACCAAAACAGATAAACCCATAACATAGACAACCACAGTAAACGTTGGATTTAGAGAATAATTAGTGAACACTAGGCTTTAACCTTATATAGGTAGGGGGGGAAACTGTTTATTGGACAGACCCACTGGTCATCGTAAGAACAATCTCATATGATAACAGTTTTTCCACCAAGTAAATCATCGTGGCACCAGTTAATAGTAATTCCGCCATAAAACTCTCAAGTTTTACCGTGTACCAAAATCCAAAAGTGTCTAGTCTGGTCAGAAAAACCATATCATGCTCCACATCCTACATAGTTCATCTCCTACAGCAAAACATCACATCCAGGGACAAAAAGGTTTACATCCCTTTTTACGACTTTAAATAATAATGAGAAGATGAATGGGTAACGGCCGGTAATAACAATCCATCGGCCCTCTAGAATGATGAAATCTGTAATCCCTAAAACTCCGCACTGGTTGCTTACCACAGCCAAACATACAAACTATCCGTTACAGTGTACAAGAATACCTATGAAAAAAATAGGCTGCAAAACCATAGCAGGACTCAAGCAGGACATCTCTCTCAGTAAACATCGTTTTGGGTTCGTTAAAAACAATATATCACCAGAATAATTAAATATGAAAAGCAAACTTCCCCCTCAAAGGGAAACAAAGACTGGCAATACATACTATAGCATAATTAAAGTATTAAATATAGCCTGAAGCCAGCGCATTATCCACCTGGCATTTTAAAATAATATCCTTGGGAAAAAAATAAATCCTCATTATAAAGATTAGGAATAAGGAAACTCTTCCTACTACAATATCTCTAATCTGATTCACCACTAACCGAGACCAAAAAGACCACCCCGACTTCGAATCTCTGTTCAGGATAGCAACACTGAACTCGAGATCATTCTCTCTCAGCACAACTCCAAGTGAAAAAATACTCCATGCGCGAACTAACCGTCTTGGAAGAATGCTCAGCTCAGGACTCCTTCCGTATCTTCCCCCCAAACAATCCCTAAGAGAACAATTTCCGAACACTTTTCCGTTATTAGCATTTTAATAAAAACACTGAACACCTACTCAGTGTAGCATATGTTCATAAGAAACAAACATAGCTTAGCCAAACGCTACAACATAATTAAAAAACAACCTTAATTACGCCTTGAACGAGCTATAACGCTGAAAATCAACGGGGAAACACCAAAATCCTTAAACAACTTAACCTCCGCATAGACTTTTAACAGATTAAGCACTGACACCCCCGGGGGGAAATAATGATATCCATCATTTTTTTGGGAAAAAAATGGCATCAAAAAAACCCAGAAAGCGGCAGAGGGTCCCATGAAATTTTCATAAAAATCCTACAACAAGGAAATTACACTATGTTGTACAGTTCATGAATATCTTAGATCCAACAATAAAAGTTGATGGAAGGTAATGTGTAGTAGTAATGAAAAGGTGGAGTAATAGCAAGGAGAATCAAATATTCCAAACCGAGAGAGATGAAGTATAATGAGCAGAAGGTGTAGGACTAGCTATGGATCAAATATGTGAAACAGAAGAAGATGACGTAAAAAGAAAGAATGTCTAAAAAAGTGGGTGGAAATAAAGGGCAATGAAACCTAAGGCAAAGTTAGTGAAAGATGGGGAATGAACACATCAGTGGGAAAGGCAATTAAGAGAAGTAAGCCATGGAAAACGCCCACCCATGGGGGGGGGATAATTTGTTTAATGGGAAACAGCATGACACAAAAAGCAATAACAATATTATAATATTGTATAAGGAAGAACGGCAAAATGCCCACAAAAAGTTTTTAAACGTACAATCTAAATAGATTTTCGCATATTCCCAGAACAGCAGGAGACACGGGGGGGGGGGGACCTTTTTTTTTTTTTGGGGTTTATATAAACCTATAATCAAATTAGTCATACGGCTCCCCCTTTTTTACAAAATTTTTTAATTATATATATGACTTATTATAAGCAAACATTGGTAAAAAAGGCCCTAGACTCACCGGGTTTAAAGAAAATAGTTATCCCAACCAAAAGGGTTTTTTTATGGGATATAATGGAGATTTGGGGCGGGGGATTCACAATTTCTAATCGAAAAACCCCCCTAAATTTTAAATTTTCCGAATTGGTAGGCGCGTACAATGCCCCCCCATTCGTAACCCCCCTTAGGGTAAGGGGGAAAGAATGGGTGGGGGTGGGGGGGTGTAGCAAAAAAAATAGCGTTTTCAAACCCTACCTGAAAAATAAGCTAATAAAAAATATGAAACAATATGGTACTTACACCAAATTAAATGAAGTTTTTTAATGGATACAGAATTTCCCAATTATGAGTTATACAATATTTAGCCCCACCTCAATGGATATGAAGAAATTTTAAGTTGGGCTTGGGGGGTAATCCTGGGGGGAAAAGGCGATGAAATTCTTAATAATCATCTGTTGGTTTGAAGTTCTCGAATTACTCAACCCCCGTTGTGGGTTTAAAATAAGCCAAACTGGTACAAGGACACGATTAGAACAAGTTAGTGAGAGTAACTGTTATACAGATTTAATTTGGTAACTTTCGGCTATTCCCCCTAAAGCGCCGAGACGCCGCCCCCTACTTGGATATTCTAAGTGAAAAATTATATTTCGGGGTGGTGTGGCGGTGGGGGGTACTAGTAAAGCAGAAATTGTACCCCCCCCCACATATATTAGTTTGGGCCATAACGCAAAAAATGAGCATCGGGCAAACCTGTTTTGTGATGTGATTCATATTTTGAGTAATTCGAGGGGGGGGTTATTAAATAGCCTGGATGCGTTTAATTTGGTGTTTCGCTTATTCTCTAAAGCGATAATCGCGTGTGATAATTTGGTAGCCAAGGGTATTAACACTCCCTAGCGCGTCAGTAAAGTGAGTGATTACACCTGGCTTTTAAAAAGAATGCCGATTTTTAGCCAGCGCACTCATCTTAAGCATCAGCGCCATCACGAGAGATGTTTTTATTGACGAGGTGACCGGTGTTAGGTAGGCAGATGGATCCCAGAGCACATTACATCGGGCAACTGTTGAAGTGTTTGGCTTGTAAAAAAAAAAAATAAAAATAATTATCCCCTGCCCCTCTAAAGAATTCAAAGGGAAAGTGTTTAAATAAAAAAAGAAATTTGTATGGTTTGTAAGGTTGCTCCCGTTCACTGAATGGGTTGTCTAAAATTAAAATATACCGCCTCCCGGGGGGGGGGGGAGTTGGTTGCATTGAGTTTTTATTGTTGTTCGGTCGTGCTGTGATGACAAGAGGGGCAGTGATCACACATCTAAAAGAAAAGGGGGGGGGGTTAATTCCAACCACATTGTACCAGATATAAATATTCCATCCAATGCAATCCCAATCCCCTACGCTCCACCACCCCTACTCAACAATTTGCGTCGTCGGCAGATAAGGCTAGACAGTTGTGGGGGGACACCACTGGAGCCCCAAACCCTATTGGTTAGTGAAAAGTAAAAGAAAAAAATAATTGGAAAAGTATCCACCCCCCCCCCTGCTATACCTTCACTGGGTGGGCCCACAAGGAAAAAGAGTTTTTGGGGTGTGGGGGAAAGGATATTCGTTGCGTGAAAATGGGGGGGGGGCCAACACGGAACAATGGGGTGTGAGGGGGTTGAAGGGGGGGTTGTGGTGGCGGGTACCAATTTTTTTTTGGGGGGGTAAGAGTTGAAAAAAAAAAAAAAAAAATGGGGGAAAAAAAAACGATGTAAAAAAAAATGCCGGCGAAATAGGAAGGTGAGGGGGTTTTGTCCCCCCCCAATGACACTAGTTAGACATGATATGGAATAACACGAAATTTTACCGTAATGGTGTAATAGCAATGTAACGGATGGATTTGGTAGGAGAGTCCCCCATAAAAGGCCAGCCCTGGAGAAAGTTACTGGGAAAAATTGTGTTACCACCCAAAAAATAAGTGTAAAGGCCCCTAAACAGGCCGTAAGTGCCACCCAAAAATATACCCCCCCCCCCTCCAACCCCAACAGTCCCCCCCACCCCCCAGGTTTGGGCCTTTTGGGGGGGGATAAATTAAAACTTGCCTGGGTTTTTTATTGGTGGTTTGGGAAACCCCCACCCTATAGCAAAGTGGGCAAAGAAGGGTGGGTTTCAGGGGTCCCCGGGAGGGTGGAAGGGGGAAAAAAAAAAGAAGAATAAAATGTGAGAATAAAAAAAAAGGAAAGAAAATTAACCTCCATCTGTGGGGGTTTTGTTTTTAGGGAAAATAAGGTTAAATTCCCCCCTGGGGGCCCTTTACCCCCCCTGGGGGGAAATTCCCCCCTCTAGGCTTTTTTTTTAAACCCTCCCCCACTCATTTTTTTTTTTGTCCCCCGAAAACCTCCCCCACTTTGTGTCCACAAATCCACCCCTCCCCCCCCCCCCCCTTGGGAAAAAAAAAAAAAACAAACCCATTGGGTGGGGTATGCCCCCCTTTTTTTGGGACCCCACATAAATTTTTCACCAACCCAAGGTTTAACCCTTTCCCCACCTTCCCCCTCACCCAGGGGGCCCCCTTGGTGGGGGGGCCCTTGGTCTACCCCCAATAAATCCAAAATGGTAAACCCGTAAATAAAAAATTTCCATCCTCTAAAGGAAATCACCGCAAACCCCCCCACCCAAGTTTTTCGGTGGTGGGGTAAAACCCCAGTGTTTATTATCCCATATTAAAATACAATTA
>JAMPIV010016777.1:0-93355 GCA_024509875.1 Oreohelix idahoensis
TGCGGACATTTGAAATCGACGAACAATTCGTTCGAAATATAATCCGGTAATTCATTTTGGAAGCTTTTTAAGTCCTAAAGTAAAGGGGTCGACTAATAGTCGGATCACCCTACTGTTATGACTAAATTCATAACAGTTTCGGTCGCTCTCAACTTGGTTTGTGTGCTGACTTCCTTGTTGACAAGCGTTACTAGGACTACCCCGGAAGTACGTCACATAGTCTGCTAATTTTAAGCAGACGATCCTTGCCGGTTTCAGATCGAACATGTGAGCGGTAGTTCGGCCTCTTTGGCTGTGTCTCTCCATGTGGGAAAGTCGTGTTTGCACGAGCTCCAAAAGTGTACTCTGGATAAAGAGTTTTATGTGTTTCAGATCAGCTAGGTCGTCCTACGTTTGGAGCCTAAGCTCGATTATATTTGTACGGACTTGTCAGCGCTGAAAGGAGAGGAATGAGTGAATATTATATATTAAATACTTCAGCAAGATGAATCTGACATTGTTCCTGTAGTCTACATGACGATAGACTTACTTTATGGACTGGCTAGAGATTGCCATTGTAGATTTAATGGATGCCTTATTGAGGAGCTACGTTTCGTGCATTAAAGTATATATTTTGTTAAACGTCAATCAGGCTTTTGAAGTTTTCCTACTGCTGGAGACTAGCCTTACGTTTGTGTGAACTTTGCAAGTCGGACTGTATTATAAAATCAACCCTAGACCGTCTGGACACCAGGGTCCAGCTACTACAGATACTCTTAATGAACTCGGAGAGGGAACAAGAATCTGCACCATCCATCAGAGTAAAGAATTATGTCCCTAACATTTACTGGGGGCGTCAAGCCGATGTACCACTACATTTTTCTGAGCTACAAGTCGATAATCGCCTAAGAAATTTTGTTTCAACCCAGATTTTCAAAATGTAGCGTCTGTCGTCTGCTAGAGTATGAGAAAGGCCGGAAAACAGTTTTCCACATTACAGTTCTTCATGTCTGCAAGTTCCCAAAGAGCAACTATACAATCATATCTGCATCCTGGATGTATGAAAGCATCTATTTTTCTGCCGAAGATGGCGAATTTTCCTGACGTCGATGGATCAAGTGTATTCTGAATCGAGTCAGCTGTATTCTACGGTTAGACCTAGTGACAGGTCTTGGTATCCTGTTCGCATCAGTGCTGGGAGGAGCAGCCTTTGGAACTAGGAGGATTTTGAGGCCTGGCATTCAGATAAGTCACGTTTATAGTTTCATACATCGTGTGCCTAGATTATCTTTGTTTGTCGGCGTATTTTTTCAGCATTTATGTTTCATGTGATAATGGTGTGTTGTGTTTAATCTGTGGGAGGTAGGCTTGGACTTATGTTTCTATCAATACCGTTTCGACTGGTCGATAGATTCATAAGCGTTTCCTTAGGGTTTGGAGTGTGTTTGTTTCAAATAGCGTGGCCGGCTTTACAATGCTGTGTGAATCTG
The DNA here is from genome assembly GCA_024509875.1 of Oreohelix idahoensis. Lineage (NCBI taxonomy): Eukaryota > Metazoa > Mollusca > Gastropoda > Stylommatophora > Oreohelicidae > Oreohelix > Oreohelix idahoensis. Next base: position 1,470 of record JAMPIV010016777.1, read on the forward strand.
CTGCTATTGAAATAATCATGACCTGTGACTGTTAGCGGTGAAGTCTTCTTAAGTGTCATATTGTGGTTGTAGTCCAGTTCTATATAATTTTTTCTTCAGTTTGCCACATTATTGTTTGTTATACTGTCATTCTTACCTTACTATCTTTGAGTTAATAGATGTCATTAATGTTGTAAAAATATCGTGATGTATTGTCATATGTGTGGATAGAGCTATTTTTTTTTCATTGTACTATTGTACTTAATTCTGTCTTAATTTTCCATTTGTATTTTCTTCTTTTGGGCTCTGATCACTGTATTCTGTCTGCTGTTTGTACCTTTCTTTTATGCTCCAGTGCTATCATCTGCATCTTTTACTACTATTGCATCAAATTGAGTGCATTTGAAGTGGTGTTAAAATTTTTGAAATATTATGCATAAAGTAATAATATTATAGTTACCTTATTTGTTGCTATTGAAAAAGCACAAATAAGAGTACATCATGGCAACCTTGAAAGATTTAGTAAAGGTTGGAAAAGATTGTTGTTTGGAAGGAGAAGCCTTGCTGTCTTATATAGATAAGGAAATCAGAAGATAAGAAGAAAAAGAAAGAAGACAAGAAGAATTAGAAAAAGAAAGAAGACAAAATGAAGAAAAAATAAGACAAGATGAATTGTCAGAGAGGAGAAGGGCAGAAGAGTTAGCTCTTGAGAAAGACAAACTAGCCTATGCACAGGCTGAGTTAAAACAGGCTCAAGAAATCAAATTAGCTGAAATTGAACTTGAGAAATTAAGATTGCAACAACCTCAGGTGAATATCAGAAATATGGATGATGATAGAAGAGATCATAACCAATTTGTTAAGGTAAATTTACCTAAATTTAACGCTTCTATAGATGATATCCAATGCTTCCTGAGTAGATTTGAGACCTATTGTCATGAGTTTGGCATTGATAAAGCTACATGGCCTAGTAGGCTCATTAATTTATTGGTTGGTGATGCATGTACGGCTGTGTGTACGATGGATGACATGTCGAGAAATAATTATGATTCAGTCAAAATACTGTTACTTAAGAAATACCCAATTGGATGAGGATGGTTATAGGCAAAAATTTAAATCACTAGTACCTGATTCTGCTAAAGACTTTACATAATTTATTTCCTCAATAAAAATGGGCTTTTCGAGATGGATTGATCTCGCTAAAATTGAAAAGACATTTAAAGGTTTATCTGACTTAATCCTCAGAGATAAGGTTTTATCCTCTATTAGCGGAGATTTCTTATCCTTTTTACAGGAGAGAAAACCAGATAAATTGGCTGTGACTGAGGCCCTTGGTAGACAATAAATTAATATGAAATTAATATGAAACCAATATAAAGGTATGTTATCAGGCACTCGCAGGAAATAAAGAAGTAGAACACCAGACAACAGAAAAACAACAGACATGAGTGGCTTACCCAGGATTTGAACACTGGACCTTCCGTGCGACAACCCCGCCTAGCCATGCAAGCGAATCACACTATCCGCTCTGCCATCTACGCATCATCAAAAAATGATGTTTCAATGGCAGGTCAATAGTGCGAACCACAATACACGACACCAGAAGTCCTCCATGGGCAGATCAGCCTATTAATGACGCAATCACTTCTGTTGTATTTCTATCAAGCAGTATAGGCCGAATCCAACAAGACCCTTAGGACCTTAATACTGTGTCCAGTAAATGATAGTAGACTAGAACAGTGAGAACAGGATAATGGGTAGGTTTGGTATTGTACAAACATTTATTACAAATAAGGGAGGGAAACCTGAGGCCTGTAAACAGTAAATTAATATGAAATTAATATGAAACAAATATAAAGGTATGTTATCAGGCACTCGCAGGAAATAAAGAAGTAGAACACCAGACAACAGAAAAACAACAGACATGAGTGGCTTACCCAGGATTTGAACACTGGACCTTCCGTGCGACAACCCCGCCTAGCCATGCAAGCGAATCACACTATCCGCTCTGCCATCTACGCATCATCAAAAAAATGATGTTTCAAAGGCAGGTCAATAGTGCGAACCACAATACACGACACCAGAAGTCCTCCATGGGCAGTTCAGCCTATTAATGACGCAATCACTTCTGTTGTATTTCTATCAAGCAGTATAGGCTGAATCCAACAAGACCCTTAGGACCTTAATACTGTGTCCAGTAAATGATAGTAGACTAGAACAGTGAGAACAGGATAGTGGGTAGGTTTGGTATTGTACAAACATTTATTACAAATAAGGGAGGGAAACCTGAGGCCTGTAAACAGTAAATTAATATGAAATTAATATGAAACAAATATAAAGGTATGTTATCAGGCACTCGCAGGAAATAAAGAAGTAGAACACCAGACAACAGAAAAACAACAGACATGAGTGGCTTACCCAGGATTTGAACACTGGACCTTCCGTGCGACAACCCCGCCTAGCCATGCAAGCGAATCACACTATCCGCTCTGCCATCTACGCATCATCAAAAAAATGATGTTTCAATGGCAGGTCAATAGTGCGAACCACAATACACGACACCAGAAGTCCTCCATGGGCAGTTCAGCCTATTAATGACGCAATCACTTCTGTTGTATTTCTATCAAGCAGTATAAGCCGAATCCAACAAGACCCTTAGGACCTTAATACTGTGTCCAGTAAATGATAGTAGACTAGAACAGTGAGAACAGGATAGTGGGTAGGTTTGGTATTGTACAAACATTTATTACAAATAAGGGAGGGAAACCTGAGGCCTGTAAACAGTAAATTAATATGAAATTAATATGTTTTTCTGTTGTCTGGTGTTCTACTTCTTTATTTCCTGCGAGTGCCTGATAACATACCTTTATATTTGTTTCATATTAATTTCATATTAATTTACTGTTTACAGGCCTCAGGTTTCCCTCCCTTATTTGTAATAAATGTTTGTACAATACCAAACCTACCCACTATCCTGTTCTCACTGTTCTAGTCTACTATCATTTACTGGACACAGTATTAAGGGCCTAAGGGTCTTGTTGGATTCGGCCTATACTGCTTGATAGAAATACAACAGAAGTGATTGCGTCATTAATAGGCTGAACTGCCCATGGAGGACTTCTGGTGTCGTGTATTGTGGTTCGCACTATTGACCTGCCATTGAAACATCATTTTTTTGATGATGCGTAGATGGCAGAGCGGATAGTGTGATTCGCCTGCATGGCTAGGTGGGGTTGTCGCACGGAAGGTCCAGTGTTCAAATCCTGGGTAAGCCACTCATGTCTGTTGTTTTTCTGTTGTCTGGTGTTCTACTTCTTTATTTCCTGCGAGTGCCTGATAACATACCTTTATATTTGTTTCATATTAATTTCATATTAATTTACTGTTTACAGGCCTCAGGTTTCCCTCCCTTATTTGTAATAAATGTAGGTAGACAATACCAGATCGCACACCCAAAAAAAAATCTAAGTAGGGATAACTTTAGGAATTCTCTTTCACCTGCTTCAGTCAGGGTGACGAATTTTAACAATGTTAAGCAGAGATCAAATAGTATTGACAGGAATTGTAAATTCAATCAAAACATTCATTATGGCAACAATAGAGTCAAATATAATTTTAATAAAAAAATCTCAACAGCCTCAGAGATATGATAAATATAACAATAATAATGATTATTTTAGTCCTCAATCATCTTACAGACAAAATGATTACCAAAATAAAGGAGGTTATAGTCCCGAATCAAACAAGGGTAAAAGGTCATTCCACCGGAATAATGATAATTACTCAAATAATAGAGGTTCTTTTCAGAACACTAATTATAGACAGTTAAGAAACCCAGAACGTGTTAATGGTGTCGTGACTGATGATAATAATAGTTCAAATCAAAACAATGTGCCTATTGCGCACGCAAATGCTTGCAATGTTGATTTGGCTAATAGTACTAACAGTACTCAATGCAGTTCTTTGTTTCAGCCACAGAGTGTGCCGAGACTTTTGTGCGGACACCCTCTTCCTGTCATGTCATCTGTTGCTACCACAGGCTCCTTAGTACTGGATAGGTGTTTTGTCAACAATAAATTAGTATCTTTGTTGCGTGACACAGGTGCAACTACTATTGGCATACCTAGATCGATGGTGGACCCATCAGACTACACTGGAAAGGAAGTAAAGTGCATTACTTTCGGTGGAACGGTGGAATACTAACCCACTGCAGAGGTATTCCTGGATACACCGTATTTCACTGGCAGAGTGCTCGCATGTTTGTTGAACAGTCCTATTGCTGGGATTATCCTTGGAAACATTCCAGGGATCCATGAATGTTCCAGACAGGATATCGAGAAATGAGAGAAAGAGCACTTAATAACAGCTAATGCTGTTACTACAAGAGCACAAGCTCGTGAGGAAAAGTTAAGTCATATTGGTGACGACATTATTCTAGAAGAAGTTACCAATGATGATGAGCACATAAATGATGTCATGCGTGATGATGATGATGTCAGTAATATTGATGAGGGTAATGTTGATGATCATATAATTCCTATTGATGAAGATGATGATTTAAATATTGTTTTGATAGAGAAAGATTCTTTCATTCAGAAACAAAGAGAAGATGTTTCTTAACAAAAAAAGTTTAAGTTGGTTACGACAAGTAATGTAATTACCAATGATAAAGTAAAACGTTGGTATACTTTGAATAATAATATTTTGGTCAGGAATTTTCAGGATATAAATTCTGTTAAGAAACAGATAATGGTTCCCATCTGTTTCAGACCATTGGTTCTACGATATGCACATGATATAAACGCTGCTGTTCACTTGGGAATCGCAAGAACTAAACAGAGAGTAGTCTCTCATTTTTTGGCCTGGTGTGACCAAAGATGTCAAAGTCTTTTGTCGCACATGTGTAGTTTGCCAGAGTGTGGCGACTAAAAGGCCTCATCATATTGCACCCATTTAAGCAGCGGACATATCTTTGCGTCCATTCGCAAAGATGTCTGTTGGTCCTATCAAAACCTCAGCTAGGGGTCATAAGTATGTCTTAACGTGTATCGATATGTGTACTCGTTGGCCCGATGCTATCCCACTGAAAAATATTACCAGTGATGACATAGCGGATGCGCTATTTTTAGTCTTCACCAGATTGGGTTTTCCCGAAAACATGCAGTCTGATAATGGCTCGTAATTTGTTTCCGACGCCATGGTAAAGGTAATGAACATGTTTGGTATTGAAAGATCACTCAGTTCATTGTATCACTCTCAAGCGTCAGGTAAAATTGAAAGATTTAATAGGACACTTAAGCAAATGCTTGATAGAGTTAAAGCTAAATAGCCGCAAGAATGGGACCGTATATTACCAGCTGTTCTATTTGCTTACCGAGAAATTCCTAATTCTAGCACCGGGTTTTGTCCATGGTCTATGGTTAGTCTATGGTGCTAGGTCACGGGGTCCCTTGGCTATTTTGAAACATCTACTTATTGGTACTGACATGAATGTGGAAGTACAATCCTCTTATCAATACGTCGTAAATTTAAGACGAAAGCAGTGCAGTCTTTGGAAAGGGCAAAATCAAAAGCTCGACTGTTTTTTTTTATAAAAACAGGAAACTGCGCCAGTTGTGGCCAGGAGACCAAGCTTTTGTATTGCTTCCGAACAAGAAAAATAGATTGTTAATTTCTTGGAAAGGTCCTTATACAATCATAAAAAAAACTATCAGATGTCGACTATGTTGTAGATGTGAAAGGTAAAGAAAAAAATTTTCACATAAATATGTTACAACAGTTTTACACTAGACCACCACATCTTCGTCCTATCTTTGATTCTATTGACGAATCTATTGATCGTCGTTCTTCCTTGGCAGTAATCCAAGAAGACATTTCTGACTTTGATGATGATTGTGAACCTATTCTGTCGTTACCAGATATTCATTCGTTAGCGACTCAATCATGGAAAGATGTTTCCATTGATCCTTCTTTGAATTCCAATCAGAAAAATCCGATTTCTGGCTTACTTCAGTCCTTTTCTGATGTGCTCACGGATATTCCTGGGCATACTGATGTCATTGAACATGATATCACGTTAACGGATTTCAGGCCAACTAAACTGAAACCGTATCATATTCCTATCCATTTGCAATCTCAAGTGCAAGATGAGATAAAACAAATAATTAGATTGAACATTATAGAACCTTCCAATTCGCCATAAAGCTTTCCTATGGTGTTAATTAGGAAACAGGAAAAATCTATTAGAATTTGTATAGATTATAGAAGATTAAACGCAGTGTCCATTTGTTGCAGGGGCCATTTTGTTATTGGTTGCATTATCATTGTCCTTTGCATGTCAACGTCCAACTTGTAATTAATAAAGAATATTGCAAGGTCTGGCCATGTCTTGAAATTCCTTAATTCTCATTCATGCTTTGAAACATCGTGCTTCTATTGTCTAGTACGCGAATGCTGGATGCTGGTTAGAACTGGTTAACAATTGCATAATATTGACTTGATAAGTCCATGTATTCGAGTCCACAAAAACACAATTTATTTACGATAAACATTGAAGATCTCATGAGCATGGTTCATAATCAACGTGCAATAATTCTGATTCATGTTAATACATAGTATTATCAGTCCGTGTCATAATAAATTACTGTCAACAGAACAGCATGGCCTTTTTACTCGCGCTGCTGGGTTTCAGACAGCCGGTAGTGAGCGCATGTGTCTTGACGAAATACATCAAATAATTGATTTAATAATCCTTCCATCATTATAGGTTATCCACTAACCTTATAAATTCATCCTTTAACATATCAATATGGACTGACCCTGAGTCCTTATATATATCTAATAAATACGGCTATTACCAAGCCTAACCTTGGAAGGATGTAAGACACGACTTCACGGCTTGACGGACGACGTAAAAAGGATCCGGTTTCTAAGTCACGAAGCGTGACCTTATCGACGCTAACACGTCACAATTTGACCGTGTACTTTGCGTTCACTAATCCGTGAAGTATCAACATCAATCTATATTAATTCTATTGACCTAAAATTGCGCACTGCCAACTATAGCAGACGACATCAATAAAAATACCGTAACAATTCCCTGCCCCACGGGGAAAAAAATCTGTTAGATAGATTTTTTTTTAACCATCTTACTCACACATCTAAAAAATTTAACAAAAATCCGACATATGGCCTACGATGTTCTGTCTACAACAGTGTCGCGGTCATGTTGATAATATATCAGTCATGTAACATTCATGGATATTATATTAACCAAAGGAGTGTCGCTAAATAATTATCTACTTCACTTAAGGTCTGTTGTGACTAAGCAGTTCTTGATTAGGGATGGTATTCGCCGAAAAGATTAGGAGAATTTTCCATAGGCAGATTATGTGGACAGAGGACAATTTCGACATTTTCTTCTCTGTTATTCTCTAGCATTCCGCACCATATAGAAGCGCAGAAAATATGCAACTCTCACACAATCTTAATTTAGTGTTTCTGCTGAACAGAGATGACTTCGAGAAGTTGTTTAGCTAGTGTCACAGAACATTTTCATGAGTATGAATGATGATAGTTATTGGTGTTAAGGGTCACTGAACTGTTGTTGACACTTGGTTAGGTGTAACTCAGGTATTGAGTTCATGTCTGACTTTATGTCAACATGGTGTGACTTGTGCATGCGTTGGGAGAAAGCATGTAGTTGTTACGCACAGATATTTTTCTAAAGACATTGTATAATTATTTTTCTAAAGACATTGTATAATCATTTTTCTAAAGACATTGTATAATCATTTTTCTAAAGACATTGTATAATCATTTTTCTAAAGACATTGTATAATTAGCTTGTCTGAATTGTACACTTTAATTTTTTGCGGTCAATGCTAGATAACTCTAGTTTGACTGAACTTAACATTATCAATGACGGTTACCTTCCCTTGTGACGGGACACGTCGGTCCATATTTTTTTTAACGATGTGTGACCATTCTCCTTATATGGTAGTATCGGTCAACTGTTTCTTGGTATGATTGAAACTAGTGTTGAGGTCTTGATTTCGGTCCATATAAGGCTCGATTTTATTACAAATCTTGATCTGGAATGTTCCTTAATTCATCCTGTTTGATTCTTGCTCAGTTGTATGCATTCTGTGCATGTCCGGACGTCAAGTGCGTCTGGGAAGCTTTCTTGTCTGAGAGTTGATAGATAGTTGTGAAGCAGGTAGGACGCTTTTGCGTGTCTGTGATTCTTGTTAGGGATTTAGGAGCCTTATTGTGAGTTAGTTAGCTTACAAGGTCCTTCCCTCGATTATTCAAAACGCCAGGAGGCGTGTGTTTTTGTGGTGTTGATTTCGAAACAAGGTAATACCTCATTTACGTATCAAAATCTGTAATCTAACTTTATGTTTGACAATGGTCGATTCCTGCTCACTTATGCATTACAGTAATCGAGGTCCTTCGACTAGAAGTCACGCCCTAGGTATCTTCATACTTGAGATTTATATGTATACGAGGTCATACCTAGCCCGAAGAACAGTTCTATGTTCTACGAACGTCGCTGTGTCAGCGATTGCACCTACGTCGAGATTAGACTTAGGAATGTTATAAAGGTCAAGTTGACCTGTACTCCATGTATGCCATTCTCGTGTGAACAGTAATGGACCTATTTTGTACATCCGATCTTCCAATATATTAGAGAGAAGTATTGATATTTATGAATATTTATGAGATGAAGCTGAGGCTATCGTCAGCTAGGATTATCTGTATCAACTTGGAGAATGTATGCAGATCCATGAATTCAACTTTAGTACGCTGAATATATTGAACTATTGATGTATATGACTTTGTAACGTACCTGTCATTTGTGGCGTCCAAATAAATGATGAAACGTCCAAGCAGTTCACCTTTTGTTATGACTTCACATGTCATACGTCATATGCTGTAACTCTGAACTACCTCACTAATATATACACAGCAACAACAACAAAAAACCAGATAAGACACCCTACATCTTCAGCTATAATATACCTGGTGTCGATAGGGGTGGTATTGTGACAGAGCTAGATCTTCAACGTACTCGGACTTATACTTGCAACGTCCATAGTAGCCAGTGAGACAGTTCTGGTCCTATCATCATGAAGTAAACAGCACCTAATCCACCCTTATCATTTGGTGGCCAGTGTGGGGAAGACCTGACTATTTGCAGCCTATTTTCCAGGCAACGGACGATTCTCCAGTACCTCATGGTCATTTCTCATCACTGTCAGTTATACAGGATGAGGAAACTACTTTTTCTGATGTCAATCTCCCTCTTCCTGTGATCCCACTTTATTCAACGGAATCTTGGAAAAACGTTTCCTTTTCTCCTAATCTTTCCGCTGAGGAACATCGACAAGTTTCCTCGATGTTACAAACATTTCAGGTAGTTCTTACAGACATCCCGGGACACACACATGTCATTGAACATGACATAATACTAACTGACCATAATCCTATCAGAGTCAGACCCTATCCGATACCTATCCATTTTCAGTCACAAGTCGAAAAAGAATTGGATGAAATGATACGATTGGAAATCATTGAACCATCCACTTCAGCATACTCTTCGTCTATGGTTATTGTTCGAAAGAAGGATAATAACATTCGCATTTGCGTTGATTATCGCAAATTGAACCAAGTTACGAAGTTCGATGCTGAACCTATGCCTTCATTGGAAGAGCTACTAAACAAACTTTCTAATTCTAAATTCTTTACCAAACTCGACTTATCGAAAGGTTATTGGCAAGTTCCTTTAACTGAACGAGCCAAACCTTTTGCTGCTTTTTCTACACCTAGGGGTTTATTCCAATGGAATTTCATGCAGTCCGGCCTTATGAACGCCCCTGCTACATTCGTACGCATGACGCGTCGAATTCTCGCACATCGTACAGATGTCATAGCATTCTTAGACGATATCTGTCTGTTCAGTGATTCCTGGGAAGATCACTATTTGGGTCTATACGAATTGCTGTCTACTCTTCGCGAGTATAACTTGACTGCAAAACCCTCTAAAGCCTTTATAGGATTTAGTGAGATTTCTTTCCTGGTTCATCGTGTTGGTCATGGTCTTTTAAAGACAGAGGACCACAATGTTTCAAAAATACGTAACATTTCTGTCCCTAAGACAAAGAAACAAGTGCGTAGTCTCTTAGGTTTGATACAATTTTACGGACGATTCATTCCGAATCTGTCCTCCATTATGGCACCACTTTCTACTTTACTGAAGAAAGGATCGCCTAATCTGATCCGCTGGTCTCAAGAATGTCAATCCTCATTGGACCAGATTAAAACTCTGTTTTCATCTCCACCTATCCTTAGGTTACCTACTATTGAGAAGACTTTTGTTCTTCGAAGTGACGCCTCGTCTAATGGAATTGGGGCAGCACTTATGCAGGAGTATTCTGATACTCTGCATCCGGTGATGTATATTTCTAGAAAATTAAATGCTGCAGAAAGAAATTACTCGGTTTTAGACCGTGAATTATTGGCTATGGTTTGGTCAATTCTGAAGTTGCAAAGATTCCTTCTAGGCGCACATTTCATTGTGGAAACTGACCAGAAAGCGCTTACTGCTATTCAGAGCAAAAACTTGAAGAGCTCGAGGTCCATTGGATATGCCATAGCTCTTCAACCATTTCATTTCACGGTGCGAGCTATCCGTGGTTCGGATAATGTAATGGCAGACATTCTGTCCAGGTGCCCACACGATTCCACTTAATTCTTCTGTCATATATATTTCTTGATATACAGTCCACTACTATAATGACATATCAACACATATTTTCTCACTTTTTGCGAATTTATAACATTGTAGCATATAATTGCCTTTTTTCTGTTACCCATTTGATCATAACGAAAGAAGGCTTAGTTAGCAATATACGGGCCAAAAGATCACATGGCCACATTTATATATATATATTGTATTTTGATGAATGTATTAAGAGAGTTAACATTTGTCTTAAAGATTTGTGTTATTGATATTTTCGCAGAACATCATTGAACATCTGCGAGATTATGTACATTGTGGAACCATGAAGTATATCAAGTCATATCCTATGTTGGAGCGGATTATGTCCACATCTTCTAGTAACGATTATATCCATGTCTACGAGGAACAGATGATGTATTAGTAATGTTTAATAATGCATTAAATAATGTACTTTTTGTTTAAATATGTGTAATTGTGTGATGCGGTATATTATTATATGACACCGCTGTTTGCACAACACTTCATTGAGTAATACAATGATATATATTTAATTTCATAGATTTGTATGAGTATGATTTGACTTGCATTATTATGTTGCCATCACTATGGCGTATGTTGGTGGCACCTCCCTGGAATATACGCGTACACTTAGGGAAATATTTTTCTCCAAGGATCTGAGATATAATCTCAGTTTCGCTCCATGCGTCGAGCTAGCCTCATATTAGGCATTATATCCGCGCATCATACGTGCGTTAGGAGCCTGGTTTTTCTGGCTCTAGGATTTAAAAAAAATGTTTCATTTTTTTCCCGGGGGGGGGGGGGGGGGCGGTAATCTGTTACGCACAGATATTTTTCTAAAGACATTGTATAATTATTTTTCTAAAGACATTGTATAATCATTTTTCTAAAGACATTGTATAATCATTTTTCTAAAGACATTGTATAATCATTTTTCTACAGACATTGTATAATTAGCTTGTCTGAATTGTACACTTTAATTTTTTGCGGTCAAAGCTAGATAACTCTAGTTTGACTGAACGTACCATTATCAATTATCGGTAAACTGTTTCTTGGTATGATTGAAACTAGTGTTGAGGTCTTGATTTCGGTCCATATAAGGTTCGATTTTATTACAAATCTTGATCTGGAATGTTCCTTACTTCGTCCCGTTTGATTCTTGCTCAGTTGTATGCATTCTGTGCATGTCCGGACGTCAAGTGCGTCTGGGAAGCTTTCTTGTCTGAGAGTTGATAGATAGTTGTGAAGCAGGTAGGACGCTTTTGCGTCTCTGTGATTCTTGTTAGGGATTTAGGAGCCTTATTGTGAGTTAGTTAGCTTACAAGGTCCTTCCCTCGATTATTCAAAACGCCAGGAGGCGTGTGTTTTTGTGGTGTTGATTTCGAAACAAGGTAATACCTCATTTACGTATCAAAATCTGTAATCTAACTTTATGTTTGACAATGGTCGATTCCTGCTCACTTATGCATTACAGTAATCGAGGTCCTTCGACTAGAAGTCACGCCCCAGGTATCTTCATACTTGAGATTTATATGTATACGGGTCATACCTAGCCCGAAGAACAGTTCTATGTTCTACGAACGTCGCTGTGTCAGCGATTGCACCTACGTCGAGATTAGACTTAGAAATGTTATAAAGGTCAACTTGACCTGTACTCCATGTATGCCATTCTCGTGTGAACACTAATGGACCTATTTTGTACATCCGATCTTCCAGTATATTAGAGAGGAGTATTGATATTTATGAATATTTATGAGATGAAGCTGAGGCTATCGTCAGCTAGGATTATCTGTATCAACTTGGAGAATATATGCAGATCCATGAATTCAACTTAAGTGCGCTGAAAATATTGAACTATTGATGTATATGACTTTGTAACGTACCTGTCATTTGTGGCGTCCAAATAAATGATGAAACGTCCAAGCAGTTCACCTTTTGTTATGACTTCACATGTCATACGTCATATGCTGTAACTCTGAACTACCTCACTAATATATACACAGCAACAACAACAAAAAACCAGATAAGACACCCTACATCTTCAGCTATAATATACCTGGTGTCGATAGGGGTGGTATTGTGACAGAGCTAGATCTTCAACGTACTCGGACTTATACTTGCAACGTCCATAGTAGCCAGTGAGACAGTTCTGGTCCTATCATCATGAAGTAAACAGCACCTAATCCACCCTTATCAGTAGTGAATACAAGTCTGGTGTGACTGAGACAGTCTGTGATTAGTAGCCGAGCTGTGAGCTCGTATTGTGTGACTGAGGAGAAACACAGATGTGATTATTCTAATATGTGAGGAGATATTTATTATATTGTGTAGGTGCTACCTATTGTACAGGCGAAGATTATTGTACCGCCTGGAAGTGTTCCTGTTGTAACCATATTTATAGTCTGTTCGCGGAGAACAGTATAGGGCGTTGCAGTGTCCGCCCCTGGAGCTACTGGAAGAAATGCGACGCGTTTCCCGCCTTGTAGCAGTATAGGAATAATACAGGCGTTGTTGAATTCCCGCCTGGATGACATTCGGAGAGAATCTAGATGGCGATGCTTAATGCCGCCAACCACTAATAATAAGTGGACAAAGGCTGTTCTCGCTTTATTCATTCTGTTGTTGATGTCTTTGCTTGTTTCGAGATTAAAATTTATATAGACATATTTATCTCTGGTAAATATTTTTGTGGCTGTGGTTGTAATGTGCCAGAAAATGGGTAAACAACTGTGACAGCGCCACATCGTGTTTGTAAATAAAATGTCAATTGTTCAAATTTTCTCAATGTTCAACCAGATTGCACGTTATTAACACCAGGTATATGTTACGTTCAGGTAAGAGTTTATGTAAGTGTTCAGTGTTCAGAAAGGCTATGCGCCCTAGATGTTGATTTCCACCAATTGAATTCAACCCAGGTTCGTTCATCCGGATGAGAATGCTGCTACTTGTTGGTGTTTCATGGCACGTGATGTTGCGTATAATGTAGTGTTAGTGCTCACCTTAGTTCGTTTACACAGTTCATCTCACAGTAGCACATAAGTCATTGACGACACTTAACAAATTCACCACGATAACTAACTGTTTCACTGACAAACATTTTCTAAAACCACTAACAATAATTAGCTTAATCACTAACGACAATCCCGTAAATAATAAAATATTTATTAAAATTAGAAGTTGGATATAAGAATATTAAATAAAGCATGGCTATTTACAAAACCAACAATATTATGTATAATTCCATTTCCTTCTAACACTAGTTCTATCTGGTCCTGTTCTATACAATGTGAGAATCCTTGTATCATGACAACAACCTTGAGAACCAATGATCTTATTATTTACATAAAAATGTGGCAACTCAAAAGTTACACTCATTCTCAAAATCTCATATAGATTACCAACACCATCTTTCTTAATATTCAGTGAACATTTCTCATTAAGTTTTACAGTATCTATAATTATGTATCGAGTCTCTTGTCACGAGAGGGTATAATATTGTTTAAAATATAATATTTCCTGGACACAAAATTGTATCAGGTGATACCAGGATAGTGCCAGCTAAGAGACTGGTCTTATGAGCAATACCCCCTTCTCTGAAAAGAGTAAGGGTGTATAGACATCAAAGGTAAGATCAAGCTGTATAAGTCCCTAGGTATGATGATAGTGTATTATCCTATGTTCCTAAATGCTCCTCTCCAGATCCTCCTCTGTTTATAATGTTAAGCTCTGCAGGAAACAACTCTGAACTCTCATGTTCACGAACTGACTTAACAAGAGTACACACTAACAGTACACATAAAGACCTTGGTGCGGCATACCTTCCTCGCACAATCATAACACCATCCAGGTGTGATCCACTTATTATTAGTGGTTGGCGGCATTAAGCATCGCCATCTAGATTCTCTCCGAATCTCATCCAGGCGGGAATTCAACAACGCCTGTATTATTCCTATACTGCTACAAGGCGGGAAACGCGTCGCATTTCTTCCAGTAGCTCCAGGGGCGGACACTGCAACGCCCTATACTGTTCTCCGCGAACAGACTATAAATATGGTTACAACAGGAACACTTCCAGGCGGTACAATAATCTTCGCCTGTACAATAGGTAGCACCTACACAATATAATAAATATCTCCTCACATATTAGAATAATCACATCTGTGTTTCTCCTCAGTCACACAATACGAGCTCACAGCTCGGCTACTAATCACAGACTGTCTCAGTCACACCAGACTTGTATTCACTACTGATAAGGGTGGATTAGGTGCTGTTTACTTCATGATGATAGGACCAGAACTGTCTCACTGGCTACTATGGACGTTGTGGAGTACTGAATAATGGATTTTAAAAGCTGGAGAATATATAATAAATTTCCAGAACTTCGCTCAGACTTGTTACTTATGACACCTTCACTCAGATCTCGGGTTTTTCCTCGTGCGATCTGCGAATCTGAGGAATTTTTTACGCCTTTTACTGCTTGCAGACTGCAATCGAGGGAAATCGAGCGAAGCCCGTTCTTTGATCTGGCGATTCTCACCGTGTTTAATTACCTTTCAACAAACGGATTCAGGGAAGGGTAATAGAAATTGTCTCGCCTTTGTTCCAAAATTATCTGCTCCTTCTACGCGTTCCGTCACTCTCTGTTTGATCCCATTACGACGATTTTCAATCGCTGGCGTTTAATTACAGGTAACCGGATCAACGTTAGCTAAAAGGTCTGCATAGAAACATTCATCAAAGGAAATAGAGAACAGAAATAAATTCGGCGTACTAAATTAGAAAAAGAGACAGATCTCTGATTGTAGGAGGGTTTTGTGTTAACAAAACGTGCGTAGATGAAAGCTAGGAAAAAGAAAAGTGTAGATAATGAAATAGATATATGAACGCTATTATCATAATATGTCACACACACATACACACACATACACACACACACACACACACATATATATATGTATATATATATATATATATATATATATATATATATATATATATATATATATATATATATATATATATATATATATAGTTCTAATTAATTAATTAAATGGTGCGTTAGGAAGTGTGTAAAAATGTGTTATAAAACTACGTTGTAATTTCTGGAGGCAAAACCAAGCCTGTGTATATTCAAATAAATGAGAATGGCAGCGGAAAGTGTGTTCATAGTTTTAGAAAAGAATTTAAAGAATTATTTCTTGAAGGAATGGGACACACACCAGGAACAAAGGAAAGGATGAAAGGAATTGCATTACTGTATTGTTTAAAATATCACATAGTATTTTCCTTAAAACCTAATAACTGTATGGATGCGAATCATGGACAGAAAGTTGTTACCAAAGAATTGGAGAAAGATTATCTTCACAGGGAACTGGATTGTGTTATTACTGATTTATTATGCCCTGTGCGTCTATCTGCACTCTGTCTGAAACTGTCTCTCATCCCCTACATCTGTGCTAGAGAGATAGAGATAGACAATACAGTGGTTAATAATTGTATTTCAGGTTACATCCTGTAACAATACGTATACCTGTAAAAAGCCAGCCACAACTATAGGAGCTAGTGGTGCGAGAGCCCTTTAATTCTAGAGGGACAGCCACCCAGTACCAACTGCCTGGAAGAATCTCATGTGATGTTTCTATCCAGAACAGAAGTGTGACAGGCGCCAAATACAAGTAGAAAAGCTAAGTAGACACACAAGGCTACTGTCCAGTGTACAACAGTGTTACCACAATCAAAGACAGTTATATCTAATGATGACCATTCAGTGCATTTAGACCTGCAAATTCATATTCAATAATTGACAGTAATTCAGAAACTGTGAGGAACTTTTATTGCTCCAACAATAAAGATAGTCTACAACCAGAGTGAGTTCAGCCAAGAGAGAAGAACTTTCCTACTAATTTAAAGACTGTAGATAATTTTGAACATTTTACAAGTGATTTTATTCATTTTATGTTGTAATCAAATTTTGAGTTCAGTGAAAGATTTTCACAAAGATAAGAAAAACTTGTATAAAATAAATTGTAAATATTTGCCAACAGACTTAATTGGATTATTTAAGTTAAGTTACAGTTCTTGTTGGTAAATAGTTTAGTTTAATACGCTAACGTCGAGCCGGTTACCTGTAATTAAACGCCAGCGATTGAAAATCGTCGTAATGGGATCAAACAGAGAGTGACGGAACGCGTAGAAGGAGCAGATAATTTTGGAACAATGGGGAGACAATTTCTATTACCCTTCCCTGAATCCGTTTGTTGAAAGGTAATTAAACACGGTGAGAATCGCCAGATCAAAGGACGGGCTTCGCTCGATTTCCCTCGATTGCAGTCTGCAAGCAGTAAAAGGCGTAAAAAATTCCTCAGATTCGCAGATCGCACGAGGAAAAACCCGCGATCTGAGTGAAGGTGTCATAAGTAACAAGTCTGAGCGAAGTTCTGGAAATTTATTATATATTCTCCAGCTTTTAAAATCCATTATTCAGTACTCCACAGATTTTTAAGACATCTAGCTTCGATTTCTAGAATCCCTTGTATTAGTGAAGTTTCTTAGTTTTTCGTTGGAGATAGTCTTAGAAGTTGTGTGAAGGTAATTATATTTACTAGTATTTTTTGAGTGATCTAAGTGGTAAAATCGTCAATTATATTTTATTAGGTTTTTTTTTTCTGTGCAGAGTGATTTACTAGATGGGTCCGTCATTTATATTTCTCTAGGTTTTACTGTGTTACAGTTGCTAGCAGAACAAATAATAATTTCTAGCTAAACTATGCCAGCTATTAAATAAATTTAATCAATTGCTAGTAACCAGTCAGAGAATATTTTAACCGACTATTAAATGCACTGTTCATTATGAGTATTGACGAAATATATATTTATTTCTAATTCATGATGATTAAGTTATTTTTAAATGACTAGAATTTATTTCACGGGAGTTTTTAAACGATGAGACAAGCTCTAAGCTTGTAGT
Source organism: Oreohelix idahoensis (assembly GCA_024509875.1). Classification (NCBI taxonomy): domain Eukaryota; kingdom Metazoa; phylum Mollusca; class Gastropoda; order Stylommatophora; family Oreohelicidae; genus Oreohelix; species Oreohelix idahoensis. The sequence continues at coordinate 19,178 of JAMPIV010016777.1, forward strand.
TTCAATTTAAAGTTAAATAACCGAAGTGGATAAATATATTATATTTTACGCGGGTTAAGGATAGTATTGAGAATACTATATTATGGTTAAGTATTTGTATTTTTTTCTCCTTTACACAGTATTGGGTCAAACCCTAAACCTTACCGGCGGCTTCCATATAAATCTGAGAGTAACCATACAAAAGAACAATTTAATTATTATCTGGGTTTCTTCAATGTAAACCTGTCTGAGGTTGTGTTTACACCCAGAAAGAGACAGAATACCAACCCAAAGAACATTAAGAGTGACTTTGTTACTGGGCTTATAGATCCAGATTTTTCTGTTCCAATTTCATTTACAGTCAGCCCGTTGCGGCGACCTAACATTTCCCGACGTTTGACCATTTGTGGTGTGACAAGGAATTTTTATACCGAGAGAAGTTACAAACCTGTCATTTCCTATGTACTGGAAATCTCAAGCTATTGACACTGTGAGAGCTGTTAAAGTTCTTACCTGGACAAATTAAATGTGACATAAACAGTAATCCTAAATACAAATAACAAAGGGAACGCTCCCCGGAGAAGTGGACTTAAATCTGTCTTTGAGAAGCTGGGGTTCTCTTTGCCAAAAATAACACTGGTTTTGCTGTGTATGTGTGTGTGTGTGTGTGTGTGTGTGTGTGTGTGTGTGTGTGTGTGTGTGTGTGTGTGTGTGTGTGTGTGTGTGTGTGTGTGTGTGTGTGTTAAAGATTGTTCCAGAAGATACAACACAAGTATTAGGTAAAAAAGAATGCTCGTGGTCACGGTTGTCTGAGAAGAGCGGAAGGATGAATGAATAATTCTCATATATATCTTGTAGAATCCATGTACTCACTTTGTGTATTTTTTATGCAAGTTTTTGCTAATGCTGTCCCTTTTCAGAATAGATTAACGTATAAACTCTGTTCTTTACGGTAGAGGGAAATACTAGACCATATTTATAAATCTTTGACTCTTTGGGAGTTAATAACTTTCTTCTAACGGGATCTTGTCTCAACAGAGGGAGGGAGGATTACACCTATGAGTCTAACTCTTTAATTACTTCATTAACTTATGTGTATTTGTATTTGATTGATATTCAAAATATTGCTGTTGTGAAGTCCTTTATGATAAATAAAATTTACATAAACGTTATTTACTTGTGTTGATCAGCTCGTCCCAACATATCCCTACATCCATTAATATAGTTTTTTTCACGTTTGTGCGTCTAATTGTCGTCACTTATCTGTGTGTGTGTAGAGGTGAGTGGTTGAATAATATATATTTATAGGAAAACTGTCTGATATAAGAATCTCAGTCGTAATCGATAGGCTGGATAGATTATCTCTCAAAATCCAGAGAGAGACTTTACCTTTCACCATTGTAGTGATTTCTAAATACAATATCTAAATTAATATATAACAGTATAGGGCATAAAGGAAAAGATAAGAAAGTACAAAAGAATTTTCTGCTAGAACGGTTGGTGTCGCTTACGCCTTCAGATTATTAATTGCTAACGAATAGCCGAACAAAACGGAACCCGATTTTTCAAATTCGTCCTTGACATAAACACCCACTTTTCCTAGTTCTAAGAAAATATTTGCCTAAAATGCATTGTGGAACGAGGAAGGGCAAGAATAGATGAAATGCTAATTCGTTTCGCATTGATTTTAAACTAAAAGCCAACACTAGCACAGGGGCAAGCCTTGCCTTAGGGGTTTCCCCAATACGATGAAAAAGTTAGAAATGTGGACACTACGCCATGGAAACATGGTAAGCTCTTATTATGAATGACCTAAGCTCTCGTATTTAGCTTGATATTACATGGAAAAAGAGTGAACGAGAGGTAGTTTAAAAATAGACAACTAACATAGAAAAAAAGATAGAATTTTGAACCAACCCACATAGCCCCTTAAAAATCGTACATTCGTGTACCTGAAGACTTGCTGACCAAGAATATGTTATTAGTTATCTAAATAGTCCCTTAATTAATCAAATAATGAAAAAACAATACATAGAGATCAGAGATACTGTCAGGTCAAGTCATATCTGCTTAGATTGGATCGCATATTTTTTGGGAAAAAAGTAGGTGACAGATAGGCTAGGATGGTACAGTGAATCTGATAGGGTGGCATTTGAAGTGAGACGAAATATTATTGGCTGACCTTTGAATAAACATAAATAGCCTAGTAACGTAGAAAGGTTTGAATGATATTTTTTGAAAGACTGTTTACCCTTGTAAAATTAAGAGTGATTGGCCAGCTGAATCGATATTGTCAGAATAAGCGTTAGAGGGACGCCATTTCTAGAAAATTTTCACCAGTGATAGATGAGATCAGGCTGTGCTTTAAAATACAATTTCTGGCCAGCCTGGACAAAAAACAGATCGAAACTGTGTCAGTCATCGTCTCTGTGTATTTCATTGAACAAAATTGTGGTAAGATTGACATTTATTAACATGTATTTTATATAAAAATTGAATGTGAAATAATAATATATGTCTGGACATGAGTGGGTCTATAGCGAACATGAGGCAAAGCCTAAAGATTGATCCACCATGTGATAGACTGTCAGAGAGGTGTAAAACTACAAGAATATGTATGAGTGTCATAAAGGAGCATAACACCTATCCTATTATATGGAAAAGATTACAGCTGGAATTGCAGTGGCGTTGTAACTATTAGGGGAGAGGAATACTGGTGTACATTGTCACATCAAAAGAAAATGGTGGCATAGGTTTGTATAAGGCTATGACCCTTTTTGTTTGTTTGTAATGTACATGTCCTTAACTGTGGACTATTAGTGTATGCTAGATATTAAGAAGGATGCATACCTTCACATTTCAGAGGTCCTGGGTACTGACGTTAATGTGGTACCAAACGCTTGAAAACTGATTGATTCAGGACTCTGCCTGTTTACTGCGAGCCCATGCTAGTGGCCATTGCCTATCAAACAGGGAACAGATTGTCAAGTGAGCAGAGGAAAGGTTCAACCTATATTCTACTGCCAAGATAAGTTCTCGTTCGGCACCTGAAAGCTCAACTACAGAACTTTAAAAGAAGAAATATAAAAAGTGACAGTGAATCAAAACTGGGACAAATATTTAATAGTTCCACAAGTGACAAATAAAAACAAACAGTACAAAAAGGGCATAATTTCAAACAACAACCTAGTAGTACTACCAGTATTACCTTAAAGTAGGAGAACACTACAGACGTATATGAGAATAATATTTTTTTATGTATGGACAGAGGATCTATTGTGCTATTTGACTGATGTAATTGATTATTTTGATTTCACTTTTAAATTGTCAATCCTGATTCCAATTAAATTAGAATCAGGATAATAAAATTGTAAAATCATATTTACACAAAATTCAACCACAGTCTTAAATAAGATAGCCTTTTAGAGGGTCGTTTGTATGTTATTGTGGTAGTACTGTGTGCTGTTGTGAATAATAAACTATTTGTTTGTATGTTTGTTGATTTTGTACACTACACTCTACATTCATAACCCTAGACACAACACGAAGTCATTTAATAATAATAATATAAATACCTTTTGATTGAGAAAAAAAGGTGGTAGCTGAAAGGTACCCTGAAAAGTTCACAATACTGTTGGTTAAATTCAGGGACCTTCATAGCTAATCTCATTTATTAACATATTAATACCTAACAACAAATTCATAACATCAAATCCACCACAACCATGTCACTCGTGAAAATCTATTTCTTTACCTTATCTCCCACTGAGCTATCACCTGTTTTAGTTCTATTCAGACGGGACCATAATTGATCTTAATTACCTATAAAAAAATCGATGACAATATATATATATATATATATATATATATATATATATATATATTCTTTCTTACTCTCAAGTACATACAGTCGAGCTGTTAATGGTCACGTAGTCTATTCTCAGATGCAGAAGGCAAAGGAAGTCTTCACTGACATACCTTGCGCTCTTGCTGTATTTTCAAAATTGTATGGCCTGCTTTCGCAATAGGGCAAGTCCTTATATAGGTGAGGGCCAACCGACACGGGAAGCAGTAATGATGCCGTGTGTTGCATACTCAAATATCGGCATACATTTGTCTAGATGTGCAAATATGGAAAACCAGGAATTCAAATATCTTCCTTATTACTGGAGCGATTTCCTTCATCTTAGACTTAAAGTATGCCCTGGATTATTTTTCATCTTTCTAAATAATTGTCTTTTGCTTTCATCCTTCCATCTTTTCCTAGGCGTAGCTTAAACAGCAAAATTTTCGACTTGCCTGATGTCTTGATGCATTCCACTCGAGATTTCTCTATTAATATACCACTTCCCGTGGAAATCTTTGCACATACTTATAAATGGACATTCCTGTTTGTGAATTATTAACCTCTTCCATGCTGTACTTTGCTCATAATTCTGTAGATTACCTCCAATGATAATACGATTACACAGATTAGAAGCTGGCCATTGTTAGGCCAGTACGTTTGTAAACAACATGAATAAAAGTGCCTTTCCATTGGTCCGTTTAGCATTCATTATTATAAAGTATGGCGTACCGTTGTGGTGTGAATGACGTGTTGTGAATCAAGACTTCACGACATCTTTTAATGGTCCTACAGGCAGCGTGGTGAAACAAGACCATACCAAAGGATTGGAAGATTGCCATCATAACACCAATTTTCAAAAAGGGTGACAATAAACAATGTGGAAACCATAGAGGCATATCCCTTCTCAGTGTCCCTGGTAAAATCTACTTTAGAATCCTAGAGCAGAGATTCCGACGCCTAGCTGAGCCACAATTGGATGAGGTCCAGTGCGGATTCCGAGCAAACCAAAGTACTCAAGACCTAGACTTCACACTCATACAGCTGGGTGAAAAGGCCCTTGAGTATAAGAGTGAGATCCATCTTTGTTTCATAGATCTGGAAACGGCGTTTGACAGGGTCTCCTGGAGCAAAAATTGGAACTGTTTAGCAAGGAAGAACATTCCAGCACCTCTGATTCATGCTATACACGTCTTGCAGAAATTATGTGAGGACAGCAAACCATGTCAGAGGAGTTCAGAACCACCACTGATGTAAGACAAGGTTATATCATGTCACCTTATCTTTTCATACTCCTCATGGACGATGTCATCAAGGCATGTAAGGAGAGAATAAGAAAGTATTCAGTGGGGTACTGGAAGATGAGACAGATCTGTATTTCAGAGCCTGCATTTGCAAATGATGTTGCCCTGATTGCTAAATCAGAGACACATCTCCAATCCAACCTGCAAGTCTGGAAGGAAGAGCTGGAGAAGAGAGGGATGGTCATAAGCAGCTCTAAAACAAAATTCATGGTGATATCACGAGAAGAAAGAAGACATCAGATTAAGCTGGGAGAACAGGTCTTGGAGCTGGTCGACCACTTCAAATACCTCGGAGCTATTATAGACCGAAAGGGAGGCATCAAAGAAGTGTTGGCCACCCGAAAAGCAGCAGCTGTGAGACTTTTTCAGACCATAAATCGAGGATTCCTCAGCAACAGAGAGGTCGGTAAGAACACGAAGATGGCTGTTGTAGCAAGTTTGATTTGCTCGGGAAATTATGATGGTATACCTAAAAGAATGAAATATGTGTCTGTGTTAACCGTGTGAGGTCAAGCACATGTAGGCCCCTGACTCTAATAGATGATAATGATGTATTTGCAGGGAACCTAACGCTACCTCCCTAGATCTCACACGGTCACTATTTTGGCTCTAGTGTCTGGTGTATGATGTACCTAATGTCTAGGGGAGAAATGAAATTGATGGTACATAAACACAAAACACTTTAATTCACTATGAGGAAATGAATAAAAACAGTGGTTAAGTTTTTTTCTTTAAAATGAATATTTTTCTTTTTACAATTTAATCTGCCTGTCCCGCCATCTCTTTTGGACAGGTCTTTGAAAATGAGGAAAATATAGTTTACATAAAAAGGATCAACTAAAATGTGTGGACTCTTTGTCCAATAAATATAAAGTAACTATATCTCTCCTGTTGGAATATTCACAGCTTACAACTTTATTTATCTAATAGGGTGTGTCACTGGTTAGGAGGGGCTGTAGTTTCATCACGCCCCATAAACTTCCTGGGTATGATTGAAATCACCAAAGTTTATTAAAATAGAAGTGTCAGATATACCCAGATGCTAACACATCACCTGGGATTCTTTGTAGAAGGATAATTCAGTATGTAGTTGCAGAAAATATAGATATCTCAACACGAACAAGCTCCTCCAGCTATTTGCTGACAGCATAAACAGTTTACATGAGACTTGTTGGCGTTACCCTCACTCATCAGGTTTCCTGTCCCCAGCTGGTAACAGGAAATAAAACCTCTTATATCTGATCACTTATTATATTTACTATTTACATATGGTGGTATAGGGTCAGCCTCGCGTGCATACAGGTGTACTCGCCCCTAACTTTATATGACTCACACCTTGCTGTGACCACACCTCAGGTCCCTATGGCAGATACGCCACTGTACGTTTACATAGTTTTCCTCAATATAATAACGTGGGGTAACCACATTTCCTTTTGTATGATTTGCTCTTCTTTTTTAAATATAAACGCTCCAGGCATGTTGAACAGTGTTCATGGAACACGGAGGCTTACTAACATATTATAATACAATAATATTAAAACAAAATTGTGACAACATACAACAGTTAGATACAGTTCAATGTGAGGACTCAGCAATGTCTGCGCCTGGCATGTCCTTCACTTTTCCCAATAGCAGTATCTAACCTTGGCAGTTGTAATAAACATATTAATTCATAAAGCATTCTTACCAAAATTTTCAAGAAATATAAACAAATGACGCTGACTTGCAAAGAAATGGCCTCAGTTTTCCTCTGCACTGCCCAGACTGCGAATTAATTCTTTAATTTATCAATTAACCCAGCTGATCTCAGCGTATTTGATAGAAAAAATATTTGTCAACTGGCGATGAGCAGTGAAAGCTTTTTGCTAATATCTATTAGTACTGGCCAATGGGAAACTTGCGACTACCAGAATTCAAATGTAGTTTTTGAAAAACAAAAAAGAATTCCAAACAAACTCTGTGTCTGGTAGTCGATTGGTCAGTCTTCGTTAGTTATGCCAATACAAAAAGATGTTTAGTTTTGGTTAACATTTACCTACCGCTCCTCTTTCCTCCTAAACTCTTTTTACCCAATCGGATTTGAATTTACCTCAATGCCTCTTTCTACGCTGGCGTCCCCACTAACGTTATGAAAAAACAAGCAGGAACAACAGTCTGTCTGGTCACGCGTCCGTAGACATTTAGTATTTTCTCAATAACTTGGCTAATACTTGGACTACCATATTTTTTTAACACATTTTTGCTCAGGGGACTCTAAGCTATACTACCATATGATTTTTGTGGTCAGTTTCACTATGGTTTAGATTTTCAATTTTGTCACTGTCAATCGTCAAATAAAAATTTTACACAAGTCGGTCATCTTCCCCCCTTTCATCTCTCGCTAGCATTTATTTTCAAATAACTACTTGTTTTAGTGACGTCAGAAATACTACCGCTAGCAGGAAATAAAAAATTATCTGCGTGTTTGCCTCTGTTGGCTTTGCCCACAGCGTATATATATGCATGGCACAACGTGTCAAACGAAGCGGGGTTTGGCGCGGCGGGTGGTAGAATCGGCGTTAATTATTTCTGTTGTCTCGTGTTACACTACCAAATTTTGTAAGGATTACTACTATTACAAGCGTTAAAGTTAAAATATTGCGTTAATTCAGACAGTAGTTTGGCGGCACACTTCCGTAAGATCGTTAATTATAAGTCTTGCGGCAGTCTCTATCAGATCGGGCAAAATGTTAAAATTGTACGTCACAAGGAAAGCGAGTAGGTTTAAATTGAACTGCCCATGGTAAACTTCCGCTGTTATGTATAGAGGTTCGCACTAATGACCTGTCATTGAAACATCCTTTTTTGGTGGATGCGTAGATGGCAGGGAGGACAGTGTGATTCGCTTGCATAGCTAGGCGGTGTTGTCGCACGGAAGGTCCAGGGTTCAAATCCTGGGTAAGCCACTCATGTCTGTTGTTTTTCTGTTGTCTAGTGTTCTACTTCTTTATTTCCTACGAGTGCCTTATAACATACCTTTATATTTGTTTCATATTAATTTACTGTTTACAGGCCTCGTGGTTTCCCTTCCTTATGTGTTATAAAGGTTTAAACGGTGGGATCGTTTCTAAGCATTACCATGGCATAAAATTCAGCGCGATGCTGGCGTGTGAGAGGATGATAGTCAGACACAATCGGGCGGGGTTATTTATGATCATTATATGACTAAAATCTTACTGAAATGAGCGATTATCTCGCAGAATTTACTACACACCTCCCGTCCTAAAACATGCATTCATTTGCAAGTTATAATCTGCGAGATAACTTAGCTCAAATGAAGTCTTACGCGTTTTTCTGATCTTCATCACAAGGATGTCTACTCAAAAAGTCTGCACCGACGTTCTGAGGGCCGGGAATATATTCAGTCAGAAATGAGTATGGCTGTAATAATAATGACCATCTCAATAATCTGGAATTATCATGCTTGGCTTTTGACAGGAATACGAGAGGTGAATGATCCGTTTGGACCACAAATGTCCTGCCATATAAATAAATCTGGAATTTTTTTATAGCCCATATCAAAGCCAGACATTCCTTTTCACTTGTTGAATAATTTTTTTCCGCCTTGTTCAACTTGCGGCTTGAATAAGCGACTGGGTTTAATTCCCCATCTTGTAAGGAGTACCTTAGCAACAATGTAGCGCCCAGGCCCACATTGCTTGCGTCACTTCTCACGATAAATTCTCGATTCAAGTCAGGCAATTGCAACACTGGCCTGCTTGTGAGTTTTTCTTTTAACTCCTGGTAAGCCAATTCACACTGTGCGGACCAATTTATTGTATCAGGTTGACCTTTGCGAGTTAAATCCGTCAGAGAAGCACATATAGAGTTAAAATGTTTAATGTACTTTTGGTAGAAACCAAACAACGACACGAAAGATCGCACATCTTTCATTGTTTGTAGCCTAGGTGCTCTTTTCAATTTTTCCAGATTATTGGGGTCCGGGGTCATGCTACCCTGATGTACAGTATGTCCCAAGAATTCCAACTCTTTACAACCAATACAACATTTTGTTGGCCTAGCGGTCAGGTTAGCCTCTCTGAGTCTATCAAACAGCATATTCAAAGAGGTAACGTGTTCCTCAAATGTTTCCGTAGCAATGAGGATATCATCCATAAAATTCGAAATGGATGGATTTTTCAGGGGATCCAACAATTTTCGCATCATCCTAGAAAACACACTCGGGGCATTTTTCAACCCAAACGGTAACATGTTGAACTCATAATGACCTTCCGAGGTGCTAAAGGCTAAATAAGGTCGAACAGCAGGCTTTACTGGAATTTGGTAATAGCCTTTGCTAAGATCCACCTTAGAAAAATATTTTGCCTTGTTCAGCCTGGCAAATAGTTGAGTAGTATCAGGTAATGGATCCACCTGACCTTCTGTGACAGCATTCAGTTTCCTGTAATCGATGCACAGTCTATGTTCTCCCGATGGTTTCCGCAACAAAACCACACAGGAACTATAAAGAGTCACTGTGAGAAATAATCCCTTCTTGTAACAAATAATCTATCTCCTCTTTCAAAGCTTTTTCCTTAGCAAAATGAATAGAATAGGGCCTCATACAGATAAGTGCTGGGTCTAGTAGTTTCATATCATATTCCAACAAATTTGTGTGCTCCGGTTTATCCGTCAACACATCTGTATGTTTCTCAAGGACCTGTTGAACCTTCTCCCTCTGTCCTTTTGTCAGGTGATTACTGATCTTCACCTGTGCAAACGTTTCACTGGTTTTCAGTGGATATTCGAATGAAGTGAGAGGGTCATTTTTTATTTCGGTTGCGATAGACAAGGCCATTAGGTGTGTTCCTTCCTGGATTTGTCTGTCCAGATATTTCTTCAAAAAGTTCACATGATAAACTTTTTCCTTTCCCTTTTTGTCTATCTTATAATTTGTTCTGGATACCTTTTCCAAAACTGTATATGGCCCTTGCCATCCGATCTGAAGTTTATTGTTGCTGCCGGGCAAAAGAAGAAGCACCTTCTCCCCCACAGCAAACTCCCTACCCTTCCCTTTCTTATTATAATAAGCAGCATGCTTTTTCCTGGCTTGTGTCACATTATCATTTGCCAGTTTCCAACTAGTTTTTAAACGAGTGGTCAGTTCGTTCACATATTGATAGGATGAGGTAACAGTCTCCTCTGCCTTCTCATCTGTCCTAGTCCTAAACAAGGTTACATATGGACTTTTAATACTTCTGACATATTTTTCACAACATTAGAAGCCTTGTGTTGAGGACGTTTCTTCCTTGTGTCATCACACAAGAATCTACCACTACCTGTTCTTTTCCTGTGGATTTCTCCCCACTTTATGTTCATTGTGAGAGGAGATCTCTCTCTTTTCGTTTTCTCCAGTTTATATAATTCTGACCGAGGGATTGTCAGCTTAGTCTGGGGTAAAACTACTCGTCGCATAGTGGCCATTTTAATACATTCAAGTGAAGACTGTGTGTGAAAAGGGGGCTCCCATTCCACGTTGTCTACTTTATTACAATTATTTTTCTTTTCAGGCCTAAGTTTGCGCCGTGGTATGTCTAGGTCCTGCACCGTTTTCCCACTTGTGGGTGTTCCCTCATGAAATATGCCGCAGGCTTCTACGAAATTCTCAATAACTATCTTTACATCTGGCCAGTAATATTTTTGCGAAACCTTTTGGCAGATGGTACCTACTTTCTCGTGGTCACCATCTTTTCCAACATGTAAACTCCTTATTACGTCTGCCCTAAACATCTTGGGAAGTACCAGCTGTCCGTGACCCTTTGAACCAGTTCCGGCCTTCCTATATAACAATTTATTCTTCAGATAAAATTGTCCTTTATTAGGAGGTGTATGGCAGGTACGCAATTTTTGAAAGCACTGCTTCAATGACCTATCTTGAGCCTGTGCCTTTCTCATCTCCTCTGGATGAGTATTTATCGGCTCATCTTCTTCCTTTCTGGATTGTGATCTGGTCTGGACTGCTGCCAAGACCACAGGTCTCTTGGGATTCCCCAAGTAAACATAACGACACCCCAATATCAGAGGGTAGATGGGTGCGTCTATCACTGCAGCTCTGATTATCCCTTCCACATAGCGAGTTTTCACTGTTATCCTTGCAATGGGAAGTTTCATGAGTGGTAGGAACTTGGTCGCCCCTTGTATCTCCACTGTTTCTGTGGTATACTGATCTGGGTTCACCAAGTGCGAGCTCACGACAGCATCAAAATCTAAACCGGTATTATAGAGGCACCTAATGGTGACATCATTGCATACCACATCCTCACAAATTGGGGGGTGATAAGGTTCCTGCTGTCCAGCAGGTTTGTCCTTTTCTTCCTGGTTCTCCCTTCTCATAGCAGCCAATCCAGCAGGTTTACTTTTACAAAATTTAATGTCATGTCCCTCCTTCTTACAATATCTACAATATAATCTACCTTGATGAAAAGGTTTTCTTTCATCATTCTTTCTGTCATTGAAATGTGAGGTTTTATTTTTATAATCATTTCGAGGCCTATCAAAGTTTTGCTTACCTCTGTTGTCAAATTTATTATAGTTTTGAGGAGCCTTATAATGATCTACTGGTTTCTTCTTGGTGCCAGCTACCTCTGCTTGGGCTGCCTGATACCTCTCAGCGACATTAATTATCTCACCCAGCCTCTCCGCGCCCTGTTCCATGAGAAACTTTCTCATGTCTGGAGCCATGGACTCTCTCATCTGTTCTATGAGTATCATCTCTTTGAGATTTTGGGTTTTCCCCAAAGTAGCCCATTTCTCCATATACGTTTCTAACCGGGCGGAGAACTGGTGATAGGTCTCACCCGACAGTAGCCTGGCATTCCTAAATTTCTTTCTATAAAACTCTCCGTTCTTTTCTTATCTTAACAAAAGAGCCTGCTTCAACATGTCATAGTTGTCTTGGTCATCCCTGCTCATTTTGGAAAAAACTTCATAAGCTGTTCCCCGAAGACCCTAAGACCACTTTACACCCCATCTTTCTCTTTCTAACCCATAAGTAATGGCTAATACTTCATATCTGCTCACATATGACTCAATGTCATCATCCTTTTCTACAAAATAGTCTAGATGGAACCCCATGGCTGAGTTGGAGGCCCCCTGAATAGCAGTAGCATCAGAGGTAGAGGGGCTGTGACCAATGTCTTGAGCAGGGCCTTGCAACTCTAACTCCCTTAGTCGCAACTCATGCTCCCTCTGTAATCTTTTATCTTCTGCTTCCCTCTCAGCAGTCAATCTCTTTTCTTCTTTTTCTGCCTTCCTTTGCAGTCGTTTTTCTTCTGCTTCCCTTTGCAGTCGTTTTTCTTCTGCCTCCAATTTTCTCTCCTCAAATTGGAGTCTGTTTATCTAAGCCTCTCTATCAGCCTCTAGGGCCCTGGCCTCCTTGTCAGCCTCAATCTGTAACCTTTTAATCTCAGCCTCTCTATCTAACTCTAATTTCTTAATCTCCCTAGCCTCTTCTACCTGTATTTTCCTTTCCTCAGCTAATCTATGTTCTTCCCTAGCAATAATTTTATCACATTCTGAGGTGACATAGTCAATCAAGACTTGACCCTCCATATTCATTTCCCTGGCAGTCTGCACAGCCGCAGAGCTAAACTTGGCCAAATCTGCCATCTGATAAATACAAAATGTTCTAACTAAATTTCTAAAAAAAAATGCAAATTTACTTAATTAATTCCAGGTTCTGACACTTCGTTAAATTCCCAAATCTTGGTCAATAGTAATTATGGGGATTCCCTGGGAAAATAGAATGATGTTACTGCTAAAACCCAGACCCCAATGTATGTAGTACTAGGAGAAATTCAAATCCCGGACGAGCCCCTAATATATGTAGCAAGTTTGATTTGCTGCGGAGGTTATGATGGTATACCTAAAAGAATGAAATCTGTGTCTGTGTTAACCGTGTGAGGTCAAGCACATGTAGGCCCCTGACTCTAATAGATGATAATGATGTATTTGCAGGGAACCTAACGCTACCTCCCTAGATCTCACACGGTCACTATTTTGGCTCTAGTGTCTGGGGTATGATGTACCTAATGTCTAGGGGAGAAATGAAATTGATGGTACATAAACACAAAACACTTTAATTCACTATGAGGAAATGAATAAAAACAGTGGTTAAGTTTTTTCTTTAAAATGAATATTTTTCTTTTTACAATTTAATCTGCCTGTCCCGCCATCTCTTTTGGACAGGTCTTTGAAAATGAGGAAAAGATAGTTTACATAAAAAGGATCAACTAAAATGTGTGGACTCTTTGTCTAATAAATATAAAGTCACTATATCTCTCCTGTTGGACTATTCACAGCTTACAACTTTATTTATCTAATAGGGTGTCTCACTGGTTAGGAGGGGCTGTAGTTTCATCACGCCCCATAAACTTCCTGGGTTTGATTGAAATCACCAAAGTTTATTAAAATAGAAGTGTCAGATATACCCAGATGCTAACACATCACCTGGGATTCTTTGTAGAAGGATAATTCAGTATGTAGTTGCAGAAAATATAGATATCTCAACACGCACAAGCTCCTCCAGCTATCTGCGGACAGCATAAACAGTTTACAGGAGACTTGTTGGCGTTAACCTCACTCATCAGATTTCCTGTCCCCGGCTGGTAACAGGAAATAAAACCTCTGCAACAAAAGGACACCCTGGCCTTTTATATCTGATCACTTATTATATTTATTATTTACATATGGTGGTTTGGGGTCAGCCTCACGTGCATACAGGTGCACTCGCCCCTAACTTTATATGACTCACACCTTGCTGTGACCACACGTCAGGTCCCTATGGCAGATACGCCACTGTACGTTTACATAGTTTTCCTCAATAAAATAACGTGGGGTAACCACATTTCCTTTTGTATGATCTGCTCTTCTTTTTTAAATATAAACGCTCCAGGCATGTTGAACAGTGTTCATGGAAAACGGAGGCTTACTAACATATTCTAATGCAATAATATTAAAACAAAATTGTGACAACATACAATAGTTAGATACAGTTCAATGTGAGGACTCAACAATGTCTGCTCCCGGCATGTACTTCACTTTTCCCAATAACAGTATCTAACCTTGGCAGTTGTAATAAACATATTAATTCATAAAGCATTCTTACCAAAATTTTCAAGAAATATAAACAAATGACGCTGACTTGCAAAGAAATGGCCTCAGTTTTCCTCTGCACTGCCCAGACTGCGAATTAATTCTTTAATTTATCAATTAACTCAGTTGATCTCAGCGTATTTGATAGAAAAAATATTTGTCAACTGGCGATGAGCACTGAAAGTTTTTTGCTAATATCTATTAGTACTGGCCAATGGGAAACTTGCGACTACCAGAATTCAAATGTAGTTTTTGAAAAACAAAAAAGAATTCCAAACAAACTCTGTGTCTGGTAGTCGATTGGTCAGTCTTCGTTAGTTATGCCAATACAAAAATATGTTTAGTTTTGGTTAACATTTACCTACCGCTCCTCTTTCCTCCTATACTCTTTTTACCCAATCGGATTTGAATTTACCTCAATGCCTCTTTCTACGCTGGCGTCCCCACTAACGTTATGAAAAAAAACAAGCAGGAACAACAGTCTGTCTGGTCACGCGTCCGTAGACATTTAGTATTTTCTCAATAACTTGGCTAATACTTGGACTACCATATTTTTTTAACACATTTTTGCTCGGGGGACTCTAAGCTATACTACCATATGATTTTTGTGGTCAGTTTCATTATGGTTTAGATTTTCAATTTTGTCTCTGTCAATCGTCAAATAAAAATTTTACACAAGTCGGCCATCTTCCCCCCTTTCATCTCTCCCTAGCATTTATTTTCAAATAACTACTTGTTTTAGTAACGTCAGAAATACTACCGCTAGGAGGAAATAAAAAATTGTCTGCGTGTTTGCCTCTGTTGGCTTTGCCCACAGCGTATATATATGCATGGCACAACGTGTCAAGCGAAGCGGGGTTTGGCGCGGCGGGTGGTAGAATTGGCGTTAATTATTTCTGTTGTCTCGTGTTACACTACCAAATTTTGTAAGGATTACTACTATTACAAGCGTTAAAGTTAAAATATTGCGTTAATTCAGACAGTAGTTTGGCGGCACACTTCCGTAAGATCGTTAATTATAAGTCTTGCGGCAGTCTCTATCAGATCGGGCAAAATGTTAAAAATGTACGTCACAAGGAAAGCGAGTAGGTTTAAACGGCGGGATCGTTTCTAAGCATTACCATGGTGTCATGAAATATTCTAATCCACATATATAAATTATTAGGTAAATATGAAGCCTAACAAATAAAATTAATAAAGAGAAGAGCAATGGTAAAATAACAGTGCTGTCACAAAGAATGTACTCGAAATCCCCCTTGTTTTCTGCTTCGTCTGCAAATTGTAACGCTTTCACGTTGATATAAAAGCTTACTGTATTATTACCCGCCTTCTTCAATGAAACGTGTGCTGCATTTCTAAGAAAAACATTGAGACGTACTGCGTAATGACCTAAATTAATCCTAACATTAATTATACTGCGTTACCAAAACGAACGAACAGATGGACAAAAGGATAAAGAGAGAGGGGAGGGCTGAAAATCAGGAACGCATGCATCACGCGTGTAAGTCTACATGCACTAATTTTTTTTCAGACGGACAGTGATAAAATACACTACCCTTTCCCAGAGTTAGGTTTATAAATCATAAAAAACTCTTATTAGAAAAGATAACATTAGATGGGTTTACGGTTGAGAACATAACAGTACCCAGACAGCACATCTTCGAAACAGGAGGTAGAAGAAATTGCATATTTTGAATGCAGCCACGTAGCTCCTTTAAATTTGTATTTTTGGGTTCCTTAGGGCTTGCTGACAAATAATATGTAAAACGTTACGCAAATAGTCCAGGAATTAATAAATTATACCCAAAATAAAATATTGGGGGTGCCTGACAGCATAAAATCATTTCTGCTCATAAGATTTTTTTTTAACGTGTTTGAAAAAAATTTACGTTACAGAAATAGCCTACCATGTAAACTCCAAATTGATTGGAGCGCAACAAATGAAAGCCTAACCACGATTGGTCGGGCTATAAATACTATCTTGGTTGTTAGGGGAAACGGGGAAAGGTAACATTTTTTTCAAACACTTGTCGAAACGGGGCTCATTGGTCAGACTCGCTGATATACACACTTGGGAGCGTTAGTTCGAAACCACTTGTTTAAAATAGCTTGATAAAGCATCAGTGCGTTGAAGCCAGCATATATTTTGCTAAATAAAAGCCTGGAAGATAAGCAGATGGGAATTTGTGCCAGTTTGTGCCAGAATTCATTGCTAATCAACGTATCTGTGTTTATTCGTATGAATTGTGGTAAGCTTGAACCATTCAATATCTTTTAATGAAAATTGAATGTGAATTGTTGATTTATGCCTGTATATATATGTGTAGTTCAGTGGCCAACGTGAGGTAAAGCCTGTAATGCTCCAGCCTGAACAGAGGGTGTCGGAGAGAAGTAAAACGGCATGGAATGGCCAAACAGTACACTGACACCTGGATGATTGACTAGAAAGAAATAATGCTGGAAGTGCAGAGGCGTAGTAACCATTAAGAAGGGTAATACTGGAATAAAGTATTTCAAATGAAGCTGACAGTTGGCCTAATGCTCTGAACTCAATGTTTGTGCTGTGTTGTGATCAATGTAACAAGAGAGTTTAAGTTAGTTATGAAGTAGAAGGTACATCCTTCTTGATTTCAGGGACAGTGGTCTTGATGGTACTGAGCAGCACCTGGTCAGAGCTTTGCTGAATCCAGTGTCGGACAGCATACTCCTTGGTCCTTTTAGCTATCAGTGAGGTGTCTCCAGAGCCCAGAGGAGAATTCGAGCAGAGGAGTCCTTTCCTGCCGCCATCACGCCAGATAAGCTAACTTGGCCAGCTGAGCTCAACATTATGTCCCCTCATCTTGAACTGACTTTGTAAAATTAACATTAAGAGGGGAATTTACTTGTCTTAAAATCAGGAACTGTGAACATCTCCAATACTAGTCCCTAAAGACAAACTATTGAAGTCATGATGACAAATACCAACAGAGCTTGAACAAAACAAAACCAGTATTACCTCATTTTACTACTACACAACTGACACACATAGAACATTTGTAATAATATATGTCACTACAATATTCATATTAAATACATTCTGTACATAACTTGTAATTTAAATTGATTGTGATTCCTGGTTCCCTTGTAGTTGAATCAGGACACATATTCATTCATGCCAGTAATGAATACATATTGTTATTTGAAAGTTTATCAGTGACTCTTTTAAGATATCTTTGTAGAGTGTTATATGTATGTGAGTGTCACAGTGTTGTCAAGAGTAGTGGATTAAATTAAATTGTTTATCTGTCTGTTGTTGTGACTTACACTTCACCATACTCATACCCTAGACACATAACGTAGCATCACACTATTCCAGAATAATTCTGACTGAGATATATAGATATGTGGTAGCAAGTAAGGTTATCTATAATACACTACTCTTAATAGATATAGATACCTTCACAGCTGATCTCAGTCAGTACACTAAGTTCCCTATAAGTATTTATAACATCCCACTTCACCACTTATATTGGGGTCTCGCTCTTGGGATTTTGAATCTTTAACTATTAAAAATATTGGGGGTAATTCACTTCAGGGAATATAAGAATTAAAAGGTATCCTTGGGTGGAATTAAATAAGGTTGAGCTCACGGTGCCTGTGTTGTCCATTAGATATATAGTTAGAAATTGAATTGTTGGGTAGACATTATAAAAATTTACCTGATAGACAATGGCGGACCTGGCCAAATTTCGATCTGCTGCGGTTCAGACTGCAAAAGAGTTAGGATTAGATGGGCAAGTTATGGTTGCCTATGTCACAACGGAATGTGACAAATTTATTGAACGCGAAGAAAGAAGATTAGAAAAAGAAGCCGAAAGAAGGTTAGAGGCTGAAAGGGAAATTAAGAAGTTACAATTTGAAGCTGAGGCTGAGACTAAGAGGTTGCAAGCTGAGGCTGAGACTAAGAGGTTGCAGATTGAGGCTGACAAAGAGGCTAAGAAATTGGAAGCAGAAAGAGAAGACAAAAGATTAGCTGCAGAAAGAGAAGAGAAGAAATTAGCTGCAGAAAGAGAAGAGAAGAGATTAGCTGCAGAGAGGGAAGCAGAAAAGGAGGAGAAGAGATTACAAAGGGAACATGAGTTACGACTAAGGGAGTTTGAGTTTCAAGGCCATGCTCCTGAAAATGGTGCCAGTCCCTTTGCCTCTGATGCTACGGTTACTCAGGGAGCCTCGACCTCAGCTATGAACTTTCATTTAGATCATTTTGTTGAGAAAGACGATGATATTGAGAGCTATATAAATAGGTACGAACTATTAGCTACCACGTATGGGTTAGAGAGAGAAAGGTGGAGCTTAAAGTTATCTCAGGGACTTCGTGGGGCAGCTTATGAAGTTTTTGCAAAAATGAGCAGAAGTGATCAGGAAAATTATGACATGCTAAAGCAGGCTCTTTTGTTAAGGTATGAAAAGAATGCAGAGTTTTACAGGAAAAAATTTAGGAATGCTAAACTACTGTCAGGTGAAACCTATCACCAGTTCTCTGCACGAATCGAGACATACTTGGAGAAATGGACTTCTCTGGGGAAAACCCAAGATCTTAAGGAAATGGTCCTTATAGAGCAACTAAGAGAGTCCATGGCTCCAGACCTGAGAAAGTTTCTCATGGAACAAGGTGCAGAGAGGCTGGGTGAGTTGCTAAATGTTGCTGAAAGGTATCAAGCAGCTCAAGCAGAGGTAACAGGTAATAAAAAGAAACAGGTGGACAACTTTAGGGCATCACAGAACTTTAATAAATTTGATCCTAGGGATCAAAATAAAGGTAAGCACCAATTTGATAGGCCACGGTATGACAATAAAAATAAATTCCCACAATTCGATGAAAGGAAATATGATGAAAGAAAATCTTTCAACCAAGGAAAAAGGTGGTGTAAAAATTGTCAGATGGACAATCATGACACTGACCGTTGCAGAAGGAAACCTGTGTATATGGCAACCCTTCAGGTCAGGTCGACCTCAAGACAGGAGGAGGATATTATGTTAGATACCACTCCAGAAGAGATGAGGAAGGCACAGGCTGGGGATAAAACACTCAAGCCTTGTTTCAGAAAATTGTCAACTTGTCATACAACTCCAGGCAAGGGAGATTTTTACATGAAAAACAAGTTGATGTATAGGAAGGCCGGAACTAGATCCCATGGTCACGGACAGCTGGTTCTTCCAAAAAGATACAGGACAGAATTAATAAGGAGCCTACATGTGAAACCAGATGGGGACCATGAGAAGATAGGTACCATCATTCAAAAGGTGGCTCACAATTATTATTGGCCCAAAGCAAGATGGGACATTGAAAATTTTGTAGAAAGGTGTAGCATAGCACATGAGGGAACACCCACAAGTGGGAACATGGATCAGGACCTGGACACGCCACGGGGCAAAATTAGGCCTGATAATAAAAAGAGAAATAGATTTGATAAAGTGGACCAAATGGAATGGGAAGCCCCTTTTCACGGACAAGCTTCACTTAACTGTTTTACAATGGCCACTATGCGGAGAGTGCAAAAGGATGTCTTACCCCAGGATAAGCCGACAATCCCTCAATCGGACTTAAACAAACTGGAGGAAGAAGATGTAGAGAGGAAATCTCTCATCAAGAATTTTAAGTGGGGAGAAAGCCCCAAGAAAAGAATTGGTAGCGGTCGTTTTGTGAATGAAAATTCTGGGAGGAAAAATCATCACTATAAAGCTTCGAGTGGAAGAGACCATACCGGTGCATGGACAAATAGGTCCACACAATTAAAGGTCCATATGTAGCTTTGTTAAGAACGTGGACTGATGAAAAGGCAGAGGAAAACATTACATCTTCATACCAGTATGTGAATGAGCTGACCACTCGGTTAAAAACTGGCTGGAAACTTGCCAATGAAAATTTGAAACAAGCCAGGAAGAAACATGCTGCCTATTATAACAGGAAGGCGAAAGACAGAAATTTGGCTGTGGGAGAGAAAGTACTGCTTCTTTTGCCCGGGAGTCAGAATAAGTTACAAATTGGATGGCAGGGTCCATATACAGTTCTAGAGAAGGTGTCTAGAACAAATTATAAGATAGATAAGAAGGGGAAAGAAAAAATCTATCATGTGAATCTCCTGAAGAAATATTTGGAAAGAGAACATCAGGAAGAGACACACTTGTTGACCTTGTCCATCGCCATGGAGATGAAAAAGGAACCACTTTCATCATTTGAATATCCATTACACCCCTGTGAGACAGCGGCACAGGTGAAAATCAGTACACATTTAACGAAAACTCAGAAAGAGAGAGTGCAACAGGTTCTAAATAATCATGCAGAGGTGTTAACAGACCGACCAGGGCATACAAACCTATTGGAATATGATATGAAACTCATAGACTCCACACCTGTCTGTATGAAACCATATTCGATTCCGTTTGCTAAGGAAAAAGCTTTGAAGGAAGAGATAGACTATCTGTTGAAGGAAGGAATTATTTCGCACAGTGAGTCTTCGTATAGTTCCGGGGTGGTACTCTTAAGGAAGCCCTCTGGAGAACATAGACTCTGTATAGATTACAGGAGACTGAATGCTATTACAGAAGGACAGGTGGATCCATTGCCGGATACAAATCAGCTGTTTGCCAGACTAAATAAAGCTAAATATTTCTCAAAAGTGGATCTGAGTAAAGGATACTATCAGATTCCAGTAAAGCCTGAGGTTAGACCATACCTAGCTTTTAGTACCTCAGAAGGACACTATGAGTTTAATAGATTGCCATTTGGATTGAAGAATGCGCCTAGTGTCTTCTCTAGAATGATGAGAAAATTATTGGATCCTCTGAATAATCCCTGTATAACAAATTTTATGGATGATATCCTTATAGCAACAGAAACATTTGAGGAACACATTGACTCTCTGAACATGCTGTTTGATCGACTTAGGGAGGCAAATTTAACAGCCCGACCAACCAAATGTTGCGTTGGATGTAAAGAATTGGAATTTTTGGGACACACAGTTTATCAGGGAAACATGACCCCTGACCCAAAGAATTTAGAGAAACTACAGAAAGCCCCGAGACCACAAACCAAGAAGGACGTGAGATCCTTTGTCTCATTATGTGGCTTCTACCAGAAGTATATCAAAAACTTTAATTCCATATGTGCACCGTTAACTGAATTGACACGTAAAGGACTTCCAGATCGCATTACATGGACACCACAATGTGAAATGACTTACCAAGAATTGAAGGAAAAGCTCACAAGTAAACCCATTTTGAAATTACCTGACTTAAGTCAAGAATTCATAGTAAGGACGGATGCAAGTAATATTGGGCTAGGTGCAACTCTACTACAGAAATCAGATGCATTGGATGGGGAATTAAGCCCAGTGGCATATGCTAGCAGAAAGTTGAATAAAGCTGAAATCAACTACTCAACTAGCGAAAAAGAATGTCTTGCAGTAATATGGGCAATAAAGAAATTCAATATTTATCTATATGGGAAGGCATTTAAGTTGCAAACAGATCACAAACCTTTATCGTTTTTAGCACAGGCTAAGCATGAGAACTCTAGGTTACTCCGATGGTCTTTGCTTCTGGCTCCATATAATTTTAGCATTGAGTATATATCTGGAAAAACCAATTTGGGAGCTGATTTTTTAAGCCGCCATCCGTGTGATGAGAATCACCGTAAACCCCAGAAATAATAATAAATTTCTCTATGTGTATATAGAATAAAGGACTGACATATAATGTCTGTTTTAAGAGGGGAGGTGTCATGAAATATTCTAATCCACATATATAAATTATTAGGTAAATATGAAGCCTAACAAATAAAATTAATAAAGAGAAGAGCAATGGTAAAATAACAGTGCTGTCACAAAGAATGTACTCGAAATCCCCCTTGTTTTCTGCTTCGTCTGCAAATTGTAACGCTTTCACGTTGATATAAAAGCTTACTGTATTATTACCCGCCTTCTTCAATGAAACGTGTGCTGCATTTCTAAGAAAAACATTGAGACGTACTGCGTAATGACCTAAATTAATCCTAACATTAATTATACTGCGTTACCAAAACGAACGAACAGATGGACAAAAGGATAAAGAGAGAGGGGAGGGCTGAAAATCAGGAACGCATGCATCACGCGTGTAAGTCTACATGCACTAATTTTTTTTCAGACGGACAGTGATAAAATACACTACCCTTTCCCAGAGTTAGGTTTATAAATCATAAAAAACTCTTATTAGAAAAGATAACATTAGATGGGTTTACGGTTGAGAACATAACAGTACCCAGACAGCACATCTTCGAAACAGGAGGTAGAAGAAATTGCATATTTTGAATGCAGCCACGTAGCTCCTTTAAATTTGTATTTTTGGGTTCCTTAGGGCTTGCTGACAAATAATATGTAAAACGTTACGCAAATAGTCCAGGAATTAATAAATTATACCCAAAATAAAATATTGGGGGTGCCTGACAGCATAAAATCATTTCTGCTCATAAGATTTTTTTTTAACGTGTTTGAAAAAAATTTACGTTACAGAAATAGCCTACCATGTAAACTCCAAATTGATTGGAGCGCAACAAATGAAAGCCTAACCACGATTGGTCGGGCTATAAATACTATCTTGGTTGTTAGGGGAAACGGGGAAAGGTAACATTTTTTCAAACACTTGTCGAAACGGGGCTCATTGGTCAGACTCGCTGATATACACACTTGGGAGCGTTAGTTCGAAACCACTTGTTTAAAATAGCTTGATAAAGCATCAGTGCGTTGAAGCCAGCATATATTTTGCTAAATAAAAGCCTGGAAGATAAGCAGATGGGAATTTGTGCCAGTTTGTGCCAGAATTCATTGCTAATCAACGTATCTGTGTTTATTCGTATGAATTGTGGTAAGCTTGAACCATTCAATATCTTTTAATGAAAATTGAATGTGAATTGTTGATTTATGCCTGTATATATATGTGTAGTTCAGTGGCCAACGTGAGGTAAAGCCTGTAATGCTCCAGCCTGAACAGAGGGTGTCGGAGAGAAGTAAAACGGCATGGAATGGCCAAACAGTACACTGACACCTGGATGATTGACTAGAAAGAAATAATGCTGGAAGTGCAGAGGCGTAGTAACCATTAAGAAGGGTAATACTGGAATAAAGTATTTCAAATGAAGCTGACAGTTGGCCTAATGCTCTGAACTCAATGTTTGTGCTGTGTTGTGATCAATGTAACAAGAGAGTTTAAGTTAGTTATGAAGTAGAAGGTACATCCTTCTTGATTTCAGGGACAGTGGTCTTGATGGTACTGAGCAGCACCTGGTCAGAGCTTTGCTGAATCCAGTGTCGGACAGCATACTCCTTGGTCCTTTTAGCTATCAGTGAGGTGTCTCCAGAGCCCAGAGGAGAATTCGAGCAGAGGAGTCCTTTCCTGCCGCCATCACGCCAGATAAGCTAACTTGGCCAGCTGAGCTCAACATTATGTCCCCTCATCTTGAACTGACTTTGTAAAATTAACATTAAGAGGGGAATTTACTTGTCTTAAAATCAGGAACTGTGAACATCTCCAATACTAGTCCCTAAAGACAAACTATTGAAGTCATGATGACAAATACCAACAGAGCTTGAACAAAACAAAACCAGTATTACCTCATTTTACTACTACACAACTGACACACATAGAACATTTGTAATAATATATGTCACTACAATATTCATATTAAATACATTCTGTACATAACTTGTAATTTAAATTGATTGTGATTCCTGGTTCCCTTGTAGTTGAATCAGGACACATATTCATTCATGCCAGTAATGAATACATATTGTTATTTGAAAGTTTATCAGTGACTCTTTTAAGATATCTTTGTAGAGTGTTATATGTATGTGAGTGTCACAGTGTTGTCAAGAGTAGTGGATTAAATTAAATTGTTTATCTGTCTGTTGTTGTGACTTACACTTCACCATACTCATACCCTAGACACATAACGTAGCATCACACTATTCCAGAATAATTCTGACTGAGATATATAGATATGTGGTAGCAAGTAAGGTTATCTATAATACACTACTCTTAATAGATATAGATACCTTCACAGCTGATCTCAGTCAGTACACTAAGTTCCCTATAAGTATTTATAACATCCCACTTCACCACACATGGCATAAAATTCAGCGCGATGCTGGCGTGTTAGAGGATCATAGTCAGACACAATCGGGCGGGGTTATTTATTATCATTATATGACTAAAATCTTACTGAAATGAGCGATTATCTCGCAGATTTTACTACAGCTGTATACCGCTCCACCTATGTCCCAGTCTTGACATATGGATGCGAGTAATGGGCAATGAGTACAACCCACAAAAGTCAGATCCAAACCTCAGAAATAAGGTATCCAAGGAAGGTAGTTGAAGTAACAAGAAGAGACATGGTCCGCAACCAGACGATACGTCAAGGCCTAAAATCCCACCACCTGCAAACCCAAGTACAACAGTCCCAACTAAGATGGTTTGGCCATGTCTGCAGAATGGGAGAAGATCTGCTACCTCGACAAGCATGGGAAACAAAGAGCCAGGGATCCAGACCCCCAGGGCGACCCAGAGTCCGCTGGGAGGACAACATTAGACAATCTTTGAAGGACCGAGGACTAGAATGGAACCAGGCCAGGAGGAAGACAGCCGATAGGATAGTCTGGCGCTCTCTCTTCCAAATTGCTACACCTCACGGTAGAAGGGGAACGACTAAGTAAGTAAGTCTGTGGTTCTCAATATGTTTACTTACAAGTGGCATCAACAGCTAAGCGCTTAAAATAAAAATCACCACTATTTATTTATTGCCTGTCAGTCTGCAGGGTCACACATTTTCACTTCACTGCAACTGCTCCACCAACGGCGTGAAGATATAAATATTCAGTACATATTCTATAGCGTTAACACGCAGAATAATATTTACTTTAAAATGGCTCAAGAGCCGCCTGTCATTCACAAGTCACCTTAGCGGATTAAGATCATTGGTTAACAGCTTGAGAACCACTATATCTCTTTCTTACTTTCACTTCAACCCTCAGAGTTATTCTAACTCTGACTAAGATTATGTAGAAATGCTCTTCTTACTTTCATTGTTATTATTAGCTATTCTCTACAAAAACTATCTATTCCATTTACACATCTTTCCTACTTTATTATTTCAAGCGCCTTGCTCTGGCTAATCCAGCGCACGGGCCTATAACAAACTGCCTACATTTTTAGTTCTCTTCTCTACAATACTCTATTTCTATCTGAATCTCAAATCTCAAATCAAAATCTCTAAAATCTCTAGCGAAAATCCCCCAAAAATCCTCCTTTGACCGCGCTAACCACAGTATTTATGTTTGCACCCGGCACCTGTTTGTCTCTGTTGTTTTCTGGGAAAGGGTCAGGAGTCCCTGATTTCTGTAAACCTGACAACAGTGTAAAGGGTTGATTTCAGCACGTATCTTGTCTTTCTCACGTCCTGATTAAACGACTCTAACGTACTAGTGCAGGTGTTCTGCGTGGATAAATGACCACTGTTTATAGTTACATCTACATTCCTTTTCCTATAAATGTAATTAACGTCAATCAAGATTACATTCACTTCTCTTATAAATACAATAAGATGTCAGTCAAAAATATATTCCTTTGTCTTAGTTTTTGATGTTAATTTATAGTGGTCTCTGAAAAATGTGAGAACCATCGTATCAAACTTACAACAACTGCCACTCGAAGTTTCTGAGTGACCTTCTCGTGCACAGATGTGCTGTACTCAGTGATCCGCACGTGTTTCTACTAAACAACAGGAGCGATGCCTATATGTTCTGGTTAAGCGTCCCCCTGATTGACAGCTCTGACATCAGAGTCAACTACTTGTGAAACTGCATTCTAGTTTGAAACTTTTAATGTAAGAAATATCACAGCATGTGTTTGTATGTGCGCTTTTAAATTAACTCTTCTGTTTTGTATTATTATATTAGACTATTTTGTATAAATCAATGCTGCAGACAAAACATGCGAGCATTGCGCGGTCACACAAAGCTAGCAAGTCAACTGTCATATGCAATGGACTGGACTTGAACATTGAACCGGCCAACGCTTTGGCTCGTTAGCGTATACTAGCAACCGAGCGAAAAAAAGTTGTAACTCAGTGAACTTTTAGCGGAATAAATTACAACAGTGTGCAAGTAGGCTGGCTTCAGAGTTGTGGAGAGCTGGCAGATTTACGTTACCAAAATGAGCTTCTTCTAGCTTAAGGGAGGTTTCAACAAGAAGCGTACAGAAGGAAAGAAAGTAACGAGAATTAACTAGATTTTTGTTAACGACTTGGTGTTTAGGTTAAACGGAGCGAAAGTGTATGATCAGGCAAACTAGGTAAATCTATAGTCCGAATGAAGTGTAAAGATACGAAAAAGTACGTACTAGGGACATCTCTTTCTGGGCATCCAATAATATACCCAGACCTAAGGGTCTTTTATATTTGGACATGCGCCCTAATATAACCGACTAGGTTGAACGGGACGCGCCTCACCAAAACGAGGCAAATGTTTTACATTTAAAAAAATTATGGGCATCCGTTTTCAATTTTATGAGAAAAAGATAGGGCATGAATGAACAGGAATGAGAAAAGATAGTCACTATTATGTTAACACTGAGTCAGATGTACGACGGGTAATTTACCTAGTGTTTTGTTAATCATTTGTGTTGCTTTCTGGAGGACTAGGGTATAGAGAAATAGTTGACCTAGACGAAAACACGTGCAGAGCGTTTATGAGAACCAAAAAGAATTTAGTTAGAGGAGAGATTTCTCATTCACTCGAAACAAGATGTAGCAGCAAGGAGGTGTAACATACAGCGTTTAGTAGTGGTGTGTTTTTGTTATAGTATGATCTTAGTTTTAGTTATATTAAGATAGGAAATTTGTTGAAATGTTTTTAGCTATCGAAGAAGCATTAGTTACAGATTATTTTCATATATAAAGGACATTAGAATATTGGTTCTCAAGCAGTACTACCTTGACGTTCAGTTGGAAATTTAGACAGAATTATTTCTTAAATTCATTAATTGATGCAAATTATTTCACAGAAACTAAAGATATGTGTCAACTATAGCAACAATTTAAAGGAATGTGAACATTTATCCCTTGCGTTAGTCAAGTCTACCATAACATCCAGATACCCAAGAAGAAAATATTGATGCTGATCCTTTGTATTGAAGGAAAAGTTGTTTGAACAGCACGTATATAATATGTTTGAGCAATCTTTCATGGAGAAGTAGAATTTTTTATATTTTTACTAATAAACGTATTTAACCACATTGGTTATCATAAATGACTTTGCAAGCGTGGCTGACTGTGAACTGTGCGTGTGCAAATGTGTGAGATAACAGTACCACTAATACATCACGACGTCCAAGTAACAACAACTAGTATTTACTCCCAGGTCTACAAACGTAGGTAGAAACAGTCTTACATCATTTATACACGTACGGCCCCGAGTGTTACGCTAGTCCTATGTAGCAGAGTATCTGAACCAATATCTAATGGCAATTAACGAGAGCCTACCCTGCCTAACTATATCGGAATGAGTGTGTACAAAATTTTGTCCAATCGCTACACGAGAAGCTAGCTCGTAGCTGGAAACTTAGGCTGCAGGAAAGCAAGATGTAATTTGTTCTAACTTGGATGCTTATTTGTGACGCCGGGACAAAGGCTAATGAATTTTATCCTGTTCGGTGATCGCGGTATGATACTAGATATTATAACCTTTAAGTAGATACCTGGATCTTAGCTGTAGGAGCAGTGGTACAGGAGTTAGGTCTGTTTTAATGCCACAACAACAAGGACCGTAAGCAGTTTTACCCTGTTCCGACTGCGATAGCAAAAGATACAGGGGATAGAGAGAAAAGACAGTTTATTAGAACGATAGCGACCAATCGGGAGGTTGAAATAAGACCTCGATGAAGAAAACCGGTGGGATAACAACGGTGCAAGAAATTATGACAGTTTTAATAGTTTAACAAATTGGTCAGAAATCTTCATCTTCGAAGACAATTTAGTAAACAAGATAGGCTCAAGCCAGCCAATGGAATCGTTTGTCTTCTCGTCATGCGCTGGGAGGAATAACAGGGAAGGCTAATCTGGAAATGTTTCACTCTCGCCGCCAAAATCAAACGACATAACACAGATAACAGCATACTGCCACTAGGCCACTTTGCCATCTGCATGTGTGGGCAGACTGTTTTGGTTCTTAAAGCCCTGTGTATCTGAGATTGAGGATAAGAGAAATAATTAACAATATGTATATACTGTATATTATAAGTTTGTGCTTGATGGAAGTGTATTCGTGTAGAATCTCATTGTAAATTAATATTAGACAAACATAAAGGTATGTTTTCAGGCACTCGTAAGAAATAAAGAAGTAGAACACTTGGACAACAGAAAAACAACAGACGTGAGTGGCTTACCCAGGGTTCGAACCCCGTACCTTCCGTACGACAACTCCGCCTAGCTATCAAGCGAATCACACTGACCCCACGGCCAGCCAGGCATCCCCAAAAAAAGATGCTTTGCTGGCTATTTATCAGTACGAAACACACAAGATAACACCGGAAGTATACAGTGGGCAACTCAGCCCTTAAATGACGCAATCACTTCTGTTGTTCTCCTATTAACAGTATGTGTCAGTCCAAACAAGACAAAGACCTTGATACTGGGTCCAGTAAATAGTAGAAGACTTAAGGACATTAGTATAGAACAGAGGGTAGGTTTCTGGTATTGTATAAACATAAATAACACATAAGGAAGGGAAACCCGAGGCCTGTACCCTGGGTAAGCCACTAACGTCTGTTGTTTTTCTGTTGTCCAAGTGTTCTACTTCTTTATTTCTTACGAGTGCCTGAAAACATACCTTTATGTTTGTCTAATATTAATTTACTGTTTACAGGCCTCGGGTTTCCCTTCCTTATGTGTTATTTATGTTTATAGAATCTCATTGTGCAATTCCTGGAAGGAAAACCGCCTTATGTCATGTAAATTCTTTTTTTTTTGTAATTAAACCAGAGGAAAGGTGGAAAAAGATAATAGTTTCCGCAAGGCTTTTAAAGCTGTTTTCTGATTGCTGGACCAGACAATACCAGTAAGAACAAGGAATGAACGGAAAGAATTTATTTCATGTATTGTTTGAGTATACACTTAACACTTGCCATAAGGCCTATGCGTTTCTAGTGGTCAATCATGGACATATTTGGAAAGAGATTTTTATGAATGATATATTATTTTATTGGATAAATCTATTTGTCACTGACTTAATCTGTCTTTGCTGATTTACCATCAACTGTTCTGAACTTTCTCACTGCATCTGCAATCTGTGTAGGAAGATCTTAGAGCCAGATGCTATCAAGGACATATTGTGTTTCAGGTCATATTGTATCCTGTCAATCACCTTGCCAGCATTGAAGATAACTGGTGCGCTACAGTGTCGGTGTAAGAATTGTTCAAGCACTAAGTATTGACATCAGATTTGAGAGTGGAAACCCTCAGCTTTGGGTTTTTCCATTCATTGCTGCTGCATTAAGACAGAAGGAGGAGGCGTTTCAGTTAAGTCGTTTAGACAAGGCTGCCTCGCTTAGCATGGCTCACCACACCATATGATAGTTTTGTGACGAATCCAGTTGATTGGTTGAATCCATTTGTGAATAAGACAAAAAAAGAAAGTCACAGTGACACTTATAAAGATTTTTAACCTTGAATATAAACTCCAGTAACAGTACAAGTTCAAGATAAAGTTTAATTGACTTTTTGAGAACACTTTTTACATAAAGTGATCCAGTTCAAGCAAGAAAGAAACATTGACATCTTATTTAACTCGTAATTGAGTGTAACATATTTTGGGGGTTTTGGAAACCTCATCATTACTTTATTACATCATTTTTGAGTTCACAAAGACAAACAAAAGAAATTAATGTACATAATTAAATGAATGAGTTGTATACAACGTCTTGAGTAACTCATTTCAGTTTCGTTCAAGTTGTTTCACGTTTATTAATTACCCCTAGATATAATAAAAGTCCATAGGTTTGTCGTAGAGAAGAGGCATCCTAGGTTTCTGGTACTGTTCATTACCGTCTCGACCAGCAATCTTTGCAGCCTGACTTATACCTATAAACTCTATACACCATTGCTAATTTCTGGGAATGGGGTATTACTTGTAAGTCCAGTCTCTTATCTGGCAACTATCCTGGTATCATCTGATACATCTATTTGTCCATATACGTCAATATTATCTAACTTCTCGTCACATCCTAGCAACTATTTGAGGTATTCTTTTTAATATCAGCAGGTAGTAATCACTTCTAATCTCTGGCCCTCTCCAGACTCTAGAATTACGCACATACTTGAAAGGGCCTTTCCTAGCAATGGCAGTGTTGATTATTAATTTATCATTCTTTGTTGGTTCATTTCTAGTGTATCCATGTGTGGCCCTTACATGGAAGCTTTGTATTTGTAATGACACGTTTTTGTTCAAAGCAGAATTTAACGAATCGATTTCAATTATTATTCATTGTATCTTCTCCATATTTCTCAATTACTCTACTGCACCAGTATGGTCATTTCCAACTCTAACAATGAAATCTCCAAAGAAGATACTTTCATCGAGGTGGAAGACCACTGGTTTTTTTTAAGCAGCTTGAAGAACTCTTCTTTGGTTTCTGCTCGCTCATCTTCATTTGACCCGTATACAATGACAAGGCTGATGATGTTCTTCGTTTAGATTTAGCCCCATAATTCACTACGAGACGAAGTTCTATCCTTTAATGTTATCTGTTTGGTTTTAGCCCACAATACAACACCCCCCCCCCCCTCCACCGTTAGCTCTTTCGATTGTAGCAACCCCACTGTAGAGCTACATATTGCCATCGAGATCTTTAATTCCATGTCCTCTTTCCTGGGTCTCCTTCAGAGCAATGATGTCTGTCCTCGTCTCCTCCAAGAACTCATCTTCTTTCTCTTTAATACTTCTAATATTCAGTGATCCAAAAGTCGGAGTAAGAAATCCCTGCCAGTTCGTCGCCTGTAAGATCAGTCCGGCTTTTCTTATAATCGAGTTTATGGCCAATCATGGCGGAGGGGCTGGCTCTTTACGGTTTATATGCATACCAACTGTCTGGTTCCCGGTTTTACCTGCTAATTCCTGAGACGCTTAACGCGTTCAGGTCCAGTCAGAATCCTTTCTCAGATGGGGCTTGGGCGAAATAAAGTTTGTGTAACTGGTACTTTTAATAAAAGTCCTTAAGAATACTCTGTAGAAATCGTACAATGAATGTTAAAAACTACTTAATATATACTTCATTTCTTTAGATCGAGAAGCAATAGACGAAATTATAAATGCGGTGATATGAAAAAATTTAAATAGACTAAATTAAATAACTGAAAGTCATTACAATAAGTAATTTTAATCACTTACAAGCCAATTAAATGATCGCGTCTGTTTCTCTCAGAAAGTAGAAATGAGAAAATAATAAATGTATATATTGGTAAACACAAGTTTGCAAAATAGAAGGTTTACATAAACCAACAGGTCTTAATCCGTAAAAGATAAGCAATTTGTATGCTAGTGTCCCTAAATATTTTGTTAACAGCGACGTAAATAATAAAGTTTCCAATGCTGTTAACACACAATAAGAACACTTTAACTAACTCCAGTACATTTTGTAGCCCAATTTCTTGATCATACGGATTAATTCTAGCTAGATACACAATGAAAAATCCAAAGCCGCTACAGATGATATACAATATACAAACGCTGATTAATGTTTTAGTTGTTCTTGAGAAAGATATTTGGGAAGTTATGGTACTTTTGAGACTGCCTCCACCAGATGTCATTTTCCTGCGTCGGTTGGCGATTACTTTGACCTGGACTCCAATCGCAATGCAACCGACGGTTACAAAAATAATTGGTACGATTCCTGTCATATTGTTAACGATGTTATGATAGATCGCAAAAGTACCGCTTCTTTCGTCCTGGTCATAGAGATCGGAATAGAAAATAGCCCCAAGTCGAACACCTTGTATACGAACTTGTTTAAATTGTAGGTAGAACACATTCTGGTAAAATACAGTGGCGGTACTTAGTAGAACGAGACATGAGAGCACAAACGTTGTTCGTAGCGGCGTGACAATAAAACTGAGTTTGAGTGGGACAAATATAGCAATTATACGTTCTCCTGTAATTAATGCAGGAATTATCATGGAGCAGTAATATCCAATATAATTAAAAGTGGAAAATATTATGTACATGATATACAAAATATAATTGACATTTTCTGAGAACTTGAAGCCAACAGGATCTTTTGCAGTCATAATATATCGAGAAAAGTTAGATAATCCCATCAAAAAGAAAGTATCAGACACAGCCAATGCTACGAGTAGTTTGTTTGAACATTTCCTGAATCCATGTCGAGTCAGTACGACAATACTGGTCACGTTTCCGACTATTCCTAATACACCGGTGCTTGGAAATAGCACGTAATAAAATACCCATTCTACGCATTTGACAGTTACGTCACTGACAAGTACCGATTGGTTAGGTAACACTGTAACCGTAACCACTAAAGTCGTGTTTGTCGACATTTTTGCTCAACCTTAGTCTGGAGTTGTCTAGTTCAAATATATATATATATAATATATATATATATATATATATATATATATATATATATATATATATATATATATATATATATATACATACACACACAAGGTCTGTCCGGAAAGTAATGAGACTGATTCCATAAAATTGGTTTATTTCAAGACATGCTTACATACACTTAAAATTCTTCGAAATAACATCCTTGAGCATCAATACACCGTTGCCAGCGGTTCTGCCACGCGTCGTGGCTCGCCTGGAAGTCTTGAACAGGGATCTCTTTCAAAGCACTCGTCACGGCAGCTTGCACGGTGTCCTTTCAAGCTGGATTTGAGCCGGGGAAACAAAAAGAAGTCAGCCGGGGCCAAGTCCGGGCTGTAGGAAGGTTGAGGCAGAGTTGCCACGGTTTGTTTCGCCAGAAACTCTCTCACTAACAGGGACGCATGAGCCGGCGCATTGTCGTGGTGAATAACCCAGGTGTTGGCCATCTCCGGGCGGACGCGCGCGACTCTGTTCTTCAGCCGTTTAAGCACTTTCACGTAAAATGCAGCGTTGACCGTTTGTCCAGGTGGTACAAACTCCTTATGGACAACACCTTTAGAGTCAAAAAAGACAATGAGCATCGATTTCATCTTCGATTTGCTCATTCGAACCTTCTTTGGTCGAGGAGACTCGGTAGTGTGCCACTCAGAGCTCTGCCACCGAAACACTTGTGCTTTCGATAAAGCATCCTTCCCGTAGGCTTTCTGTATCATAGCAAGCGTCTCGGTCGCGGATTTTTCAAGTTTTACACACAACGTTATCGCGTATCGCTGCTCGACATTCCTCTGCATTTTTACCGTTACGCGACGCTCAAAAAGCTGTCCACTTCGCAAGCGATCCGCACTCTGTAAAAGCTCAGAGCCAACTGACGAGAAATCTATCGTTTACCTAACATCCCCCACCAAGCGTCACGCCTGGAGACTCCGCCACCCGGCCCTTCTGATTGGCCCAAGAAAATCAGTCTCATTACTTTCCTGACAGACCTTGTATAGATAGATAGATAGATAGATAGATAGATAGATAGATAGATAGATAGATAGATAGATAGATAGATAGATAGATAGATAGATAGATAGATAGATAGATAGCTAGCTAGCTAGCTAGATAGATAGATAGATAGATAGATAGATAGATAGATAGATAGATAGATAGATAGATAGATAGATAGATACTTCTGAATTTTCGTGGGACCGTGATTGTGAAATGCTTTTAGGGTTCTTTATGGGTGATAAAGTTCTAAGATTGTTCTAAGAACAATGCACTTAAACTGTGAACATTTGTCTCATAAATAGATTGTGACGTAATTCAGTGACAATCAGAATGGCATTAATAAATTGTTCTATATTGTCAAGAAAATATCCACGTTCATATTATCAGATTATTTCAACTTCCATGGATAATTTAGAAATAAATGTTACATTTCATCGTAATGGCTAACATTTCTAAAATTATAACAGAGGTTACAGTTTTTTGTTTTTTTTAAAACACCACTTTTGTTTAAACAAATTGTATTCAAAATGTCGTAAAACAGTTTACTCTAAATGTAAAATCAGCTCTGTGATAAAGAAAAGTTAGAACTTTCATTAAAACATTTTGACAATCTTGGTGTATCCTTAATTATATTGTTTCTTAAAACGTCTGTGAATAAAAACATGACAGAGGAGGCATTCATAAAAAATTCGATACCAGACCGAGTTATTACTCTGAGAAATAATTTAAATGTTGGTAATTCGAATAATCTCAATTCCGTCTGAAATGTCCTCCTGATGTATTCTAAAATGTTCACAAGCTTAATTCATCTAACACTCACTGAAAGTTTATTATGCTTAGATAAAGCGTTCACTGTTAGAAAATGTTATATTTGGTAAAGTGTTTTCGTTGTTGCAATTAAGAGTGATCAATTTTAAATTACAGCTGTGTTTGGAGCTAAAACGTGAAAATGAAGGTTGGAGATTCTTACAGAACCTAGAACAATTTTTCTAGAAGTTCATCAGGTTTTCTTCAGAAAATACTCCTTATAATGCAGAAAAGCTGAAAAAGCTGACACTTTGATTTTCACTAGGCATTTTAAAACAAAGAAATCCTTCCTCGCGGGTGACTGGGCGATCTTCTTAATGGAGGGAAAATGGACATAAATTAGTTATGAAAATAACCACTTTTCATTACAAGTAGGCTTTATCAGCTTTCCCTCCTAAATCTAATAAAAGCAGTTTTGAATAATAAAATATCAGGAAGAAAAAAAATTATAAATCTTTGTTAAGTTGGCATTATCAGTTTCGCTGCAGTTAAAGAAACATTAACAGAGAGAGAAAAACGTCGAGAAATAAATTTAAGGAAAAAAACAACAACAACAAAACTGCAGCCATACCAATGTAGTTTCAATAGTCCCTTTGTCCCTAGGTATAACAGTGTTGGCTATGATTGCGAGATTTCGCGATATCTCTGAGCCAGGACGAGACTGCTGCGAGAAGCGATTAATGACCAAACATTGTTGTATTGATCCGACAATGAAATAGGTTATGTTTCAAAATGCCACATCTGGCACTCGATTTTTCTGTTTTATTTCTTGCTCCTGTAAACGAGTTTCCCTGTTAGTTATACACTGTGAAAACGTAATGAATGTCTCTGAAGACTAACAGACAATAGCCAAGGTTGTTAGTCTCCTAAGATTTATCCATGAGTCCACGTCGCAAGTGACAGTAAAAGACAAAGACTTGACGAGTCAAGTGAAGCATAGTGTGGATTTCTCACAAGGCCGATACGGTGGCTATGAAAATGAGACCTAGCGCCATAAGAAGTAATGGAACACGTGTTCTGTGGAAGCTGCTACATGACAGGGACCAACAATAGCTTATCTATCTAGAAGACAACAAACAAGAATACAAAAGCATAATCAAACGGTTAGGCAACCAGGAAACATGCAACAAATAAAAGCAACAAATAAAAAAACACGACATTGGAATGCGATTATAAGAGCTATATTGAATGCCTCTGGCATCATGATAAAAACAGCAATTGCCGAATTTGCTGTCAAACGTCACCTAACTATCATGAGATTAGCAGAATGTAAGAATAAAAGACAACACAATTAGGAAATAGGTAAAGATGACTTGGTAACTTGAAGTTTTGCCCGGGTCAGAGAGCAACATATACAGAAATCTTCAATCTTCTCCCTCCTAACACCCCCCCCCCCCCCCAAAAAAAAGCACAATAAATGGGTACTTAGCTGCCAGTAAGATGTCGGTTGGTTTCTGCACCAGCAGATGCTTGTTCTTTGCAGGTTATAAACTGGTTTACTCTCGTCACTGGTCAAGTCTGGTACCCGCAACACGTCCCTCGTAGTATCGTTGGGTAGTTGAGAAGATGGTCCAGCGCCTAAGACCCGTCTGCTGTAGGTGTCTAGCTTTGACTGAAGGCCACTTATTCCACTCACGTGTTCCACAGATAGCACCACCAATTGGTACCACCGACTATAGTATTATGAAATAAGAGAGAAACAGATACTCTCCTGTGTGGTAAAGTGGGATGATATAAATATTTATAGGGGACTTAGTGTACTGACTGAGATCAGCTGTGAAGGTATCTGTATCTAATACGTGTGGTGTATTACAGATGACCTTACTTTGCTACCACATTTATACCTCAGTCAGAATTATTCTGGGATATTGTGATGACTACGTTGAATGTCTAGGGTTATGATAATTATGAATTGTATGTTTACAACAACCAACAGACAGATAAACAATTTAATTTAATTCACAACAATTTACAACACTGTGACACTCACATACATATAACACTCTATAAGACTATCTTAATAAGTCAAGGGTAACTTTTAAAAATATGTATTAATTCCTGTCAATAATAGATATCCTGATTCAACTACTAAGTGAACCAGGAATCACAATCAAATGTAATCACAAGTTGTATGTACACAATTTATAGATAGGATCTTTGTATTGACATATATTATTATTGCAATATGTGTGTAAGTTGTGCTGTAATACTATGAGGTAATACTGGCTATTCAAGCTATGTTGTTGTTTGTCATCATGACTTCAAGTGTTTGTTTCTGGTGGAAATAATATTGGAAAGGTTCACAGTTTCTTTTTATTTGAAACAAATAAATGTCCCTCTTGATTTAAGGTAAAGTCACTTTTAGAGGGGGGTACACAAGATTGAGCTGCTCTGGCCAACGAATCTTAACTTCTGTGTGGGCGGCAGGAAACAGTCTCCTCTGCTCGCTTGCTTCACCGCATTCTTGAGAAACAACACTGGTCGCTATCTTGACCAAGGAGTATGCTATCAGCCTCTGGATTCAGCAAAACTCAGACCAGGTGCTGCTTTAATAGTTTAGTACAACGGTCCCTGAAACAAGAAGGTTGTACCTCCCTTCAGAACTAATTTATAATCTATTTCCACACTGAAGCACAATACATAACAAACACCGAGTTCAGCGCTGTAGTCCAACTGCTAGCTTTTCATGAAACAATTTACACCAGTATTCCTCTCCCTAATGGTTACAACGCCTCTGCAATTCCAGCATTATTTCCTTCTATTCAATAAGATAGGTGTCATAGTACTATTTGGCCATCCCATGCAGATATATTCCTCTCCGACAAGTTTTATTCATGGTGGAGCCATATCGAGATTTTGCCTCTGTTTATTGTTACTGAACCACACACATATAGACATAAATTATCAATTCACATTCAATTTTCATCAACAAGATATCAAATAGGTCTAGCTTACCACAATTCATGGAAATATTAAACAAATACGTTGACTGGCGATGAGTTATGGCACAATTCCGATCTGCCTCTGTCCCAGGCTTTTATTGGAAAAATATGAGCTGGATCTCAACGCACTTGCTTTTACAAATTGGATTTTCAAAAAGTGGCACTGAACTGACGCTCCTAATTGACTATATCAACTGGTCTAGCCAATGAGACCATGTTTACAAAAGCTTTTGAAAAAAATTTACCCTTCCTACGTTTCCCTTAACAACCAAAAATAGTATTTGCAGTCGACTAATCATGTTTCGCCTTACATATAATTCTAACCAATCAAATCGGATTTAACGTAGTGGCCTCATTCCCCTAAAGCAGTATCCAAACATGAGCAAATATGATCTGGTGCTGTCAGACAACACCCCTATAATATTTTGGCTATAATTTGTTAATTACTAGACTATGTGCATAACACTTAACATATTCTTTGTCAGCAAGTCCTAAGGCACCCAAATATATAAATTTAATGGAGCCAAGTGGCTTCGTTACAAATATGTATTAATCTAGGATAGTCGTGTAATTGTTTTTTTATTTACTGTCTTAGAACCGCCACCTGTTCTGCCTTTTCGACTGTTCTGTCAGTATAAAGTCAGGATTTTAGACATAAATCAGTAGAATGTCATGTTTCCTAATAAGCATTAAACATGTTTTCAAAACCTAACCGTGTATTGGTAATGTTTTTTATTACTGTTTATTTGAAAAAAGTTAGTGCTTCATGCCTTTCGCGTTCACTTTTTCATCGCGAGACTGTGGTAGTATTGCATGCGTTCCTCCGTTCATCTCTCTATATCTCTCTCTTCTAAGTCCGTCTGTCTTTTCATTACGCAGTGTATATAATGACATTAATGCTAGTATTTTATCTAGGTCATTAAGCAGTGTGCGTATCTCAAGGTTTTCTAAGAAACACAGTACCAGTTTTATTTTTAGAAACGCGTGTATGCTGCTGTAGGCTTTACTAGTAAACGTGAAAGCGTTACAATTATGCAGACGAAGTAGAAAAAGGGGATTTTTGTACGCCATTGTGACCGCACTGTTCCCTTACCATTCTTCTTTCCTTTTATTGAATTACTTCGTTAGGCTTTACATTTACTTTTTAATTTATATATGTGGATTTAGAATGTTTCACGACATCCTGACGGAAATAAAGTGTAAGAAGCTTCACCATGAAATATCGTACTTTTACGAGGTTAGGTGACAAGTTCCCTTCTTTGCTGCCTTTTCCGTCCCTAGCTCAAGCGCACAGCTGAGTGCCCATTTACAGTTGGTAAACTGAAGTGTGCCACTGCCAGGTTTCGTTCCCAAAACCATTATGGTTGTGCTACAGATGAATGCGCTCTGACCGCTTGGCCAGTCGGTCACTCACTTTATCTGTGTGTGTAATTTAAATGTATTATTGTTGCAGGTCTGCTTCACTGTTGCAAACTGTTATTGTGACTTGTACAGCTGTCGTGGTATGAAGTTATGATCAGGAGTAGCCGACATGGTGTGTGGGGGGTATAGATAAGTCCATAGACGCGAATGGGTATAAGTCCTTGATCAACTATTCATAGTACACACACACCATCATACCACATGTAGAAGTCAGGAAGGTTGAAAACGACTTGTACGGTTCCAACTATTTATTACGATACAACACGTATACGTTGACATCAAAAATATATACTGTCATTAGGACAAGGTTCAAGCACATCAACATCATGTAGATAATATTAGTTCACTGCATCCAATACAACAGAGACTCTGGCAAAATAAGCCACATAAGCGCCGGGCTTTAAAATATATATAATGTTCTCTGTATTTCCTCTTACAAAACAAGTCATGTAAATCTTTGCTACAAAATAGCTCAAAAAGTACTTTTACCTTTACTGCTATCCAGGAATAAGTCACTTAAACATACGCCATATCCTTGGCTCTCAGAAATATATCAGGGGAAAATCTCAGACATTTCTATCACACAAAAACTCTGTTCCCCGATCACACAGTCAGAGAAAACATGGCTGAACACCTTCTCTGCCAAAAACGCCCAGGCCGACTGTAACGAGATAGTCTCTTGGTCCCGCCAAACCATCACGCATGCGCGAATCCTCGCGTGGCGTGAGTTTAGCTCACACGAAAACAATCTGGAACGTTCTCGTAAACTGTTCTAGAAAAATCTACGAACAGAAAATCTTAAATGACCAAATGGCAAGTCAAGGGAGATAACAACTAAATCAGACTTGTACCAAAAAGTATTACAACCTGTAAACTCCCTTAGACCATAGTATAAAAACGTTTACATCCCTAGCTTAAAACAAACTGACTTTAACAGTCTACCGCACCCTTCGGGGAAAAATGATAACATTTTTTTTTTGAAATTATACATCGAATAGAAAAACAAATGAGGGCGGTAGCATACAAATATGTACACTAAAGTATACCCTATATAAAGTCATAAACACAAGGGGAATAAGAGAAACTAAAAGGAATGCAGATAGAGCGCCATGATATCATAAGAAAAAGTAGAAAAGTGACGAGTGAACAAAGACAAGATGGGATACGAAAGGAAAGAATAAAGATGTAGGGAAGCAATGCCCTATGAATGAAGAAGACAAAAATATGACATGGTAATCAAAACCAATGCATAGCATAAATGAATACCATAGAAATATAGCAGCGTACATGACAATCTAAATTCACTTACACACCCCAAAAAATAAATAATGAGCATGATAACCCAGACAACAGGCTCATAACATATAAATGATGCGCCTATAAAGGGCAACAAAATATACAACGCCACATACCAGGCTATTACTGACGCACAAAGGAGCGTCGGGAGATAAAAGTATCTCACAAACTAAGAGAAAATATTTTCTCATAGTACTAATATTATATAAAAAAGGAGCTGCCGCAATCGCACAATAA
This sequence comes from Oreohelix idahoensis, assembly GCA_024509875.1. Classification (NCBI taxonomy): domain Eukaryota; kingdom Metazoa; phylum Mollusca; class Gastropoda; order Stylommatophora; family Oreohelicidae; genus Oreohelix; species Oreohelix idahoensis. Next base: position 59,808 of record JAMPIV010016777.1, read on the forward strand.
ATTGCTGGCAACATTACAATGCTAGAAACAATCACATACATATGACTTTATATATCCCAACAAAAAATACCATATCGACATGTCTCGCAATAATAAATTACAAAAATAGAGGTGTTATTACCATATTATACTTACAACATAGTAACCTACAATAGTATCGTAACACTAACATATTAAAAAAAAATTATACCACATCATAATACAATATCTTTTATCATAATATCGTATACAAATGTACAAAAATGTTAACTATCTCTAGCAAGTACAAATAAGAGATGACTTCCGAAGTCCTAGAACATTCTGTATTCAAGAGGGCACCACAGACATCTAAAGTAGCGTCACATGCCAAATGGTAAATAGGGACGTCAAATCTTGAAATATCTGGTAAACTGTTGAGACTCTCCACATAACAGCGCTGACTCGCTGGGAAAGCTTACGCTGTGAAATAATACAAATGAGAATCTCTATTTGGTAACCGTAGGATTTTAACTCATTCTAACCCAGGCATTTTTTTGGTTTTACCCAGGACTTAATATGCAGACTTTTTTTTTCTACAAGTGATGTTTTAAAAACAGGCAGTAGACACATATATTAGTTTAGTAGATATAGGTATTATGCATCAAACTTTAGGAAATTGGCTGCAAAATGTTGTGAAATACTGTTGAGTTGTTATGTAATGTTATTATTGTTTGTTATATCGCGTGGAGTGTAGAAACAATAAAAATAAAAATTGAATACAAATTATGCACATACACGTAAATATTTCAACTGTACTTAATCCCCTGATATTAAAACACCGGGAATTGAAATATATATCCAACTGGCAACTAATCCAAGAAGTTTGATAAAAAACAAATGAAAATTGTAATTTATATAATTTTTTTTGTGAAGTCACATATTGCTGAACTGGAATCTCACTTACACATTCCTGTTCCATGCAAATTAATTAATTTATTTTTTTAAAATATCACGTTTGCTCAACGTTCTTATCGGAATCGAAAATATAATATCGCTAAAATTCATTTCGAAATTATATATTGAGGTTGATTCGTTAATAGTTTATGAGTGTTATATATGTGACTACACCACTTGTAAACAAATAATCCTATGACGTCACTAATTGATAAAAGTATGCAAAAACTAAGCACCAATATAATTATTTCGCTACCAGTTCAAAATACGATGTCCACAGGAAGTGTTTACATGATATGAACACTCTATGGCCACGTATTTTCTAACTTTTTGTTCAATTTCGGAATCTTATAAAGCGGGCGTACCACGCGCCCTGCTGCTAGATCCAAAGCAACTCTTGCAACAGATATAAAATACACAATTGTAACTTCATAAATTTTTTTTTTCGCTCACAAACGTTCACACCCATGTGCCGGATCTGGCGCGCCATGCGCCCGTTTGGACGGAAAGAGTTAAAGTATATAACACTTAATTTAAATCTCTACTTATCAAATGTGGCCGAGTAAACTTCCGTCCCTTATATGGTGATAATCAAACCGTCTTTCGTTACACTTGAGACGGTAACAGAGAAAGTAATACAAACTGTTTGCAATTATGCATTAAATAGAGTCAAGCAAATGTACTAACAGAATGTTAATGTATAACAGGTTCATGGGTATATAACAAGCCCCACCATGTATAAGAAAATTCAGGACATGAGAGTCAAATAGAATTCTGTGGGCATCGAGACAGTATGTCTGCCATTACATTTTCCGAACCACGGATAGCTCGTACAGAAAAGTGAAAAGGTTGAAGAGCAATAGCATATCGAGTGGATCTTGGGCTTTTCAAGTCCTTACTCTGAATAGCTGTGAGGGCTTTTTGGTCGATTTCTACTATGAAATGCGCGCCAAGAAGGAATCTCTGAAGTTTAAGAATCGCCCAGACCATAGCAAATAATTCTCGGTTTAATACAGAGTAATTCCGTTCTGCTGCATTCAACTTCCTAGAAACATACATCACCGGATGCAGAGTTTCAAAATACTCTTGCATCAATGCGGCCCCAATCCCTGTGGATGAGGCGTCGCTGCGAAGAACAAAAGTCTTATTTGCAGTGGGTAGTCTTAAGATAGGATGAGATGAAAATAGTGTCTTAATGTTATCTAATGAACATTGGCATTCTGGGGACCAGCGTACCATATTAGGTGACCCCTTCTTCAATAGAGTTGAGAGAGGTGCTGTAATAGAGGATAGATCTGGAATAAATCTTCCATAGAATTGTATTAAGCCTAAGAGACTACGGACTTGCTTCTTCGTCTTAGGAGTAGTGATGTTCAGAATTTTAGAAGTGTTATGGTCCTCCGTCCGCAAGAGACCATGACCAACCTTGTGACCCAAAAAAGAAATCTCACTAAATCCAACATAGGCTTTGGACGGTTTGGCCGTCAAATTATGAGAGCGTAGAATAGACAAAAGTTCGGACAGACCTTGAAAGTGATCTTCCCAAGAATCACTAAAAAGACAAATATCGTCCAAGTATGCAATAACATCCGGACGATGTGACAGGATACGACGCATCATGCGTACAAAAGTAGCTGGGGCATTCATGAAGCCGAAAGGCATGAAGTTCCATTGGAACAAACCCCTAGGTGTTGAGAAAGCAGTAAGAGGTTTGGCGCATTCAGTAAGAGGAACTTGCCAATAACCTTTAGACAAGTCGAGTTTGGTAAAGAACCGAGAATTAGAAAGCTTAATAAGTAGATCTTCCAATAAGGGCATAGGTTCGGCATCGAATTTCGTCACTTGGTTTAACTCATTAACTACCGCAAGCCGATGGGGGCGGCTTACGAAAGAAACACATTTGGACGGCAAACCGGTCCCATCGGCTTTCTAAGTTTAGTAAGATAACGAATGAAATATATGACGAAACACATTCTGATCTGGTTCGAGATTTTAATTTAACACCGGAAAACAACATTCCAAAGCGTGGGTAAATTTGTGCCTCTCAAAAGTGATATTATATTCATATTTATCACACGTTTCAGGTTAGTTACCAAATCGCAAAACTGTTTACTATGGCAACGAATGATAGCGCCACAAAAAACGCACGTACACCTCGTCTAACTGCTGAACAGGCTAGAAACTTATTTCAGCAATTGATTGATAGCTCTAGCGACGATGAGGACAATGAAAACAATGTGGATATTTATTCAGGTAGGCCTAGTGAATTTTATGGCAGTGATAACAGTAGTAGTGACAATTCAAGCAATGAAGATATTAGAAGTCCTGGGCCATCAGTAGGTCGTAAAAGAGCGAAAACCTCGGTTAGAGTTACCAATAGTGCAGGAAATACTGTAGGCCTAGGCCTAACTAAAATAAGAGAACAATGGGAGCAAGTGACTGAGGGTGAAACAACAAGTAGTTTTTATTTTGATCCAACTCATGAACCAGGTTTGCAAGCAAATCTTGATGCAACTTCCTCTGTGCTTGATTGCTGGCTTACATTGCTGACACCAGATGTTTTACATTCTTTGGTCAAAGTAATAAATGACTATGCTGAAGTAAAGAATTCAAAACCCCCATCTTCAAACAGATCTTCATCTGCTGCTTGGAAACCTGTCACTGACTATGAGCTTTTGAAATTTTTCGCAGTAACAACTGCGATGGGTTTACATAAAAAGCCATCGGTAAAAGATTATTGGGCACATACACCTCATAATTATACACCCTGGTATGGCAATATGTTTTCAAGATCTAGGTTTGAAATAATTTACCATGCAATGATGCATGTTGGAGATGCTGATTCAGAAGGGAAGGACAAAATAGAGCCTTTTTTAAATTTTGCTCGTTGCGAAGTTCCAGGATGCATTTTATCCATTTCAGAATTTAGCCATTGATGAAATGGTTATTGGGTATAATGGACGCTGGAAACACAAGCAGTACAATGCAACAAAGCCAAGCAAGTATCACATTAAGACCTTTGGATTGTGTGATTCTGCCACTGGATATGTCTATTCTGTATTGACATACTTTGGGAAGAATACATCATATATTCTTGCTAATGACTCTACAACAAGTCAGGCGGTGAAGGTATTTGATTTCTTGCTGCAAGGAATTGGGAAGGGCCACCATGTATTTGCTGACAGATACTACACTGTGGATACACTGATAACCTATCTGTTGAGTAGGGGCATTCATTATACTGGCACAGTCAACATCAACAGAAAAAATTTTTTCAAAGACAAACTGATTGATCAGTTGACTGAGAAGGCTGCCTCCATAACTCCACCTGATCTAGTAGATACCAGTAGCAACAAGAAAGGTAGGAAATTGTTAGGAAACAAAGTTAAAAGATTTGAGGGTGCAAAGCACATTGTGGATTACACCGACAAAGATAGGAACTGTATAGTGTGCTCAACACCTGCGAAACGAGTCCGAACAAATTTTTATTGCATCGGTTGCCCCGAAAAGCCCCATCTCCATCCAAAGAGCTGTTTTAGGCTGTACCATACGCATGATCCTTCAGCTGTAACTTACTAAAGACATTGATATATTGTAAATAAGTTATAGATGTTGTGCTTTGTCAAAGGAGCTATTTATTCAAAATTTCTGAGATTTTTTGGAAGTGGTGTAGGTGTGATAATGTAAGTCATTAATAGTGTATTTATTAGCTATTGTGTGTGTTCTTGGGCTTGTTTTTCTTGTCATTGGATATACTACATGAAAATCACCAAGAAAAGAAATTAGCTGCCTCAGGAACAAGCAAGTTCCAGGTAAGTTGATAATTTAAAAAAAAATGTTGCATGCTTTTTCTTTCTTTCAATCATTTTTTTCATTACTAATATATATCTAACATATTAAGTAAAACTTCCTTTTATCAGCTTTAGGCAACAGTAAACATTCATTTATCATCAAATTGACATATCAGTAATAAAAATCTGTTTAAAATTAATAAATCTGCAGCTTAAGTTCTCCAAACACTTACAGGGAGAAAATGAGGAAAAAATTTCAGACATTTTTTGGGAAGTGGCATAGGTGTGATAATGTAAGTTACCAAGAGTGTAAATATTAGTCGGTGTGGGTGTTCTTGGCCTTGTTTTTCGTGTTATTGGATATACTACATAATAATCACCTTAAGAAAGGTATTACCTACCATAGAAACAAGAAATTTGAACATAAGTTGATAATTTGGAAACAAATTTGAATTGAATTTTGTCTGTCAATCATTTTACATTACTAATAATATCTACCATATTAAGTAAACTTTCCTTTTATCAGCTTTAGGCAACAGTACATTCATTTATCATTAAAATGACATATAATTCATAAAAATATGTTTAAAATTAAGAAAACTACAGATTAAATTCTTCATACACCTACAGAATGAAAATGGGAACAAAATTTAATTTGGCCACAGTGTGTTTTTTAATTCGGTAGTTAATGTGTTAATTTACGATAATCGACGCAAAGACGTATGTTATTGTCTTTCTTCCGAACAATAACCATAGACGAGGAGTATGCCGAAGTAGATGGTCCAATTATTTTCGTCTGTATAATTTCATCCAATTCTTTCTCAACTTGTGTATAAAAGTGTAATGGGATAGGGTAAGGTCGGACTCTGATAGGGTTATAATCTGTGAGTATTATGTCATGCTTAATAATTGATGTTTGTCCAGGAATGTCAGTAAGAACGTCTGAAAAGTTTGGAGCAGAGATGAGACTTGCTGCTGCCTTTCAGCAGATAACTCCGAAGAGATAGTTACGTTTTCCCATGATTCCGTTGAATGCAATGGGATAACAAGAAGAGGAAGATTCACATCGGAGAAAGTAGCCTCTTCCTCCTGAATAACTGATAGCTATGTATAATGCCTATGACTACAAGAAGAGGAAGATTCACATCGGAGAAAGTAGCCTCTTCCTCCTGAATAACTGATAGCTATGTATAATGCCTATGACTGACCGGAGGATCGTCCGTTGCTTGGAAAAAAGTTTGTAAATAACCTGGACGCTCATGAAATTCCGTCAGCATATTAATATGATATGTTTTATGTGTCCCCTCTATATCAACGACATAGTCGACATCAAAAATTCTTGAAACAATTGTATAAGGACCCTTCCATGAAATAAGCAGACGATTGTTCTTGGTGGGAAGTAATACAAGTGCCTGGTCACCAGGATAGAGTTGTCGTAGACACCTGTATTTATTCGCGAAATTCCTTGCCTTCTGCTTAACAGACTCAGATGCTGAGGTAGCTAACCTACATGCTTCAATAATTTTCTGCCTTAAAGCAATGACATATTCGTAGGAAGATTGAGTGTCCTCGCTGATATCATCAGCAGCCAGCAGTTATAAGGTCGTGGAACAACGACATGGGACAGCGCAGTTGCGCGCCAAAGACGAGCTCGAATGGAGAGAACCCCGTATGCTCATTAGGGACCTCTCTATACGCGAAGAGGGCAGCGGTTAAAACCCTGTCCCAATTCTGAGGATGATCCTCAGTTATCTTTCCTAGCATATTCCTGAGCGTTCTATTTAGTCGCTCAACTAACCCGTTAGACATAGGGTGATAGATACTGCTTAGAGACCTTTCATTACGGAGTGTAGACATCACCTGAGACATAGTGTCTGATACTAATTGTGTGCCATGATCTGATAAGATTTCTTTGGGAAATCCTAGACGTGAGAATATTAGCCAGAGAGCATCTGCAATATCAGCAGTAGAAATGCTCTTGAGAGGTATAGCCTCTGGCCAACGTGTACACAAGTCAATGCATGTAAGGATAAACTGGTGTCCCCTGGCAGATTTAACTTTAAAAGGCCCAATAATGTCGATTGCCATCTTTTGAAAGGGACGGATAGGAATGTCCGCAGCCTGGATAGGTGCTGCATGGCGTGGACCTCGCGACTTAACCTCCTGACGTATCTTGCAGGAGCGACAGTAAACACGTATGTCTTTATTTATGCCTGGCCAAAAGAAGGAAGTAAGGACCCTAGATTTAGTGCGAGAAAATGCCATGTGTCCTGCACACTGAGAGTCGTGAGCATGTTGCAAAATCCGTACTCTTAGAATTTTAGGTACCAGAATTTGTGAACGTATTGACGAAGTAGATCCTCGTACCATTCGGACTAGTACTCCGTTTGTAATTGAGAACCAATATTGAGGATTTTTGTTATAATTTGTATTATCATCTTTGACTAGGAGAAAATATTTTTGTAAAGAAAATCATTTTGTTGGAGTTTGATAAAGGACTCTCAAGGATCTATGAGAGATTGCTTAACCTCAACAGTTGTGCATCCAGAATCAAAGAGAACTGAGACTGGATTATTATTCACTAAACCCTTATGTAGAATAAGAGACCCTCTTCCGTCATGCGCAGCTGCGGCAGGAAGAGCGGGTAGAGGATGACCGCAACTCAAGATAGTTATAGTAGTAGGTTGGAACAAAGTTGTGCATTGCGGGCATTGAGATGCACTATCAAAATCGAAAGCAGAGCAAGCAACAGTATTAGAGACAGCATTATTATTGTTACCTTGATTACTAACTTCTTGGGACTCTTGTTGAGCAGAGTTAGGATGGCGATGCGATCTATTATTTGATCTACCGTCATATATTGATCTGTCGCGGCTATTATCTCTATTGAAATCATTGTTATTTGCTCTATTGAAACGATTGTTCTGATTTGAACCCCAGTTTGCATTGTCGCGATTACTATTTCCTCTTTGAACAGAATATCTATTCAATGGGTTTTGTTGTCTGAGAGAAAAATTATTATAGGGTTGATAGTTTCTCTTGTAGTTACCCCTTCAAAAATTTCCATAATTGTTGGAACTAAAATGTTGAGGACCATTAAATTGCCTCCAGTTCCCTGAAGAAGAATCATTATGTGATGGACCCCCTTGGTTCTGTCCAAAATTACGATTATTCCTCCTATCAAAATTGCGATGAGCACTTTGAAATTTACGTCGAAAATTAGGGCCATATGGTGTTGCTGAGGCAACGGGTAAACCTTCTTCGACTTTAGAATTGCTAACCGTTACATTAGGATGTGCCGTGACATATTGACGACAGCATTGTTCCATATCTTTTATGTTTGGAGGTTTTCGCTCATGTAGAAAGGAAAGAAAAGGTTTACTAACTGATGACATAACTTTGTCACGAAGCGGTAAGTCAGCAATGGCCTCATATGTGTGTTCGATTTTTGACAATTCTACCCAACGTGAAAACGTTAGGCGAATATCTGATATAAAGTCTGAAAAATCCTTCCCTGTCTCTGGCAATAGAGACTTAAAGCGTAGGCAATAACCTTCTTCATCCAATTGGTATTTTTTTAATAAGGCCTCTCTGACAACATTATAGTTTTTTTTGTCAGTATCTTTTACCGACATCATAGTCTTTTGAGCATCACCTGTAAGTAACCTACCAAGTTGATCACAATATTGCGACTAGTCTATCTTATGAGAGTCGCATGCCAATTCAAATCTAGTTAGATAGAATGCAATATCGTCTCGGGTATGGTTGAAAGTATGTAATTTAATATCATAAGGTTTAATATTTGCCTTATTAGAAGAATTATTTGTCTCATTTTGAGCATTACCCATATTCCCTACCTTTATTTTCTCCAGCTCTATTGCTAAGACTCTTTCGTCATGTAACAATTTCTGCTTTTCAGTCTCTATTTGCATCTGATGCTTTCTCTCCTCAGCTTCTAATTTTTGTTTTTCAGCTTCTATTTTCTGTTTTTCAGCTACTATTTGCTGCTGATTTTCTCTCTTCAGCTTCTAATTTCTTTTGTTCCATTTCCAATTGGAATTTTCTCTCTTCTGCTTGCATTTTCTGTCTCTTTTCTTCAGCCTTCTGCGCCTTGCCATATTCCGCTAGTGCGAATTCCTCTAATTTCTCTGCGGTCTTGCAAAGGGCTTTCTTTTGCTCAATAAAGTAATCCAAAGTAGACATTATGTCTAATTATATAAGATCAATAACCTGTGTAAATATATTACTTGAGAAACTCACTTTATCCCAATTCAGTGGGTGACAAGTCTTTGCTCAAGAACTTGTATAATTAATTTAACTTTCAATAATACAATTAATTACTTATATACCTATTGTGCATATAATCTTGACAGTGTATAAAAAAATGGATAACACAGACAAGAAAGACAAAGACACGAGATAAATAACAGATGATAAAGTTCGCAGAAATCAACAAAACAATAAAGCAGAACTAAAGCAAAATAATACAAAGCTTGTAATGACAGCTGCAAATAAATTAACAAAAGAAATAACAAAAACAGTGTATAAACGAAAAGGTGTAAAGAAATAAACGATAGAAAGGGAAGACAGACAAATACAAACAAATTAATCAAAATTAAAGAACAAAGAAAATATATCAAAAACAACAATGAGACATCTCGGCACAACTAAACAAAAATATCACGAAAGACCAACGTGGTGGACAATAATACGTCAGCAACAAAAATTTGCTGGTAATTTCCACTGCGGGAAATTCGCAATAAGGTCCCTAAAGAACGCTTTTGTAGGCCCTCGGTAAAGTGGGATATATCCTACAAAAGTCTCCTCCCAACCTGCCCACTGAAATGAAACATATATGACATAAAAACAAAGAATATAAATAGCCTATATATATTGAGGAAGGTCTAATTAAACCACAATATAGAGGCACAGTTTACAAACAAACAAATAGCCACTTATCTTTTAAGATGACAAAAAAATCCCAGCTTCCACAATAGCAGCAATGATGAAACAGCAAAACACAGCTAATGAGCTCCGTTGATGGTCAATCCTGGAACTTTCTAGCAAAATTGACTGTCAACATAACTCCAAGTACTGACATCCGACGTTTGCTGGAACACTGCATTCTTCACTCGAAACTAACTCGTGTAGAAAATTTCTGGGCAACGCCGGGTACTTCCAGATGATAATGAACACAGTTGAACTATATTGATGATAGCCCCATCAAGCTGGCTAACCACTGTTGCAGTCTGCTTTCTTTAGACTTATTATCCATAGGACATACTGGCCACCACTGTTGCAGATCTGCTTCACTGTTGCAAACTGTTATTGTGACTTGTACAGCTGTCGTGGTATGAAGTGATGATCAGGAGTAGCCGACATGGTGTGTGGGGGGTATAGATAAGTCCATAGACGCGAATGGGTATAGGTCCTTGATCAACTATTCATAGTACACACACACACACCCTCATACCACATGTAGAAGTCAGGAAGGTTGAAAACGACTTGTACAGTTCCAACTATTTATTACGATACAACACGTATACGTTGACATTAAAAATATATACTGTCATTAGGACAAGGTTCAAGCACATCAACATCATGTAGATAATATTAGTTCACTGCATCCAATACAACCGAGACTCTGGCAAAATAAGCCACATAAGTGCCGGGCTTCAAAATATATATAATGTTCTCTGTATTTCCTCTGACAAAACAAGTCATGTAAATCTTTGGCAATATAGCCTCATAAGTGCCGGACTTCAAATATATAATATTCTCTTCATTTCCTCTGACAAAACAAGTCATGTAGATCTTTGGCAATATAGCCGCATAAGTGCCGGGCTTCAAAATATTTAATATTCTCTGTATTTCCTCTGACAAAACAAGTCATGTAAATCTTTGCTACAAAATAGCGTAAAAAGTACTTTTTCCCTTACTGCCATCCAGGAATAAGTCACTTAAACATATGCCATATCCTTGGCTCTCAGAAATATATCAGAAATATATCAGGGGAAAATCTCAAACATTTCTATCACACAAAAACTCTGTTCCCCGGTCACACAGTCAGAGAAAAAATGGTTGAACACCTTCTCAGCCAAAATCGCCCAGGCCGACTGTCACGAGATACAGTCTCCCGGTCCCGCCAAACCATCACGCATGCGCGAATCCTCGCGTGGCGCGAGTTTAGCTCACACGAGAACAATCTGGAACTTTCTCGTAAACTGTTCTAGAAAAATCGTCGAACAGAAAATTTTAAATGACCAAATTGCAAGTCAAGGGAGATAACAACTAAATCAGACATGTACCAAAAAGTATTACAACCTGTAAACTCACTTAGACCATAGTATAAAAAAGTTTAGATCCCTAGCTTAAAACAACTGACTTTAACAATTATATTTTATTGCTATGCATCATGGTTGTCGCATATGAATAGAGAGATTATTTTCTGATCATGTATATAAGGAAAGGAAGATGTGTAGAAAGCACATAGACCTTTAGACACTAGTTTTCACAGAGGTGAGCTAGTGTTGAGAGAAAGAGTTAACAGAAGGGCACAGGTTGGTGTCAGTGATTCTCTCACCTTTTAGACTACCAACTCTTGTATTTTTCTGGCGACGACTAACTCTTTCTTACTTAAATCTTTTTAAAGATGAACTAGTAGTAACAAGTAATACAATGAGGGTTGAGTATGTTTTTTTGATCAGAACATACAATCTACTAAGTCAAACTCAGAATGATGGTGAGTTACAGAATGTACATAATTACTTTAATTACAGTGGAAAATGAAATCAATGTTGACATGTACTTTGAAAAAAAAAGAAATACTAGGAAATTTAAAACTGTCAGTGTCTTTGGTTCAGATAAGAATAAGAGGCTATTTTCCTCACTGACGAAAGTTTATTCCTATGGCTATTTCTTGGAAAAACGAATTCTGATTTTGGCCTGGGTTTTAAGTAGACTTATCTGCTTGGACTTCTCCTGGGCGTCACAATAGGTAGGGATTACCAACTGGAGAATTTGATTCAGTGGGGCTACAGTCCAAGAGATGCTTAGGCTTTTCGTTAACCTGGTTATGAAGTTGAGTTATGATGTTAAGGTGCTTAAATGCTGTAGACTGCTCAGGGTTGCTGACGTGTGATCACCGCTAGGTTTGAGACGTAAGCACTAGTTCTCTCTGTAGCATAGAGCAACTAGGCGGTTTACTCGCAACAATTTACAGCAATCAAAATCCAAAAACTAGCTAGGATTCTGCAACTGCGCTGAGGAAGATAATACAGGTAATCAGTCTTCGGTTTTATACAGATATATTAACTACAGCCACTTCTGGACATTTCGTCTCAGAATGGTGCCTAATAATACATTTACCTGAACCGTAACGTCAGTCTTTTCCTTAAATGCGACTGTCCATTTGTTTACAAATTCCTGTCTATCAGTAGTCTCACAATCAGGTCGGGTCAGTCAGGTCAACCTTTGTTATAAGCAGACGCCTGGCCGTGTGGGTCCATGCGTGACTGCATTGGAGGAATGATATTTCATTCACTCGTCCATTGAACAATATGGTTCTTCTCTCGTTCACAACAGCTTTCTTTATCACATTCCCAATATCATTAGAATGTAGTACTTTCAGATATCAGCCAGTACTTACATCATTATAATGCATCAATAACATTCATAACATAAATGTAAAATAGCTATCTATCTAATGTAAAGAAATAAAACCACAATATTAAGTATTTCACACTTTACATCTATTAACTAATCCCTTGATATTAGAGTTAGCTAATTAAGCGAATACTGAGAGTTTGCTTACCGCTCAGGACTTATCTACAGCTTAAGAAATAGAACTTTAGTAGCGTTTACTCTCAATCACATATACTGTAGATATGAGGTAGTTTGAGGCTTCTCTTCTATAAGCATGCGTTGTCTTCCAACGGTTATCAACAAGTGATTTTAAAACTCAGCATTTGTTCGCATGAAGTTAAAACATTTTCGTTCCCACGCCAAGTTAATTATTTCCCGTCTCTTGCTTAGACACGTAAAAAGATTTATCGTGGCTGTCTTCAGTCGACCAATGGACACGGAAATATAATACTCTGGGAACTACTGTCGTTTCGATCAAGCGAATAAATCGCAAAGACGTCCCTAAAGAAATAACTTAAAATGCCTTGTAGAAGAAGATAGCGTTAGGATCGCATGACAGGACTATTAGTGAAGACTTGAAAAAAACAGCAATGAAATAGATCGCAGGTGCAAATATTTCGTAGAGAAAACGGACAAAATGTGAAGGAATAGAAAAGTAAGGAATTTTAACATAATCTAGACGAAACCTTCGAGCACTCTGTGACAATGGTGTGAAAGAACGGACTATCATTGTAGACCACAGTTCTTGGGAAAAGAGATTGGCTAGATTAATTAACTCCTGAAGTTACATAGGTCTAAGTTTACCTATCATGTCTAGATTATGAGATGAAGTCAGAGGACATTATGTAGATATGCATGATGTGTGACTGTATGAAAGTGAAGTAGAAATATATTATACAGCATGGAAAGTTTGCATTAATCTCTATATTATATAACACAATAGTCTTCTTTTTGAATGAAAGAGGATAATTCTGATATGCCTGGTGTATGCGGTTTGAATGGGAATGAAAGCTGTTCCCATATGACAGGAAAACTCATGAAGCCACATTTGTGTCTTCAGACTTTTAGGTTTCTGAGCGGACAACATTCGTAGTGGCAGAATTCAGTGTCCGGCGCCTGACGGTAAAAGACAGTCAGTCCTTTGACCGATCAGCAAAAGCCAGAGATATCGCCAACTCCTAAGCATAAAGGAGCATAGATCAACGCTCGCACGTGTAACGTCATATCGCTGCCGGATGACAGAAACTAACAACGTGCGCCACGGCTGACAACAAAGGATTACAGATAAGTCCAAATGCATAAGGATTATTTTTCCTCCAGATATCTCAGAGATCTTACTCAGAATTTCAAACAGAACTTTCACCAGTGGCGGTTCCAGGGGGTTGTCATTGGGGGTTCTGCACTGTTCATTCATTTAAAATACTGTACATTACACTCACAAATTGTGACCACCATGTAAAATACCAACCCAGACACATATGTGTCTAACCTATTTAAAAGTGAAGTAAATTTTTCTGTCTTTCTTTGTTACAAAAACTTCAATAACTCTGTCATGAAAATCACTGCAGGAATCAATCATTTTACTCTCGATGCTTAGCATGGCTAATGCTGAAAGGCGGTTGTCAGATATGGTGCTCCGTAGGAAAGTTTTTATTCTTTTCAGTGTAGAAAAACATCTCTCTGGTTCTACTGACGTCATAGGGGTTGTGAGTATGATTTTCACAAGACAATTTACTTCAGCAAGAGAATTTTGTAGTCCACTTTTTAAAATTATTTCATGAATTTTGAAAGGCCCAGAAAAGTGATGAAACTCTTCCATTTCATAAAGTACGGATAGCTTGGTCTGAAGTCTCTCTTTATTCAACAGAGATGTCAATGTTATTTCTGATACCTGAAATCACACGATGAAAATCCTGCACTGCTGAATAAACTGTCAAAGAATTAGCATTGCGGCTTTAAAGTTTATCATACAAAACATCAACATGTGGCATGATACGGTGGAAGAAGGAAAGCCAAAACAAGAAATCGGTATCATTCAACACATGGAGAAGTCCAGTCGCTGCCTGGACTGTTGCACAATTACCTGACTCGCGCAACTCAACAAAACATTCTTTCAGTTCATCTTTGTTTTCATAGACTGTGGAAACAGTCCTGGAGTTGAAATTCCACCTAGTGTTACATGTTGACGGAATTCTTTTACACTTGTTCTGCAGAACCGAGAGTCGTTGTGGTGATCTTGAAAAAAATGCAGGTATTCCTGACAATGTGTGAAAGAAAATACGCACTTCTGAATTTTGTGATACAGCTTTTTGCATTATTAGATTTAGCTGGTGTGCGTAACAGTGAATAAAATGAGCATGTTGGTATTTTTGTTTAATTATACTTTGTACTCCACCTTTCTCTCCACTCATTACAGCGGCACCGTCATAGGTTTGAGCTATTAGCTTGGTATAGTCATCTTTCAGAATAAAAATCAGTTGTAGTAAAACGTATTCTGACAGACCTTGAGCGTTCTGTGAAATAGGGTTGTTAAATCCCCAAAATCTTTCGTGCACCTGACCCTCGTGTTCATAACGAAAAACAAGAACTTGTTGTGTCGTTGCTGCAACATCTGTTGTGTCTTCCGTCATAACAGCAAGGAATTTTGCTTTGCTTATGTCGCTATCAATTTGAGCTCTGCACACTTCTAGGATACACTGTAGAAGCTCGTTTTGAATTGTTTTTGAATGCCCTTTGAAAACAGTGGCAGTTTCAAAATGAGTTCGCAATGTATCATCCAGTTTAGAAGCAAAGTCTAGTAATCCTCTAAAGACGCCCTGATTAGCAGACTCCAAACTTTCATCATGACCACGCAGTGGAAGTTCAAATTTCCCACAAAACTTTATGCAGTCAATTATTTTTGAAAGAATGTTTCTGTTTCTTTTCACCTCTTCATTGTGTTTATTAATATTTAATTTGTATGCCTCGCTTAACTGTGAAGAAATATCCACTGTCCCCAGCATCCCCAATGTTACAACGTTTCTAACGTAGACTGTGCTATTTTCGTGTTTCTGAAGCTTGCTATGCAAATATATCAGATCCGTTACGCCTGTCTTTGTCCATGTAGTATCACCGTTGAAAAGTAAACAAGGAAAACAAAATAATGCATTCTTTACATTACAGCCACACAACCAGTCAGGATGTTCGTAAATGCCTCTGTTAAATTTTCTCTGGTATGTACTGTTCCTGCCAGTCGAGGTCTGGATAATTTTTAGATTCGGAAGAGGCCGACCTAGTGTTTTTACACGGCATTTTTCAGCCAACGACAATCGCGAAAAAAACAATTTCTTGTAAATATGTAACAGTTACTTCACTCATTTCTATAATTATTCAGCACGCAAGAAAATATCAGCATTAAATTAATCTCAAAACAATGCAATTGGCCAACGTTTTACGGTATTGTGGTGAACGCGCACGTAAACAGTCCTGCTTGATAGATTTAATTTCCACGTGTGCTGTGTTTCGTTGCAGCACTTGTTAACTCTTTGACTCCGCAATTATTTTTCACCCTGTGCCGTAATTTTCATTCGTGATAGTCTAAAAACCACGCTCAGAGCGTTGTTCCGGAGTCAAAGAGTTAAATAAATTCAACCAAAACGCAGCTGTATATAACAAGCATTCGCTTATAAGAGGTCAAGGTCACTTGAACTGTAATCGTTCGCAGCACTCCACGATACGGTCTTAGATAATTTTTTTTTGTCTTGTATTCAACCCTTCCGGTGTAACCTCAATTTTTTGGTCTGTCCGGATTATGTATTATAGTAGAGACAGTATGCAGTACTTTTTTTTAATAGGGAGTGCTGCAGCTCAACAGCACATTAAAGAAAGCCGCCACTGACTTTCACCCAAATAATAACGGAACTCTATTTAAAGTGCATTCCAGATTATCACCAAGGAACTTCAGAATCCATAATGTTAGGCAACTCATGTGTGACTGTAGTGGGTTTGATGGTATTGTATGATGGTGATATTACTAAATGTAATGTATGAGGCCAGCTGTGAAGGCTCCTGAGATAAAATGTAGTTGTGAATTGTCAGAAGGCCTTTCTTGCTACCACTACGACCTCACACTCAATTTTTTTTTTCTTAATGAATGTAGCTATGTAAAATGTCTAGGGTAATGATGTGTAATGTGGTGTGATAGTTATAGATACACCCACAGATATTTAAGCAGACTAATAATATTTAACAAATATTATAATACACTGAACTAACTCAAGAGTGTAAAATTTTTGATAGAATTATATTACATTTATTTGTTCTGGATCAAGTTTTATGTTGACCAGAACTTTTTTTTAAAAAAAGGATTTAAAATTTATGACAGAAATGCATGGAATGTTACATAATAAATGCAAGAGTGTACATATATAAGTACTAGACTAGTTAGTTTTATTAAAATGTTCTAGTAGTCATCTACTTGGGAGGATAGTTAATGCTTGTGCTGTTGGTGTGGCCTCATCACACCTGTCTATATTGACTACACAGTGTCCAGTAAATTGCAGGAATTTTATGGGGTATTAGTAACTAAAAGGCGTTGGTGAACTTCCAGCAGACCAGAGGCTCACTCATCTTGCATATGTAGCTCTGGTGCTGAAATCTGGTGGTCCCACCTCTCCGTGCTGGCGGGCAATAATAGTGGTCTCTGTCACAACGTACTGCTGCACTGATACACTCGAGTAAAATCACCAACTGAATGGACACCGCCTTGTTGACAACTGAAACTCACAGCTCTGCAATCAAAGTATTGGCTATGTGTCAAAATTCTATTCTCTACCCACGTCTGGACACAACACGGACACAACAACCACATCATACAGACAGGTCAGATCTCTCTGACCAAACAGCACATTTACCATGGTGGTTTTACATCAGATAGGTCCTCCCAGACTATAGATTCTGAAAAATATTTATTAGTTTTCTTCCCTAAAAGTGGATAGGTAATATGTTTCATTATTCTCAACACTTGATCTGTCTTTCCTAACCCTTGCTGGAGTTTATGTATATTGTTGGTCCCTAGACCCTGACTTGGGCGGGGGGTCTAGAGCAAATCCCTACTTGTTTGTAAGGCTAGATTATGATATGGCAGTATCAAATCACTCGAACATTAAACAATATTCAAAATATACAAAGAAATAATTTCAATCTTACCAGATTATGAATAAAGAACACAGAAATGCTAGCAAAACTCAGCTGAGCTGCTGGCTATAGTATGGCGTCCCTGAACTTATTTCACTTTCTTTCATTTGGAAATCACCACACTTTAAAATACTGTGTCTATCATCGAACAACTATTGAGGAATGGCCCCACTTGCGCGTCTGAGCGCCGATAAAAAATGATTGTCTGTGGCCAATCACTGCCTAGGTTTATTTCAAATTCAAATTTCCTACCCTAAAGTCATTTCAGTCATGCTTCAGTCAAGTATGGATGTTTATCTGTTAGTCTGTCCGTCTCTACTTGTTTTTTTTTTCAAAAACGTACTTGATTTTTGAACCAACCTTTCTCTCCCCTCCAAAATTTTGTCGTTAAAAGTTATATTTAGACACAGCTCCCACCAATGTCCCTTCGCTTCCCTACTAAGTAGATTTGAACACCTGCGTCTCAAGGTCGTGTTTTTTTTTTGTGCAAATAGCGACACTTTTTTATTCCATACAGTCTGTCGCTGATGTGAACAACACTGTCTTTTGTCATTATCTTCAATATTATCTATCCGTCTGTAAAATTAAGAACATATTAGTTCACTGCTCAGAATGGGCCATCCGGCCAGCTAATTTTTATATTCCTAACATTAATATTACGAAAAAGTTACTTTTTAATTTTTGTAATATTCCAAACATCTGCGTTCTGCCGCTGAATTCAAATCAAAGGCTTGGTATCGCAAAAGCGACCAATAAATGACTGTGGCGTAACATATCCAAGGTCCCTTCTGTCGAGTTCCTTACTTTATGTCAACTTGGGAAACGTGACTTTTCTCCGTTTCCCCCCCCAATTGCGTCTCCTTAGCCTTTCTAGTCTCACGCAATCTTTCCAGTCATATTTTTTTTCCTTTTTTATCCGCCGTTCCCCTCCTGTCTAGCAAGTCAATTTTTATGGAGGGTGATGACCCGCGGTCTGGGCGATCAAGGGTAAGAATACTTAGCAAGATTAAACACTAAGTATTTGAGCGTGTCTAGTTAGTGTAATAACACTAGTCACAAATCCTATGAGTGATTTAATTAAAGTGTTCAGGAATGACGTCATCGAACTTGGGGTAGAATTGCTCAGTAGCTAGGACGGAAGTGATGGTTTGAGAGAAGGGGGTTAATTGAGTTGGTTTTAGGCACGAGACGAGCGAGGCAGTGATTTTGGGGTTTGGGACCATCTTGTAAGTTCGATGGCTGTGTGTTATTTCTTGGGATGACTGGTTTGTATACCACAGAAGCACATGTATTTATGAACTATTATGAAGTTGTCAGAGTGTTGCAGGACACTTTTTAATAAAGGTGTTCATTCATATTTAATCCAGCTTGAACTTATTTCCTGAACGTCAGTAGGAAGTGTCGTTTGTTTTACATCAGGTAAATTGAGGAAAAAAATGTTACCATATTTTCGACGATCATGCAGCCTAAAAAAACATAAACACAGTTACGAGTCTCCAAAAGAACCACCTGGGGGGTTATGTTCCTATTCTGTAATCACCATCTCTGGCAGTCCGCCAGTAAAACAACAGATGAACATTGATAAAAGATTCCACCCCATTCTCACCCTGTCCACACTAGACTTGATTTGTCACCGTGACCAAGCCCGGTCACATCTAACTTGAATTTGGTGCAGTTCCCGTCCACTCCCCCGGCCACATAACTTGATTTGGTGCCCGTGACCAGCTCGTAACTGTTTTTTTATGATGGATTCACACCCATTCAACAGCTAGAGCATCAGGGGTATACTTGTTACAACAGCAAAATCAACTGCTTCAACAGCAATTGTCCACAACAACAGGCAGCGAGTAAAACTTTACCTGATTCTCCCGGATACTTCATCCAACACATTACAGTCCATTGCAAATACGCTCAGCTCCGTAACACAGAGTGCCAATTACCAAAACATTAATAACATTGTAAGCCGTTTCACGGTGATGCTTCTCACTTTAGACAATGGCTTGTTGATATTGACAAGTTTGTGTCTTTGATCCCCCTCGGCAAACCGATGAGGACCGAAAGCGTGTTGCATTCTTCTCCTCCCAGTCATTGGTAACTGATTACTTACGCCGTCGTGCACAACTTTTCCCTACAGAAACTTATGCTTCACTGAAGAAGGCAATGGTCAGTCGCTATTCATCCATAACGGATTGTCAACACGCGTGGACTCTTCTTCGTAGGGTACACCAGGACAGACAGGAACCTGTGCAATTTTATGCAGACAGACTGTGAAACTTGGCTGAAGATGCCTTCAGTGATTCATCTTCCACTTCTGCAGATATTGATCGGCCGCTTGTTGTTATTTTCATTGATGGTTTTGTCATCCGACGCACTTAAGTTGCATCTGATCCGCAAGGGATCCTCAGGCAGTCTCAGATGCAATACAACAGGCCATCACAGAAGACAATGTGAAGAAACGCTTTACCAACCGTCTTGGTCGCGAGCCTCGTCTTGAACACCAATATGATGCCGACCCGATGGACGTTACCCATTGCCGCCACTCTTGGCATCAACCTTCAAGGTCACCAACGCCTTGTCACAATGCTTCCAATTCTATGTACCAGCCTCGACGCCTTCACTATCCAACAGCGCCATAGGTCCATCAAATAGCTTCAATAATATGGTTACACTTGAGGGCAAAAGGGGACACGTCTCGCGCAGCTGTTTTTTTCAGCGGGCTACAAAGCAGTCCACAGCCTCACAGTAATCTCCGTGCAACAACCATTACATTATCAGAACAGACAGCAGCGACCACGCCAAACCTTCTCTGGCTTCCTACCAATCCTGTGCCCCTCCCCCCAAGGTCCTCCGCGTTCCTTTTTTACGTGGACAGTCCCCGTCCTGCACCCCTAATGAATCAGGGAAACCCTGGGGTTGCTCAGTAGTTAAGCCCATACCGGGTAACTTGAACACATCCTCGCATCGGTCATTACATACTAAATGGTTACTTTCCTCCCCACCTTCGGTGTCTTCCTCCTCTTTTTCTTATGTCTCTCCTCCTTTTGTCACTCCGGATCCTTCATCATGTCTCATGAACACGAAAAGCTACCGTGCTCTTGTTGATACTGGCGCAACTGTTAGCCTCATCCGTGAACAGTTGTTTCGTCAGATTCGTCGGCACGTAACATTTTTTCCTTCCTCTACTCCTTTGGCCTCCTTTACTGGCCAACCTTAACGTTCCATTGGAACTGCTTTGATAAGCCTCAAGATTGGTCCTCAACCTGGTGTCCATCCATTCTTTATTACAAGAGGCATGTGCCGTAACTTTATTCTCCGCCGTGACTTTCTTCTTCGTCATCACGCCCGAATCTACTTTGACTTGCGCCAGATTCGCGTCAATGGTGAATACATCCCCCTTCAGGATGATTATTATTCACATTGCATCCTTTGTCCCCGCCTCACTGCTCCTATTACCTTAAAGCCTCACTCTTTGACTATCGCTACTGGTCGGG
This sequence comes from Oreohelix idahoensis, assembly GCA_024509875.1. Taxonomy (NCBI): domain Eukaryota; kingdom Metazoa; phylum Mollusca; class Gastropoda; order Stylommatophora; family Oreohelicidae; genus Oreohelix; species Oreohelix idahoensis. The sequence continues at coordinate 80,821 of JAMPIV010016777.1, forward strand.
TCAAAAAACGATCCGACCCTATGTCTCATCTGGCCATTCTGTCATAGTGGAAAAAAAAACCATTACCGGGTATTGACATCATTGATGACCCTGCATCAATATTGTTGATGGCATTGTTCAGGTTTCCAATTAAGCGTGATTTTCCCGCCATGCTGTTTAAATACTTCTGGGAAGAGCCTGTAACTGTCAAACGTGGTACAGTTTTTTATTTGCTCACTTAGCATCACATTCTCTGCCTCATCGTACTTTTTCCTCCCTCCACAGTGGAGTATGATAAACCACCCCCCCCCCCCACTATTCCTTCCCATTTGGTTACTCACCCTCCCTCCTCACCTCACACCCCTCTACCATTGGTGCTGTTACTAATGCGCGTGTATCGTTTAGTAACTACCCTCCTCAGCGCCGTTCACGTTTCGCTTTCCTCTCCTACCTTTACAACTCTCCCCTGTACTTCCGGTTTATCGTACTTCTTCCCTTCAGCCTTTTTCTCTTCCCACAACTTTCTCTCCTTCTCCTCCTCTTCCTTGAATGGCCCCACCTACACGCCTTGCTCAATTAATGGAGCAAGGGACAACTGACTCACAAACTGACTCCCCCACCATGCCAGTCGCATTTGTCAGTTCGTCAAGAATAATCATGATATACTTCTTTTGCTCTCTCAGACATGGAACTGAAGAGAAACCAATACTGTAACAATTGGAAATTCCATACCACCACTGAAGTGCCTGTCTCACTTAAGCCGTACCACACTCCCACTTAAGAATAGGGAGATCGTGGAGAAAATCGATTACGGATATGTTGGCAGCAGGTATCATTGAGAGATCCCGATCCTCCTGGTCTTCCCCTATTGTAATAGTCACTAAGAAGGATGGTACTAATCGTTTTTTCTGTTTGCGATTATCGGGCTTTGAATGCCATCACCAAGGTAATTTCATACCCCCTTCCTCGGGTTGATGATATCTTGGGCGACCGTTGGAAAATCTAAGTGGTTTTACTACCCTAGATGCTCCGTTCTGGATTCTGGGTGCTTTCCCGATTGTCACTTCGGAAGCCAAAGTGAAGTCCTCTTTTTTGTACACATATTGGGAGTTACCAGTGGAATGTCATGCCTTTCGGCCTAAAGAACAGCCCAGCTACGTATATGTCCTCCTTGGGATGGATGAATTACTGAAGGGCATGCAATCTTTACGCTCCTTGGGCTTATGTTTATGACATCTTGATCCACACTCCAGGAACCCATTGAGGATCATTTACTCCATGTTGAGAAAGTCCTTTAACCGGGGGGGGGGACTGAGGGGCACATAATATTATGCTCAAATTCAAAGCAAATGTGCTTTCTTACAGACCGAAGCCAGATATCTCTTGGCCCTTCATAATCAACCAAGATGGTGTCCGTCCGGATGATGCTAAAGTGCAGGCCCAATCCGTGATATGCCCTCTCCTACTTCTGTTCGCCACGTTCGCGGTTTTTCTTAGGCAGTTTGTTCCTACTATAGTCTCAAAGCACATAGTCATATGTTTTCTCTCGAGCTGCTGAGCCTCTTAATTGCTCTAACAAAAAACGTATGAATGCTCGATTCCAATGGACTTGGGACGTCTGCCAGGATGCTTTTTTTCAATTATCTTAATGTCGTTCACTTACTAAGATTCCCCCGTTTAGCGGCATATCCAGAACATTAGACGTCCTTGATCTTGTATACGGACCCATCTCTTCGGCTGTTGGTGCTTGTCTTGTCCAGGCCAACATCTCGGACTCTCCTCCGATTATTGCCGAAAGTCCCAAAAAACGAGATGCCTATTGCGTTTCCTCTCTCACGCACTCAGTCGGTCTCAACAACGATTGGACCGTTTACTTGAGAAGGAAGCTTTTGCTATACACTATGCATTGCAAAAGTTAGACTTCTATCTACGTGGTACAAAGGTTTTTAAATCCGTACTGATCTGTCCACAAGCCTTTGCTTACTTGGGTTAACCAAGACTTTGGGTCTGAGCAACCCCGTAAGCTACAAACTTGGGGCTCTGAATTTACAGAGTTATCATTGATGCTACCATTGAGACATATACCAGGAGAACATAACACTGTTAGCTGACCTTTCTGTCTCGGATTCCATATGATACTTGTAACAGACCCCTCCCTATTTCTTCTATAACCGGATCCCAAGGCGTCATCAGACCTGATGATAACGCCAAAGAGAAATACTTGTCATAAATGCTGATCGACTGTCCTCCTGTCCATTCTGATCATGAAAAATCTCTCTCTCCCCCCTTCTCTCCTGATGAGCTCCCATCTTTCATTCTTTCACTGCGAAGGAACAACTTCGAGATCCTGCACTCCTGCAAATTCGATCTCAGTTTCAGCGTGACCCAAAATCTGTTTCTAATTACACTATTCAGTCCTCTGATAACGTTCTTTACTGGATTAACCCTAAATGTCCAGATAAACTCCCCATCTATCTTCCTAAACATCTTATCCCTCGTATTCTCCATGATTTTCACGATTCTAATGACCACATGGGGCGAGATAAAACACGAGACATTATTTCTAAACGATATTACTGGTCTTCTCTCTATAAGGGCGTTGCCCGAGTATATTTGACTTTTGTACAAACATCAGCAAGCAGCGCCACATTGCGTCCTCTGCGTATTCCCTACCCAAATGATGTTTCTGACACATTTCCATATGCAATTCGTCAGCGTTGATCTCTCTGGTCCCTACCCTCTTTCTCAGTCCGGTAATACCCATGTCTTGCATTTAGTAGACCAGTACTCTGTGTGGCCCGAATGTTTTCCACACCGTGGCTCTTCCTCTGAAGAAGTTACTGAAATCTTCCTTTATTCTTTTTGTGCCTCCGCCGGTTATCCGAAGACTATTCTTTTCGGATAATGGGAAGCAATTTACCAGGTCCGCCCTTTCCCATTCTACTCTTGCAGCCCTTAATATCAGACATAAGATGGACCAGCTTCTATAGGCCTCCCAGTCAAATTTCCGCAACGAAAGAATGCATAAGACTCTTCATGACATTTCACTCCAAATTCACAGCTGATAATCCGCAGTATTTGGGATGTTTATATACCCCAAGCACTTGAGGCTCTGCGTGTCAATGTGAAATGATGCAACTGGTTTTCTCGCCATTCATTCTACCTCTTGTATGGGCAGGGAACCACGTCCTACCTTTGGATAAATCTCCTTACTCCTCAAAGGAAATATATGGGCGATTAATCCCATTGAGATTATCCTGCGACACCAAAAACGTAACCGCCGACCAGCAAGTTCACCATAACGCTCTCAAGGCGGATTTTAAGAAACGACCAGCGTTTGCTTGATAAGGGCAACTCGCTTGCCATCATTCCATGTTGGTGACTTAGTCTGGTTTTAAAAAGAATGTCCGTCGTTAGCGATAAATTTGATCATCGCTGGCTTTCAGGGTACAAGATAGGGAAATAGACAACACCGGTTACCTTCGTGATATGGAATGAAGAGCGACACCACGAAACTAAGGCGCATGCTACCCAGTTGCGACTAGATGTGCAACGCCCCGACACTGTCGCTCCTCGTGCTCTTCCGTCTGGCCGCCCCTATTGCGACAGGCTACCCTCCAGTATAACCCTTATCCTCCTCTTCCTCTCCCTCCATGTCTGAACTTGCATCTTGTCCTCTTTCAGACCCCATTAGTTCTGCCCCTGTCTCCTTTATCCCTCCCTCCCTGCTCCACTTACACATCTGTTCAGCCCTATGCTTACGATGCTTCCTCATCAGAATCTGATAGTCCTCCCAGTGATGATGTTTTACACAGACTCCGGTGTAGAGTAGTCCGTCGAGCTGCTGTTCCTTTCGCCTCCTCGGTGCCGTCTCCTTCTTCCCTCTTCCATGTGGTTGATCGTACCAGACGTTATCGTTCCTGTTCCACCTCCGAGGGTCCTATCCCTCTTCCTGAGCTGTACTCACGTATCCACTCCCGTGATGCTCGCTTGGCTGAGTTACACTCCGTTACTCCAGGCCCCTCTCATGCTTCGCCTCAGCATGATATTATTGTACCTCCTATTACTATTTGCCGCAACTCCTGTCCCATACCTCCCCTTCCTCCTTCTGTTAAACTCTCTTCTGACCCCGCTTTTCCTCCCTCTGGTTATTTTCCTCCACCTCCCTCCGACCTTTATACAGCCCCTGAGTCCGACTCTTCGGATGTTGAACCTCCTCTTCCTAGCTCTGATTGCTTTCCTCCCCCTCCCTCCAATCTTGACTCTTCACCCGATTCTGCTTCTTCTGATATTGAACCTGATGTTCTTCCTCCCCCAGCTCGTTTTCCCTCTAAACGTCGTCATTCGACCTCATCTAGCGATTCTGCTCCCCTTCCTAAGCACCTTCACCAGCGGGCCGCCCATGTACGAACCCGTTTTCGTCGCTCCCGTGGTTCTGTTCATTCTCCTTACCGTAGTCCCTCTCCGCCGCCTCTCCCTCCCCCTGTCACACCTCCGTCCCGTAGATTGCGTGTTCCCCTCCGTTATCCTCATACCAGTCCGCAGCCTCCACCACGACCCTCCCGTTGTTTCCCGTAGTCCATGCCATTGTTCCTACATCCAGACCTACACAGTACGATCCTCGCCTGTTATTGTAAGCCATTGAAAGATTGGAAGCAATGAACATTTTTGCAAAGATGTTTACAAATTGAACTGCACTTACCTCCAGATGCCGTCTCCGGTCAGGTTGACATTTCCTGCCCTGCTATTATTTTTAACATGAAGTCGACCCTGCTTCTCGTGTCTTCCGATGCGGTTCTCCTGCACAATACCCTCCTGCTGAATTGCTTGATCCTGATGCTACCGTGAAGACCAATCGTTACGCATCCTTGGACATCTGGGTTACACACTTTACGCACATTTCCAGTTCAGATAGGAAAGTCCAACAGCCGTTATTTATGGAGAGCTGTTACATTTTCGTCCGCAAGAAAGACATTGCTGAATCTACCGGTACATGAACATTTCCCTTACAACATCCTTTCAACCACTGCTGATGGAGATCCACCAACTCAGACGATCTCTGCAGTCCTGATATATTGTAGTTGATGTAGTTCCCTTTTACACGCGTTAGCGTCATTATGTCACATTATTTTGACTAATGTAATATTTGACCATCTTGTATGCCCCTATGATTTTTTTTTTCTTTTTTCCATGTTTTTTTTTATGTAAGATTTTGCCCAGATTTTTTTGGGTGTTTACATTGTTCTGTTGTACCAAATAAAAGTGATTAACTAATGTACATCTTCACCCGCCACTAATGCTGGCATCATTCACGATTTATTATGATGATGACACCATATTGCATTACGATTGTTTGCATTTTCAGTTATTGTTGCACCGACACTCATACGTGTGATTTAACTATTTGCCCATTTATATATTCTATACCATTGTCCATTGATTACCATGTTTTCATTCCATTCATTATTTCCGGTTATTGTTACACCGGCAAAGTCATTTTTTTAAATGAGACTTATCCATTTTGCCCATACTTTGCCACCAAGTTCTGTGGTTCTATTTCCATTTGTTCCATTCATATTTTTTTTCATCACCCACTTCAGTGAAGTGTAGGGTGACAGCCATTTTGGGCATCCGCTATATTTTATGTGCACCCGCCATATTTTTTTGCCAGTTTTTTTTTTCCTTGTGACGTTAACTCGCTTGTCATGTTATTTTATGTTTTATGATTCGCACGAGTGTGAGAGATATTGATGACTATAAACCCATAAAGCGTTTTGTTAGTTCGTTGATGATTGTTAGTTACTGTTCTATTTTTTTTGGCCACTTATTAGTACTATTTGAAGTACCATAACCTCCATAGTTTTTTTTTTTTTCCATGTGTCCCTCGTTTATGTTATGTCCATCAGTCCCTACCCCTTCATGATCGATTTTTTTGTGTAAAACGTTAATGGTGTTATTTCATCCATTATTCCCATCTATTGTTTATTGTGGTCCTTCTGACATGATTTATGGTGGGATACATGAATCCCAATAATTTTTTTTAGAGTTAGTAAAATTTTTTCTAGGGAATAAAGTGTCTCCTACGGGATACACTTTAGTGGCCCCGGGCGTATGTGACAGTACGGACTGTTACGTCGGATTAACACTAAGGTGCTGCCACTTAATTATAGTTAGGGTAAGAATACTTAGCAAGATTAAACACTAAGTATTTGAGCGTGTCTAGTTAGTGTAATAACACTAGTCACAAATCCTATGAGTGATTTAATTAAAGTGTTCAGGAATGACGTCATCGAACTTGGGGTAGAATTCCTCAGTAGCTAGGACGGAAGTGATGGTTTGAGAGAAGGGGGTTAATTGAGTTGGTTTTAGGCACGAGACGAGCGAGGCAGTGATTTTGGGGTTTGGGACCATCTTGTAAGTTCGATGGCTGTGTGTTATTTCTTGGGATGACTGGTTTGTATACCACAGAAGCACATGTATTTATGAACTATTATGAAGTTGTCAGAGTGTGCAGACACTTAATAAAGGTGTTCATTCATATTTAATCCAGCTTGAACTTATTTCCTGAACGTCAGTAGGAAGTGTCGTTTGTTTACATCAGGTAATTGAGAAAAGAATGTTACCATATTTTCGACGATCATGCAGCCTAAAACATAAACACAGTTACGAGTCTCCAAAAGAACCACCTGGGTTATGTTCCTATTCTGTAATCACCATCTCTGGCAGTCGCCAGTAAAACAACAGATGAACATTGATAAAAGATTCCACCCCATTCTCACCCTGTAACACTACAGCCCGGTCACATCTAACTTGATTTGGTGCAGTTCCCGTCCACTCCCCCGGCCACACATGATAGTCACACCAATGCTAATGATGATTAGTAGGACATACTATGAGTCATACAGTGTTTATGACCATATTATTTTTTTTACATTTTTATTTTTACTTTTGTGTCGTATGTGTGGTTTAGGGATTAAATATCTGTACATAAGTTATATCATCTACCTAGTGGTCGAGTGAGTTTCTTACATGTACTGTCTCTCAAATCCATATATATGTCATTTCCTCGGTATAAGAGGATGAAATTATAATATTCAGTAAGAGTAATAGGGGAGATTTGTCACAAGGAAACAGCATCCATTCTCAAGTGCCCTTCTGAGACATTATCTCTTTGTGAGAATATTCGCCTTCCTATTCACCCCTCACGTATAGGAATTTAACCTTTAACGAGCCACGTAACAGATCCTATATATCTTTCTTACATTTCTTAATTTTCATCTGTGTTATCCAACTGTGCTGTGACAATTAATGTCCAGTTCGGAATAACGGTGCGACACTCTTCCCCTCCCCCCTTTAATTCCACCTAAGGCCCTCTTCACGTACGCGTAATAACAGTAACAACATTAGTAATAAGAATAACAAAAGTACTACTACTTAAGAGAAACAAATATAACCAATTATATTTAATAAACTTCTTCTTCTTCTTCCTCGTTCGTCCTGAAAAGGACGTTGGTTGCGTTGTGTCTGTTTAAAGCGGAGCTGTGATATCTGCGCCTTTCGGCCGGCACATCCGACTTCAGCACGGCATTTTTTGGGACCGGGTTTGCCTTCCCTCTTCGATCCCTACTCTCTCAGCCAGACTGCAGTGATGCAGCCTGTTTCCAGGACCACAACATGGAGGTGGAGTAGGGTCTTAGTCAGCTCTGGTTCGCTGACCCTGACACAAGCAGTCAAGCTATGAGTCGCTGACTGCATTCTCTATTACTGCATCTTTGGGTCCCATATTTAATAAACAAAAAGTAACAAACCATTTAAAAAACATAAGGAACCACACATTTCAAAAAACATACTGACTACTCATAATATAAGGACAAACAATAAAGTAACAACTTAAAAAAAACAAATTCCAATATAAATTGACACCGTCAATTGTATAAGACAATAGCAGTCTGAATGTAACACAAAACTGAAAATAACATGACATTGAATATCCTAATTATAACCGACAATTAGGTTGAATATGATATACCAAGATGGTGGACGAGGGCAGGCAATTACGTTCAGCTGTTACTAGCCCTCTCTCCATCCATCACCTTTTTTTTTTTAAAGAGGGTCTTATTTACAAACCTTAATGTCACCATTATCATCTTTCTTTCATGAACTGTACATCAACAACATGAAACATATACTGACATCTTAACAGTTAACTCACAAATTAAAACTGAGAATCATAAAATGTTATATATATATGGACAATGAATAAGTAATTGAAAGAACGAATTGAGACTCTTGAGATGTGGATATAGAAGAATGGGGTGCATCTCATGGAAAGAGAAGAAAACAAATAAGGAGGTCCTAGAAAATCTAGGTATGAAAAAAGAACTTGTGAAGGAGATCAAAATTAGTGTCGCAAATTTTTTAAAGATATAAGTAAGAAGATGTGTCTGACTGTGATGAATTTACCGTGATACAACGTTAAAATATCTCCAATTATAAAGATAACGGGTAAGATAACATGTAGGGATAAAATAATGCGTAAGATACTAGGATACATGCTCGCCTATGCCCGCTTTTCCTACTGCCATTGAAACTAACTAGTTAGACATGCAGACGAAACGGTACCCTTTTAGACGGGAGGGAAACGGAGATAAAAATCATTATGACGGTCTGAACACGTGTTTGAATCTAAAAGGGCAAAAAGACGCAATTTGTAGTTTAAAGAAAAAATCACGCCACTAGTTAACACAATGTAAGGAAATGGACAGAAAAAAAAACCTTAGCTCTTGTTAGAAACAGTCGTATCTTAGACGTTTTACCGTAATTGGTTGTTTTGTTCGAATATAGCGGCAAATGCCGTGGAGAACGTTCAAAAACAAATTTCAAAAACTAACCTTGAGAAAAGTAGGTTTTTCTTTAATAATAAAGTTATGAAAATAAAACATAGCTAGTTTGATAGCCCATCTTAAGCTGACAAATAATATACTTTTAATTATACAGACGGACAGATAACAAGGAAGATATTGACGAAAGACCGTATTGTTCCAATCAGACTAGTGAACAGTATTGTTGTGCATACTTTCACTAAAGTCACATTTTTGCGTCCTTGAGACAGAAAAATGCAAAAATCAAACTGCAATGAACTAGCGGGGCAAACTCGGTAGATAGTGGCTATAAATAACTTAGGAGGCAGGTTTGTGCCGTTTTTACATGTAGTAGTCCAAAACAACAAGTGAAATTGGGGAAAAGCCAAAATGTGACCGACGTACATTTGAAAAATTGAGATGTACTTTTGACTTTATTTTCAAAATTTAAATTGAAAAGCTTGGTCTTCCGATCTGATTGGCCAACGCATTTTTATATTAGCGGGATAGAGACACACATTTTTGCCATTCGATAGAAGTCTGTCCTGTAACACAGTTCTTAACTGCTAGTGGTGTTTTCCAGGAAATAATACATAAAATTCAGTGGGACGCCATACTCTAGCCAGCAGCTCAGCTGAGTTTTGCTAGTATTAAGTAACTGTGTTCTCACTTCTGAATTGTGGTAAGGATAAAAGCATTTATCTTGTTTATTTTAATATTTTGAGTGATTGATACTGCCATATCATGAAAAAGGATTACGACAAGTAAGTGCTTGATCTAGGTCCCCAGCCGCAGTCCAGGGCCTAGAGACAAACAAATAATATATGGAAACATAACTAAGACTATGAAAGGCGGATCTATTATTGAGATCAATGGGAACATATCACCCATCTTATTAAATGAAAGAGGAAACTATTGAATATATCTCAGATGCAATGCAGTCTTGGGGAACTGGTACTATTTGAAAACAACTGGGTAAGATGTGCTATGTTGGTCAGAGAGATCTGACCCAGTATGTGTAATGTTGTTGTGTGGTGGTGTGTATAAGAGTGGCGCAGTAGATAGAGTACTGACACATGGCACAAAATTTTGTTTCAGAAGTTTCTGTTTTGGCACTAAAGTGGTGCCAAATGCTTTTGTAAGAGTACACAAGCGGATGTCTGTGCCGCCTAACATTGGTGCCTGTGCAGCCTAACTTTTTTACTCCAGCTATGGAGAGGAGTGGGCCACAAGAATCCTATACCAGATCGTCACAGGCGAGATAAGTGAAAACCTGGCCTGCTGGAGATTCCCAACTATTCCACCATCAAATAAAGAATTAACTATTGAGAAATATAACATTTAACTTCACTCCATAAGTCAATGGACAATGATTTTGTAGTCACAGATTGGGAGTGATGACGCCACCCCAACTAAACATCCAGTGCTAGTTCTCCCAAAGACATTATAGATAATAGTAATATTAACCATTCTTAAAATATACCTATGTACACAAATTCCATTTGATTTATGCCATATATATATGCATTTCATTAATAAATCCATATCATTTCATATGTTCTGACCAAAATAAAAATTGGTTCAGAACTAATAAATTTAAAAAAGAATTTAAAACTTAAACTATAACAGCCAGAGTTAGTTCAGTGTATTGTAGAGTTTATTATTATTATTAGACTTATTGATTACATGTGTGTGTCTGTATATTATCTTAACTACACATTACATTTCAGTACCCTAGACATTTAACGTAGCTAACATTCATAATAGTCTAATAAGTCTGTTTGAGGTCGTAAGTGGTAGCAGAAAGGCCTTCTGTAATTCACATATACTTTTATCTCAGGAGCCTTCACAGCTGACCTCATACAGTACACTAGGTAACATAACAATCATACAATAACATTAAAAACCACTACAAATATTGGGGTCTTGTCCGGGGATTAAGTTTATTAAAGATAGTAGGATCTTCTGGTGTGAGAATTAAGCTAGTGGGGACAGAGTTGTATAAATTTTAAAGTGTCCCTTAAAATAAAAAGTGGAAAATAAAAGTTGATGAATCTTCACAGCCAGTGGTAATTAGTTGATTAATTAATTAATATATTACCTTGGTAATTATATACTTAGAATTACCTTAGTCATTATATACTTAGAATTACCTTGGTCGTTATATATTTGGAAATTACCTTAGTCATTGCTAAATTGTATGTTAAAGTATGGCAGATCTAGCAAAATTTAGATCGGCTGCTGTGCTGACGGCGAAGGAGATGAACATGGAGGGTCAGGTTTTAATTCAGTATGTAACTTCAGAATGTGACATGTATATTGAAAGGGAAGATAGGAGGTTAGCTGAAGAGAAGAGGTTACAAATTGAGGCTGATAAAGAACTTAAGAGGCTGTAGATTGAGGCTGATAAGGAGACTAGGGCATTGGAGGCAGAAGAAAAACGACAGCAAAGGGAGGCAGAAGAAAAAAAGGCCGAAAGGGAGGCAGAAGAAAAGAGATTGACTGCCGAAAGGGAAGCAGAAGATAGAAGATTGCAAAGGGAGCACGAATTACGACTAAGGGAGCTGGAATTACAAGGCCATGCTCCTGAAAATGGTGCCAGCCCTTTTGCCTCAGATGCTACGCCTAGTCAGGGAGCCTCAACCGCGGCTATGGGGTTTCATTTAGACCATTTTGTTGAGAAAGACGATGACATCGAGGGGTACCTCAGTAGATTCGAATTATTAGCTACTACGTATGGGTTAGAGAGAGAGAGAGAGGTGGAGTCTTAAGTTATCACAAGGGCTTAGAGGTACTTCTTATGAAGTCTTTGCTAAGATGAATAGAGACGACCAAGACAATTATGACATGCTAAAGCAGGCTTTGTTATTGAGATATGAAAAGAATGGTGAATTTTATCGTAAGAAGTTTAGAAATGCCAAACTTTTGTCTGGGGAGACATACCACCAATTCTCTGCCAGACTGGAAACCTATTTGGAGAAATGGACTGCTCTAGGGAAGACCCAAGATCTTAAAGAGATGATCATGATAGAGCAATTAAGAGAGTCCATGGCTCCAGACTTGAGAAAATTTCTCATGGAACAAGGTGCAGAGAGGTTGGGGGAGGTTTTAAATGTCGCTGAGAGGTATCAGGCAGCCCAGGCAGAGGTAAGTGGTACTAAAACGAAGCACATAGAAAATTGTAAAGCTCCACAGCAATTTAGTAGATTTGATAACAGAGAACAAGGTAATAGAGGCAGGACAAACTTTGATAGGCCACGAAATGATTATCGTGACAGAAACTCACAGTTCAATGACCAAAAATATAATGAAAGAAAACCGTTTAACCAAGGAAAGAGATGGTGCAAATGGTGTAAGAAAGACAACCATAACACCGAATTTTGTAAAAGGAAACCTTCAACCATTGCTGCAATGAAATCGGGGAAACAAAGATTAAAGGTTAATCCTAATGGAAAGCAGGAACCTTATCACCCCCCAGTTTGTGAGGATGTTATTTGTAATGGGGTCACCATAAGGTGCCTATATGATACAGGTTTGGATTATGATTCAGTTTGTGAAGTCTAGCCTAGTGGACCCAAGTCAGTATACCACAGAAACAGTGGAAATACAAGGGGCGACTAAGGACATACCACTCATGACACTTCCCATCGCAAGGATAACGGTGAAAACTCGCTATGTGGAAGGAGAAATCGAAG
>JAMPIV010016778.1:0-102500 GCA_024509875.1 Oreohelix idahoensis
CTGTTTTGCGGACCCTGAGACCTTGATCTCCAGTTTTGTTTATTATAATGTCCTTGATTATTTTTAAAATAATTGTTACCAAAATCTCGCGATCTGTGAGTTTGGTTCCAAGAAACATTAAATGGAGCAGATTGTTGAAATTGCTTCCCTTTGTAAAAGTTATCATTGTTGAAATTATGATTATTTCCCTTATTGACATACCTATCAGCACTAAAAGAACGATTGCGTGAAAAATTGTTTTGTTGTGCTGCAAAAGCAACAGGCAATTCACTCTTAATCTGCGCGTTACTTAGATCCATGTTTGGGTGAGCAGTGCAAAAATTTTTTGCATGTTCTTCTAAATTTTTCATAGATAAAGGTTTCCGTTCGTGTAAAAATGCGAGAAATGTAGGGTTTACCGACGAAAGTACCTTATCGCGCATCAGTAAATCAAAGAGACCTTCATACGACTTTTCAATTTTGGATAATTCGATCCATCTTTCTAATGTTAGTCGTATCTGTGACAGAAAATCACTAAAATTTCTGCCAGATTGAGGTAGTAATGTGTGAAATCTCAAACGATATTCGTTTTCTGTCATTTGGAATTTTTGCAGAAGTGCTGCTCTAAGAGCATTGTAGTCATTTTTCTCACCAATGCTGGTGGTATGATAAACTGCTAATGCATCCCCTGTAAGTAATCTGGATAAATATGTACAGTATAGCGCTTTATCCACGTTATAAGACCCACAAGTGGCCTCAAACCTATCTAGGAAGAATATTACGTCATCAGACGGGGGATTAAATTTTGGTAATTTAAGGTGAATTTCCTTAAAATTATCATGTCTGGATGAAGTTTGGCTTTCAAAAGTTCTCTGAGAATTAGATTCCTGAGTTAACCTAAGTCTCTCATATTCTGACTCTGCTAATTTCAGTTCATGCTGTCGTTTTTTCTCATTCTCTTCCCTCTCAAGCTGAAGTCGTAATGTATTTTGTTCAGCTATTAATCTTCTTTCTTCCATTTCCTTCTGTTTATTTTGCATTTCCTTTTCTTTAACTTCCATTTCTTTTTGTTTCTGTTCTGCCTTTCGCTGAAATCGTTTCTCTTCCAATTCAGCGGCTAATCTCATTTTTTTCTCATCTTCCTCAGCTATAAATTTCCTCTTCTTTTCATTCTCCTCAGCCTCAATCCTTTTTTGATCTGCCTCAAATTTCATCTTCTTCTCTTGTTCCTCAGCCTCAATCCGTTTTTGATCTGCCTCAAATTTCAAATTTTCCAAACGTAACTTTTCAGCATCCAATCTTTGAGCTTCCAACCTTTGAGCCTCTTTATATTCTGACATAGCAAATTGTCTTACCTCTTCAGCAGGTATTTGCAAAGCTTTTGCTTGCTTAATGAAATAATCGAGTGAATACATTATTCTATATAAGTAGTCACAGTACTCTAGATATAAAAATGATAATTAATCAATATAAATTGGTTAACCTTGTTATTATAACAAGTGTTCTTCGTTCCTGTCCTTAGAACGGTATAATGTTATCATATAATTATTAAATATGTTATTAATCAATAAATTTATGTAATCAAATGTCATGAAATGAACAACGAGAAAGACAATAGAAACATAACCGACAAGACATGATAAACTGGATGGTAGAACACAATCGTAGAAATCAAAAAAATAGAAATGTATAACTAAAATAGAATATCGTAAAAATATACGACGATAACTACGATCAGATAATTAACAAGACAATAGACAACACAGTGTAAAAACATAGGTTTTGTAAAAAACTGAACGACAGGAAAGGTGAGATGGACAATAATCACATACAAAATTCATCATAAAACTAAGGCACAAGTAAAAATAGCTACCAAAAACAACAAGTAAACGTGACACTACAGCTAAAACAGACAGGTGTCACAGACCACCAGACACAGTGGACCTAGAATCCTTCTACGCTCACGCGTAGGAACATTCCACTGCGGGAAGTCTGCAAAATAATGTCCTACAGAACGTCTGACGAAGAGCCCGAATTGGCTTCGAGATGGATCTCGTTCGTCAGATCAACCTCCGTACCTCCCACAAAGAATACACAACATATAACACATAACACGGAAAATATGAAAGTGGACATAATCAAATAAGGCACAGCTAATAGTAATAAAGTGTATAACGGATACAAGTTATACTTAGCTCGCGTGCAGGTAAAAATCAAAGTGCCTCGTCCCCGTGTATGTACGTCTACAGATAAAATACTTCGTTCTGCTTATCTAGATTACAGCTCGCACGCAATAATGATGAAGAGATGATCTCCAAGTAATCAGTCACTGTGAAACTTGACGTGGAGGTTGATTGAAGACCTTGAGCATTTGAGTTGATTTTGATTCATATTCCGCTAGGATCCAAATTGAGATGATGTAGCCTTGAAAGTAAACATTCTTCTTTTCAAACGATCAATTGGATGGGTACGTTCCTTTGAAATCACTTCCAGACCGCACTGGCCTACCAGTTATTGTTGGTGTCGTTTTCATAGTGATGAATTGAAACGCGAATGGTTACAACGGAATAAATGTCAACAATGTTTTTCAAACGAAAACCAACAAGTATCTTGAATTGGGTGAACTGGTCAAGTATTGGCAGCACACAAGTCGTTGGTAACTTTACATAGATTTTATTCACCAGGACACGAAGTGGACAAGACGGACATCGTCACAGGCGCAAAGATCACACGACAACATATTAATTATTGCTGCTAAAGTTCCTGAAGATTCTCTTCTAGTAAAGACCTCTGTCCATAGACTAAGGATTACAAAACTGTTACCGTATAATATCCTTCTCAGTCACGACCGTTGACCTTCTTTCAAGGACGTCTATCATGGTAACGTATTCATACTCTGGGATGAAATCTTCCATATTACATTTGTTAAAATTCCCAGACGTTCATCCTACATAGCGTTGTACATCATATAATTTCACACAAAGTCATATACGATAATCCTATCAGTTAAAGGCTTTCAGTTGGCTAACCTCTCTTTACATCCATGCCACGACTTTGGCATTGAAGCATGTACGGCATTTAAAACATGTGCATAAGGTAAACAATATAACTTCTTCTACTCGTAGGAATTCTCCGTCTACGATCCAAATCTTAAAGGCAAGCGACTCTGTAGATCCATTCTAGGAATGATAAAATTCCCGCTAGATTAGTAGTAGAGCGGCCTTTTTATGCAGCATTAAAATAAGAAGTGGGCGATAACTTACGTGACATTACTGCGATTGGCTTCGACCTGAAGACCAATACAAATCACAATAATAAATGGCTTCCTTCAACATGCCATTGGATACACAATATAAAATTACAATCATGGACACAAGCCAGTTCCATGTTTCCACTTCAAAACATGACGTCACAAACTACTCAACTAGGTTACACGTGCGTCCAAAGCAACTCACACAGCATTGTGCACGTCAGTGCGTGAATCAATCGAACGCACAAATAATATAACTATCTCAAGACTGGTGCGTACATTTGGTAGGACCGACGACTACCCCCTTAGGTAATAAATGTACGTAAGAGTAACCAACAAGCTAACATTATTATGTAACCAACAAGCTAACTTTATTATGTAACCAGCAAGCTAACATTATTATATAACCAACAAGCTAACATTACTATGTAACCAACAAGCTAACTTTATTATGTAACCAACAAGCTAACTTTATTATGTAACCAACAAGCTAACATTATTATGTAACAACAAGCTAACATTATTATGTACTAACATTATTATGTAACCAACAAGCAAACATTATTATGTAACCAAAAAGCTAACTTTATTATGTAACCAACAAGCTAACTTTATTATGTAACCAACAAGCTAACTTTATTATGTAACCAACAAGCTAACATTATTATGTAACCAACAAGCTAACATTATTATGTACTAACATTATTATGTAACCAACAAGCTAACATTATTATGTAACCAACAAGCTAACTTTATTATGTAACCAACAAGCTAACTTTATTATGTAACCAGAAAGCTAACATTATTATATAACCAGCAAGCTAACATTATTATGTAATCAACAAGCTAACATTATTATGCAGTCAACAAGCTAACATTATTAAGTAACCAGCAAGCTAACATTATCATGTAACCAACAAGCTAACATTATTATGTAACCAACAAGCTAACATTACTATGTAACCAACAAGCTAACATTATTATAAATCCAACAAGCTAACATTATTATGTAAATAACAAGCTAACATTAGTATGTAACCAACAAGCTAACATTATTATGTAACCAACAAGCTAACATTATTATGTAACCAGCAAGCTAACATTATTATGTAACCAACATGCTAACATCATTATGTAACCAATAAACTAACATTTTTATGTAACCAACAAGCTAACATTATTATGTAATCAACAAGCTAACATTATTATGTAACCAACAAGCTAACATTATTATGTACTAACATTATTATGTAACCAACAAGCTACCATTATTATGTAACCAACAAGCTAACTTTATTATGTAACCAGCAAGCTAACATTATTATATAACCAACAAGCTAATATTAGTATGTAACCAACAAGCTAACATTATTATGTAACCAACAAGCTAACATTATTATGTAACCAACAAGCTAACACTATTATGTAACCAGCAAGCTAACATTATTATGTAACTAACAAGCTAACATCATTATGTAACCAATAAGCTAACATTTTTATGTAACCAACAAGCTAACATTATTATGTAACCAACAAGCTAACATCATTATGTAACCAATAAGCTAACATTTTTATGTAACCAACAAGCTAACATTATTATGTAATCAACAAGCTAATATTATTATGTAACCAACAAGCTAACATTATTATGTACTAACATTATTACGTAACCAACAAGCTAACATTATTATGTAACCAACAAGCTAACATTATTATGTAACCAACAAGCTAACTTTATTATGTAACCAGCAAGCTAACATTATTATATAACCAACAAGCTAACATTATTATGTAACCAACAAGCTAACTTTATTATTGTAAAGTGTGGTGTATGGTGTGTGTGTAAAGAAGTGTGTTCTCTTTCTTCGGTAAAGCTCCACTATCAATCACTGTAGCATGTTGTTTGTGGTGCCACTACTGTATATGTCCATTGTAGTGTACAGAGTTGTTGAGATCAGGCATGCTCCAGTCTTCTTCTTCTTCCGTCCTTAGCCACCGACCGTCAAAGCAGTCAGTGGCCATTACGCCTAGTGGCGTCTTAGGGCAACAGCAGATAGGTTTTCTTTGCCATTGTTTCCCATCACGCCTATTGGCGTCTTTAGGGCAACGGCAAATCAATCCATCTGCTGTTGTTTCCGTAATCGAAGTGACTGGCAAACGGGTGATCAGCCCGTTGGAATGCTCCAGTCTACCCAGCTGTAAATGGGTAACTCACCCTAGTCCTGAGTTAGGGAAGGCAAAGGCAGCTGTAAGCAGTAGTTTCCCTCTAAGGCTCCAGGGGAGCAGGCCCTAAACTTGGTCAATTCAACCGACGCAGGATGGTGTATATATGGAGTAGAAGTGTAGAGTGTGATTAACGCGAATGGTGTACTGTTCGTGTTCTGACCAATCTAAGCACTCATTCACTTGTGTCTACAAGGCACCAATGCAGACTGCTGGAATCTTTTTTACACAGTTTATTTAGACGCACACACTGGGACATAACGAGTAAATCATGGGTATATGTTGACACATCAATTTGCAGGCATACATAGTAGATCCCATGTCATGACACATTCATATATCATGGGTAGTACATCAATAGCTTCCAATGTTATCATACATTATGGCCGCATCCCCTATCTGACTAAACGCGTCAGTGAAGGCGGATCGGTAAGTAACTAAAGTTGCTTTATGTTCATAGTTTATATCATTTTATGAAACCACGATAAGGGGTTTCTATCAAAATTGAGATCTCCTTGTCACTGTCCGAATAGTAAGATACATGCCCCGTTCTTTGGACAGTGATTCAAAAATATGATGACAGGAATGTAACATGGCCGCCTTCCTGAGTTGTCGCTCACTCACTCACAGGAGGGTATATCTAAGCCAAAGTTAATTTGAAATGCATATGAATAATTTCCTAAAGTTTCTCCATACAGTCCTACAGTAATCCAGTTACTTCACGTAGACATAACTGCTGTATGGAAGTCCGTCATCTTCGTCGATACAAACATGACCCTAGCGTTGCGAAGCATAATATTCCAGCTAGGTCTAACCGACATGAGATCATCAAAAATAGGGTCTGGCATTACCTGGAGTCCGAATCATACATGGTACCGTACCTTAGGAGAGTCTCTAACACCAACTCTAGTAGAGACACAATCTCCTACAGAAGAAAAACCACTTCATAAATCATTTTTACTTAAGAATGTACCAGCCCTTGAAAATGCGTACCCGCCATGGTAAACGGTACATCGGAACTCATCACGACTTGTCAAGACAACTCATACTTCCGCTAGAGCGGCATAACAAGAATATAGTCCTGCCTACCCATCCAAAATATACAATATAGGACTGATTCTACTTGTACTAATAATATGTAATACATATGAATTCAGGCCATAAACATAATAAGCAAATTAATCTATTTTCTGGCCCTAACAAATAAGTATGGACATGAGTGCCATATCCATGCGCCGAATCAATATCAAGAACGATTACTCCTATTATCAAAAGTGTAAATCAATCATGAATTATCTAGCTTTACCATAGACAGCATTTTCATACACAAATGAATGAATGTCTATATCTTTTCCATATTAAATAGCCATATCGATTTTTGTAATATGTGCGTCAAAATATGCACGCAACAATTATGTAACCAACAAGCTAACATTATTATGTAACCAACAAGCTAACATTATTATGTACTAACATTATTATGTAACCAACAAGCTAATATTATTATGTAACCAACAAGCTAACATTATTATGTAACCAACAAGCTAACTTTATTATGTAACCAGAAAGCCAACATTATTATATAACCAGCAAGCTAACATTATTATGTAATCAACAAGCTAACATTATTATGTAACCAGCAAGCTAACATTATTATGAAACCAGCAAGCTAACATTATTATGTAACCAACAAGCTAACATGTAATCAACAAGCTAACATTATTATGTAACCAACAAGCTAACATTACCATGTAACCAACAAGCTAACATTATTATGTATCCAACAAGCTAACATTTTTATGTAAATAACAAGCTAACATTAGTATGTAACCAACAAGCTAACATTATTATGTAACCAACAAGCTAACATTATTATGTAACCAATAAGCTAACATTATTATGTAACCAGCAAGCTAACATTATCATGTAACCAACAAGCTAACATCATTATGTAACCAATAAACTAACATTTTAATGTAACCAACAAGCTAACATTATTATGTAATCAACAAGCTAACATTATTATGTAACCAACAAGCTAACATTATTATGTAACCAACAAGATAACATTATTATGTAACCAACAAGCTAACATTATTATGTAACCAATAAGCTAACATTATTATTTAACCAGCAAGCTAACATTTTTATGTAACCAATAAGCTAACATTCACCTGTGTGTTAACGGGGCCCAAAAGGGGAGCAAAGAATAGTAACACTGTACCCTACCAGGCATGTCGTAAAAAGCGACTAAGGAGGGTTGGGCATGGGGCTGGTTACCCCATCCCGTTAAAAACTTTTTACCACAAAAACTTCAACAAACATGGACAAGTCAATAAGAACAAGCTAACATTATTATGTAACCAGCAAGCTTACATTATTATGTAACCAGCAAGGTAACATTATTATGTAACCAGCAGTCTAACATTATTATGTAACCGGCAAGCTAACATTATTATGTAACCAACAAGCTAACATTATAAATAGTACTGAGACAATTGTAGCAGTAATAGCATTACTATTTTGTACCTGGTTGCCATCCACTGTAACTAATATTTTCTGTTGCTTCCAAAACGTGGCAGCAGTCACTGGTTCAGTTTGGATGTGGAACGTGGAGAAGGTAGCTGGTTCATTCTCACTGGAAGGAAGGTAGTCACCGATGGTCTGGAACATAGCAACTTAAAATCTCATGCATGTTTAACGAATGTTTGACACTTGTCTTTTTAGAAACGTGACTTTTAATAGAAATTAGAAAGCATATATAAGAGCCATTTTGTTATAAATTAAAGTGTTAATAGCTTCTATTTTAAAAACTGAAATTTGCAAATTTCATTTTATTTTTCAATGTCACATATTTGCACTGGTGTTATATGTTACATAATTTTACTTTAATGATGAAAAATATCCCGTTCAACCTCTGATGGGTTATAATTAGGATATATATTGTTTTCAATTCCAATTAAGATAAATAACTGCCGATACAGGAAAGTGGCACCACATGTGGCAAATCAGACTTGCCAATTTTGCTTGTACGTTAAAAAATAAAAATCAAACAAAAAACGAGATAAAACAAAACAAAACAAAAATAATATTCAGGGGGGAGGAGAGGGGTATAACGGACTGGTGTTTCCAGTAAGATATTTAATTGACTTTAACTTTCTGTAAGTCATATGTATTGTAAGAACATCATCAGACCTTAACCTTCCCATTTATTATATATTAATTGTTGTGTTTGTTAAATTCTGTTTGAGTAAAGTATGCAGTTCCCTAGATCTGTCTATTCTTAACTGATACTAAATATACGAGTAGCTGTTGCGTGCATATTTTGACGCATATATTACAAAAATCGATATGGCTATTTAATATGGGAAAAATATAGACATTCATTCATTTGTGTATGAAAATGCTGTCTATGGGGAAAGCGAGATAATCCATGTTTGATTCACACTTTTGATTATAGGAGTAATCGTTCTTGATATTGATCCGGCGCATGGATTGCTCTTACGTTTGTACTTATTTTTTAGGGCCAGAAAATATATTAATTTGCTTATTATGTTTATGGCCTGAATTCATATGTATTACATATTATTAGTACAAGTAGAATCAGTCCTATATTGTATATTTTGGATGGGTAGGCGGGACTAGATTCTTATTATTCCGCTCTAGCGGAAGTATGAGTTGTCTTGACAAGTCGTGATGAGTTCCGATGTACCGTGATAATGGCGGGTACGCACTTTTCAAAGGGCTGGTAGATTCTTAAGGAAATATGATTCATGAAGTGGTTTTCTTCTAAAGGAGATGGTATCTCTACTATAGTTTATGTTAGAGACTCTCCTAAGGTACGGTACAATGTATAATTCGGACTCCATGTATTGCCAGACCCTATTTTGATGATCTCATGTCGATTCGACCTAGATGGAACATTGTGCTTCGTATCGCTAGGGTCGTGTTTTGTATCGACAAAGATGACAGACTTTCCTACAGCGGTTATGGCTACGTGAATTAACCTGATCACCGTAGAGCTGTATGGGAACATTTATGAAATCATTTATATACCCATTATAAATTAACTCTGGCTTATATTCTCCTTCCTATGAATGAGTGAACGACAACTCAGGGAGGCGGCCATGTTAGATTTCGGTCATCATATGTTTTGATCACTGCCAAGAGAACAGATTATTTATCCTATTATCGGACAGTGACAGGGAGATCTCAATCTTGCTAGAAACCCCCTCTTTCGTGGTTTCATAATATATGCTACAAACTATGGACGTCAAGTAACTTCAGTTATTTACCGATCTGCCTTCACTGACGCGCTTAGTCAGATAGGGGGATGCGGCCATAATGTATCATGACATTGAACTTTTGATGTACTGCCCATTATTTCTGAATGTGTCATGACTTCAGATCTGCTATGTATACCTACAAATTGATATGTCAACATACCATGATGTACTCGTATGTCCCAGTGTGTACGTCTGAATAAATTGAGTAAACAAAGATTCCAGCAGTCTGCATTGGTGCCTTGTAGACACAAGTGTATGAGTGGTTATATTGGTCAGCACACGAACAGTACACCATTCGCGGTAATCACACTCTACACTTCTACTTCATACATACACCATCCTGCGTCGGTTGGAGTGACCAAGTTTAGGGCCTGCTTCCCCTGGAGCCTTTGCCTTCCCTAACTCATGACTAGGGTGAGTTACCCATTTACAGCTGGGTAGACTGGGGGCATGCCTGATCTCAACAACACACCACTCTTCCTTACAGAGCATACAGACTGACACTTTACAGAGTGGAAAGAAGAAAAGAAACTTTACAGTGGCGAGCCAGATTCCTGGGTCCAGCTTACGCAGTTTTGTGTTGAGAATCACAGTTTACAGCTGAAAGAACATTTGTTTGACCACATCAACACCAGTAGGACAGCTATACAGTCGATGTCAGCTTGACCTGTATTACCGATAGGATGCTGTATCTAGGTCAGCGCTTGTTGACAGTTTTTTCGCTGTACAGACAGTATTACACAGGACAGTGGTATCAAGTGTAGAAAATATCTGGAGCAGTATTGTTGACATTTCTCAACGTACAGAAGAATCACAGTGTTGGTGAACATAAAGTGCATAGTTCATCGTTGGATCTTCATATGCTCTACAGAGAAAAAATTACAGTGTAATAGTTTAAAATTAAATCTATTACTGAATAAAGTGGCAAGTTATTAGTACATTAAAATAAACTGTGCCTGCTTTACAACACTATACCTGCAACACATTCCATTCATGACATAAATTATATTGTATGCTATATGCTATTTATGCTTACATGTTATTTAATATGTATTAAATTAGTTTTTGTTCTGTGTGACTATTACAAGGTATGCCGAATGACATTGGTCTGGTACTAGGATTCTATAGGTACACATTTTCTTAATTGGAAATTTGTTAGCAACAATTTGCTGCTATTTCTGTTAGTTGTGATGAGGTGTTCTTTTCTTCGTTGTTTTTGTTAATAATTTTGTGTTCCTTAGTTTTGTTTGATTTTTTTGTATAATTGTAGGTCTCATCTTTTCTATTTTTGATTTCTTTACACCCTTATGTTTATACACTGTGACGTTATTTGTCTTGTTATCTTATTGCAGTTATCATCACGGATTCTGTGATCATTTTTTTTTCACTTCTCCTATTTAATTTAATTTGATCTCTGCAAATGTTTTCATATTGTCTTTTCTTGTTTGTCCTTTGTAATGTCTTTAGTTGACATATGACACAGGAGTTATAGTGGTATACACTGATAGTATAGTACAGATCAGTACTTTATGATTATTTTCCATAGGTACCCAAGTGATCTTTGATTACATTGAGATATACAAGACCTTTGTAAGGCTTGTCTCCCACAGTATTTGAGATACAGTTATTGTTGTCCACAGGTACTCAAGTTATCATTGGTTATTATAAACCATATAAGTTTGGACTAAGACTAAGTCTATGGTATAAACTTGTCTCCCATTAAAGTGAAATAGGGTAATTTATTTACTTTTTCAGGTTTCTGATTTAAGAAGACAATATGTCTACATTAGATTATTTTATTGCACAAGGAAAATCTCTTGATAAGACTGGAAAAGACTTAGAACAATGGGCTGTGGCTCAATATGACAAAGCATTAGCTGCTGAAGAGAGAAAAGCGGCTGCTGAAGAGAGAAAAGCTTTGGCTGAAAAAAAAAGATTAGAAAGAGACGCTGCTGCTGAAGAAAAAAAAGCTTTGGCTGAAGAAAAAAGATTAGAAAAAGAAGCTGATACTGCTGCTGAACTAAAGAAATTGCAGATGCAAGTGGAGGAAAGGAGATTTGATGCAGAACAGAAGAAATTGGAAGCTGCTGCAGAACAGAAAAAATTAGAAGCTGCTGCAGAACAGAAAAAATTAGAAGCTGCTGCAGAACAGAAAAAATTAGAAGCTGCTGCTGCTGCAGAACAGAAAAAATTAGAAGCTGCTGCTGCTGCAGAACAAAAAAAATTAGATAGAGAGGCTGAAGAGAGAAAAGCAATAAGAGAACATGAGTTTGAATTAGAGAAATTAAAATTGACATGTATGAGTAATGTTAATCAGGCATCTGGTGGTAATGGTAAACCCTTTGTGTACAAGGTCAAGGTACCAGCGTTTAACCCTACCAGTGATGACATAACATTTTTGCTTTCTAGATTTGAACGGGCTTGTCGATCTCATAATGTTGACAAATCACAGTATGTGAATCAGTTGTCTGAAAATCTAAAAGGGGAGTCCCTAAGTAAGTTATATTTTGTTGAAGAGGCCGACAAAGATAATTATGATGCTGTTAGGGCAGCTTTGATAAAGAGATATCAGCTGTCTGAGGAAGGTTACCGTCTTTTGTTTAAAACAATGAGACCTGAGGTAGGTGTAGAATTCTCAGATTTCATCTCAAAAGCACGAATTACACTTTCACGATGGATTGAATTATCCAAAACAGAGAAAACATTTGATGGTCTTACGGATTTATTGCTAAGAGACAAGGTCATGTCTTCTGTAAATAAATCATTCCTAGAGTTCTTACATGAGCGTAAACCTGGTACAATAAAGCAAATGGAAGAATATTGTGACCAGTATGCTACGGCACACCCTGACATGATTCTTAGTAACTCTAACATTAAAGAGAGTATGCCAGTTGCTTCGGCAACAGAGTATAATCAGAATTACTCACACAAATTCCAAGGAACTAAAAATAAATTTGATAAAAAGGTTAATTGGAATAAGTATCAAAACCAAAATAACCACTCAAATCAGAGTTCTTCTTCGAAGAACTGGAATCGAGCTGATAGTCCTCGACACGCGAGAGGTACCCATAATGTTAGAAATTCTCGGAAAGGGAGTAGCTATAGGAACTACCCAAGTGCTTCATGGAGACAAAAAAAACAATATTACAGGGATACTCAATATAACGAGCATGATAATTATGATCATGAATATTATGATTCAAACCCAAATAGGGGTTATAACAGAGGCAATAATAATTATAGAGACAATTATAACCGAGGTAGATCACAACACAAAAGACATGGTAAATCTTATTACCAGGCTAACTCTGCACAACAGGAGTTCCACGACACCGATAATCAGAATAATGATAAAAAAGACTCCAACAGTGTAGCAAATTCCGCTTTCGATTTTGCTAGAGCATCTGAGTGTTCGCAATGCAAAACATTATTCGATCCAACCACAGTGTCTACTTTAAGCTGCGGTCACCCGCTTCCCGCTCTCCATGCGTCAATCGCGCATAATGGAAGGGGTGCTCTTGTCTTTAATAGGGGCCTAATAGATGGTACTCCGGTATCAATTCTTTTCGACTCGGGGTGCACTACCATTGGAGTGAGGCAATCACTCGTAAATCCTTCTCGAGCTACAGGCAATATAGTCAAATGTGTAACATTTGGTGGCACATTGGAGAAGTACTCCACTGCCATTATCAATATTGCTACGCCTTTCTTTACAGGAGAGGTGCAAGCAAGTCTCTTGCCGAATCCGATCGCTGATCTTATCATCGGTCGCATTCATGGAGTGAAAGAATGCACTCCACAGCAAATTTCTAATTGGGAAAATGTTAATATGCAATCTGCTAATGCAGTAATCACTAGGGCTCAAGCTCTTAATATGCCACAATCTTCACATTCTGAAGATAATGATGCGCAGATCCAAGATGATGCCTTGGAGATTTCCCACGATTCCTTTATCAAACAGCAGGAAGATGATCCTACTCTAAAGAAATTCTTTACTCTGGCAACAAAAGGTGATCCGAATAAGGATACAAATCGTAAATCTTGGATTACGATGAAGAATGGCGTACTTGTACGTATGGTACAAGACTCCGCTAAGTCCATTCATTCTCAAATCCTTGTGCCTAAAAATATGAGAGATAAAATCTTACAGCACGCTCATGATTCGCAGTGTGCTGGGCATATGGGTTTTTCCCGTACTAAAGCTAGAGTTCTTCAATCTTTCTTTTGGCCTGCTGTGAATAAGGACATACGAATCTATTGTCAATCTTGTAAAGTATGTCAAGAGATTAAATCCAGAGGTCCACGCCATGATGCACCTATTCAGGCTGCAGACATTCCCATTCGGCCATTTCAAAAAATGGCGATAGACATCATTGGTCCATTTAAGATAAAGTCTGCTAGAGGACACCAATTTATTTTGACGTGTGTTGATATGTGCACACGTTGGCCGGAGGCTGTTCCTCTAAAGAGCATAACTACTGCTGATGTCGCAGATGCTCTTTGGTTAATATTTTCTCGTCTGGGGTTTCCAGCAGAAATATTATCCGACCATGGTACCCAACTCATATCGGATACCATGCCTCAAGTAATGTCGACTCTGAAGATAGAGAGGTCGCTGCGTAGTATTTATCATCCTATGTCCAATGGGATGGTGGAACGTTTGAATAGAACTCTGAAAAACCTACTAGGTAAGATAACAGAAGATCATCCTCAGGATTGGGATAGGGTTTTACCCGCGGCTCTCTTTGCATATAGAGAGGTCGCCAACGAACATACAGGATTTTGTCCCTTTGAACTTGTCTTTGGCGCGAAACCGCGAGGTCCTATGTCCTTACTTCATGATCTTATAACTGCTGATAATATTGTCGATGACACAAAATCCTCTTATGAATATGTCATCGCACTTAGACACAAGATTATTGAAGCATGCAAATTGGCAACTGCTTCTTCTGAATTTGCGAAACAGAAGGCAAGGGAATTTGCCAATAAAAAGAGATGTTTGCGACAACTTTGTCCAGGTGACAAAGCATTTGTCTTGCTACCTTGTAGGGAAAATAGACTTCTCATTTCTTGGAAAGGTCCGTACGATATAATATCAAAAGTTTCCGATGTTGACTATATCGTTGATATTGACTGGAAGCGTAAAACCATCCACATCAACATGCTCACGGAATTCAATGAACGTCCTGATTATTTACAACCTGTTTTCCAGGCAACGGACGATTTTCCAGTCCAACGTGGACAGTACTCATCTCTGTCAGTAATACAGGATGAGGAAATGAGTTTCTCGGATGTAAATTTACCTTTTCCAATGATTCCTCTTCACTCTAATGAATCATGGAAAGATGTTGCAATTTCTCCAGAATTATCTCCAGGAGAGCAGAAACAAGTTTCTACTATGTTAGAACAATTTCAGGATGTCCTTACTGACATTCCTGGTCAAACTGATGTCATTCAACATGACATTATTCTTACTGACCATAGTCCTATAAGAGTCAGACCGTATCCTATCCCGATACATTTTCAAGCACAGGTAGAGAAAGAGTTAGATGAGATGATAGAGTTAAAGATTATTGAACCATCCACATCAGCATATTCTTCGCCGATGGTTATAGTACGGAAAAAAGACAATAATATACGTCTTTGCGTGGATTATCGCAAATTGAATCAAGTGACTAAATTTGATGCTGAACCTATGCCTTTACTAGAAGAGCTACTTACGAGACTATCGAATTCTCACTTCTTTACTAAACTCGATTTGTCTAAGGGATATTGGCAAGTTCCATTATCCAAAAACGCCAAACCGTTTACTGCCTTTTCGACGCCTAGGGGTCTATTCCAATGGAATTTCATGCCTTTCGGTCTTATGAACGCCCCTGCAACATTTGTACGCATGATGCGTCGAATCCTATCTCATCGCTCAGATGTCATTGCGTATCTTGATGACATCTGTCTTTTCAGTGATACTTGGAACGATCACTATAATGGTATAAATGAACTATTGTCTATCTTACGCGAGCATAACCTGACAGCGAAACCATCGAAAGCATGTATTGGTTTTAGCGAAATATCTTTCTTAGGACACCATGTTGGTCATGGGTTCCTAAAAACAGAAGACCATAATACAAGTAAGATACTTAACATTTCTATTCCTAAGACTAAAAAGCAAGTACGAAGTCTCTTAGGTCTAATACAATTTTATGGGCGATTCATCCCGAATCTGTCCTCCATTATGTCACCTCTTTCTTCCTTGCTAAAGAAAGGGTCTCCTAATGTAGTCCATTGGACTCAAGAATGTCAATCCTCTTTGGATAAGGTTAAAACTATGTTTTCTACTTCACCTATCCTAGTATTGCCTTCTAAGGATAAGACATTTATTCTTCGTAGTGACGCTTCATCCACCGGGATTGGAGCGGCACTAATGCAAGAGTACTCTGGAACTCTGCATCCTGTGATGTATATTTCTCGGAAATTAAATGCCGCAGAGAAGAATTACTCGGTCCTAGACCGTGAATTATTGGCTATGGTTTGGTCAATCCTTAAACTGCAAAGATTTCTTCTGGGCGCGCATTTCATTGTGGAAACTGACCAGAAAGCTCTTACGGCTATTCAGAGTAAAAATCTGAAGAGCGCGAGATCAACGCGATACGCGATCGCTCTACAGCCATTTCATTTTTCGGTGCGAGCTATCCGTGGGTCAGAAAATGTGATGGCAGATATTTTGTCTAGATGCCCACATGATTCATAACTGTTATACAACTTTGATACAGTTGTTTCTATGTTGAAATGTGTACACATATGTAATATATCATATATTGATTGTAACACTACTTAGCGGTTCATTGATATTTATTCACCGCTGATCTTTCAATGTTTTTCGTCTTTGATGATCATGATGTTAAGATATCTTAGATGAAATTTATGTATAAACTAATGTGGAAATTGTGTCATTGCTAATATTGTAGTATGCGTTGGTGACACCTCTCTGGAAATATTAATACTTAGAGAAGTACCTTCTCTAAGGTCATAAAACTTATGCTTATCATCTGCGCATTGTTATTGGTGCGTTGTGAGCCTATTGTATGTTGCTCCTAGATGTGTTTCAAAAAAAAAAAAAATGTACCATTTTTTTTTCCCGAGGGGTGTGGTAATCTGTTGCGTGCATATTTTGACGCACATATTACAAAAATCGATATGGCTATTTAATATGGGAAAAATATAGACATTCATTCATTTGTGTATGAAAATGCTGTCTATGGGGAAAGCGAGATAATCCATGTTTGATTCACACTTTTGATTATAGGAGTAATCGTTCTTGATATTGATCCGGCGCATGGATTGCTCTTACGTTTGTACTTATTTTTTAGGGCCAGAAAATATATTAATTTGTTTATTATGTTTATGGCCTGAATTCATATGTATTACATATTATTAGTACAAGTAGAATCAGTCCTATATTGTATATTTTGGATGGGTAGGCGGGACTAGATTCTTATTATTCCGCTCTAGCGGAAGTATGAGTTGTCTTGACAAGTCGTGATGAGTTCCGATGTACCGTGATAATGGCGGGTACGCACTTTTCAAAGGGCTGGTAGATTCTTAAGGAAATATGATTCATGAAGTGGTTTTCTTCTAAAGGAGATGGTATCTCTACTATAGTTTATGTTAGAGACTCTCCTAAGGTACGGTACAATGTATAATTCGGACTCCATGTATTGCCAGACCCTATTTTGATGATCTCATGTCGATTCGACCTAGATGGAACATTGTGCTTCGTATCCCTAGGGTCGTGTTTTGTATCGACAAAGATGACAGACTTTCCTACAGCGGTTATGGCTACGTGAATTAACCTGATCACCGTAGAGCTGTATGGGAACATTTATGAAATCATTTATATACCCATTATAAATTAACTCTGGCTTATATTCTCCTTCCTATGAATGAGTGAACGACAACTCAGGGAGGCGGCCATGTTAGATTTCGGTCATCATATGTTTTGATCACTGCCAAGAGAACAGATTATTTATCCTATTATCAGACAGTGACAGGGAGATCTCAATCTTGCTAGAAACCCCCTCTTTCGTGGTTTCATAATATATGCTACAAACTATGGACGTCAAGTAACTTCAGTTATTTACCGATCTGCCTTCACTGACGCGCTTAGTCAGATAGGGGGATGCGGCCATAATGTATCATGACATTGAACTTTTGATGTACTGCCCATTATTTCTGAATGTGTCATGACTTCAGATCTGCTATGTATACCTACAAATTGATATGTCAACATACCATGATGTACTCGTATGTCCCAGTGTGTACGTCTGAATAAATTGAGTAAACAAAGATTCCAGCAGTCTGCATTGGTGCCTTGTAGACACAAGTGTATTAGTGGTTATATTGGTCAGCACACGAACAGTACACCATTCGCGGTAATCACACTCTACACTTCTACTTCATACATACACCATCCTGCGTCGGTTGGAGTGACCAAGTTTAGGGCCTGCTTCCCCTGGAGCCTTTGCCTTCCCTAACTCAGGACTAGGGTGAGTTACCCATTTACAGCTGGGTAGACTGGGGGCATGCCTGATCTCAACAACACACCACTCTTCCTTACAGAGCATACAGACTGACACTTTACAGAGTGGAAAGAAGAAAAGAAACTTTACAGTAGCTCTCTGCATTATCTACTTTCCATACTAGCATATTTACAATGCATACAGTACCTTAGCGAAATCATGCCAT
The DNA here is from genome assembly GCA_024509875.1 of Oreohelix idahoensis. Taxonomy (NCBI): domain Eukaryota; kingdom Metazoa; phylum Mollusca; class Gastropoda; order Stylommatophora; family Oreohelicidae; genus Oreohelix; species Oreohelix idahoensis. The sequence goes on from JAMPIV010016778.1 coordinate 18,481, forward strand.
AGATGGCTATAGACACAAGCTGGGAAATTCACTAGTCAGTTATGTAAACAACAAGAAAATAACCTGGCCTATGCTGGCTTTGAACCCGCATCATAAAGAATAGTGAGGCATGTGCTTACGAACTTCACCAGCAAAACTGCCAGTTTATAGTATTAAAGTCAGACAAATTAACTAAACCAAGGTCTATAAAATGACCTTAAGCTACTTACAGACACAAGCTGGGGTCAATCATCAGTACATACCCTCTCTCAATCATTCACTTTACATCAGCCCGGTATAGCGCAGAGATCTTCAGTAAATTTATATCAGGCTTGTCCTGTCCTGTCTCATCTATACACGGTCTTTACATGTCTTCCTATTCTTGTCATGTTTGTCTCCCATTCCTTTATTCATGTATGTTTGATCTCCCTTTATATTTTACGTGTGAATTCCAGACCAAGGACTATCTAGTAAAGCTATCAACTGGTTTACTCAATGTGTTTCCTATCCATCAACTGGTTTACTCAATGTGTTTCCTATCCAACGTCTGCTTCTTTCTGCACTTTTTTTGTCTACAGCTGTTTATCTAGTTCTTTCTAATAGTTCCTGATTGGTGACTTTGTCATATTGTTTCAATCATTCTATTCTACACAATCACCCAGAATTTTATATTGTTTATATCTTTCTGATCCACACAATAACATAAACTTTTATTTTATTTCAATCCTTCTTTTGTACAGAATCACCCATAATTTTATATTGTCTTAATCCTTCTATTCTACACAATCACCCAGACGTTTATACTGTTTTAATCCTTCTATTCTACACAATCACCCAGACTTTAATATTGTTTCAATCCCTCTATTTCACACTATCATCCATATATAACATTCTGTAAATTCTTAATAATTTGTTTTGGTGCTCTCGATGTTTCACAACCATAAAATAGGGCTGTCGATATGAGAGGCGAAGATTATTATAATGAGGTTGAGCTTATAATAAATGATTAGTAGTAAATTTTATTCCTTCTTCCTTATTCGGTTCTGCTATTTCCCGGAGTAAGTTTAAAATTACCAGGGCTTGTTTGCCTTTTACATAGCCACGTTACTTCTTCATTTTCTTTTTAAGTACAGCCTTTTTTTACGTTTCCGAATCACCCTTCAGTGAAACAACAAAACAGGCGTACATCTATCACCAGCCTTCATATGTGCATTGTTATATCATTTAAAATAGATGTGAATACACTTCTGTAAAAACAAATGTTATTTGAACTTGTATCTACAAACTTTCTCTTTTTATTTTTCTTAATTTGTCCCTGATGAAGGCCTTATGTCAGCAACCTAGCCAATTGTCTAATTCCAAGTAAGATATATATATATATATATATATATATATATATATATATATATATATATATATATATATATATATATATATATATATATATATATATATATATATATATATATATACGAGGGCTGTCCGGAAAAGAATCGGCCATAATTAATATTAGAAAAACCATTTGCGCGACATTGATGTAACTTGGCAGCCAAATAGAGTGGCCTGTTATGCACATATGTGTGCAATGTTGACGTTGCTGCACCAGTCAGTGCGACCGTTAAAAGCCGTTTAGTGAGCACGTGCACTGTGTGGTCGTCGCATTCAAAATGGCTGTACGAGTAGAGCAAAGAATCTGCATCAAATTTTGCGTCAAGCTTCAACATTCCTCCACGGAAACTATTACGATGATTCAGAAGGCTTTTGGAGACGATGCAATTAGTGCTACACAAATATAGGTGTGGCACAAACGCTTCAAAGATGGTCGGGAATCTGTTGAATGTGATCCCATTTCTGGAAGGCCTGCAACAAGCAAAACACCGGAAAATGTTGAACGTGTACGGGCTGCAATCAACAAAGATCGGCGACTGACAGTGTGAGAACTAGAAAAAAGATCTGGGAATTCCAAAAACTATTGTATCTTCTCTGTCGGTTGAGAAATGCAGTACGACGAAAACGACCACAGTTGTGGGCAACTGGCGATTGGCGTCTTCATCATGACAACGCACCCGCCCATGAATCACATCTAGTGCAAAGTTTTCTGTTAAAACATAACATCAACCAGGTAACTCATCCCCCCTATAGCCCAGACTTGGCACCCTGCGACTTTTGGCTTTTTCCAAAATTGAAATCATGTTTGAAAGGTAGAAAATTTCAGACCGTCGATGAGATTAAAGGAAATACGACGATGCAACTGATGGCGCTTCCAAAAAAAAGCCTTCGCAGAGTGTTTTAAACAGTAGAAGAAACGCTGGGAGCACTGTGTGATGTCTCAAGGAGCCTACTTTGAAGGGGACTGAGCCATCATTGTGCTATGTAAAATGTTTATTGATTTATATTATATGGCCGGTTATTTTCCGGACAGCCCTCGTATATATATATATATATATATATATATATATATATATATATATATATATATATATATATATATATAGCTGACCCAGACACATGGGAAGCTGCTGCGCAAGACCGAACTGCTTGGCGCACATCTCTTCGTAAAGGTGCAGCAGCATGCGAATCATCCAGAAGAGCAGCAGCGGAACAGCGGAGACAAGCTAGAAAGGACCGTGAAATAAAACCTTCACATGAAGCTAACATTCCCTGCCCACACTGTCCAAGATCTTTCCAGGCCCGCATCGGGCTCTTCAGTCACCTTCGTACCCATAGACTAACCTAACATATTCTTAAATAATTGGATGAACAGAGTGGTCTTCATCACCCGTGATGGACGAACAACCAAAACCATATATATATATATATATATATATATATATATATATATATATATATATATATATATATATATATATATATATATATATATATATATATATATATATATATATATATATATATATATATATATATATATATATATATATATATATATATATATATATATATATTAACCCACCTATATAGGAAGTTATATTTTCATTCGGGCATATGAACTTCCAGTCTTATCATAATTTCCATGAATGGGCTGTTAACCTCAATAGAGATCCCTGGTTATACTTTCTATTATGCAAGCTCTGCTGACAGATTAAGACACACTTTAGAACTATTTCACAACTAATTATGTATTCCTTCAAGGTAACACAGTGGTGTGAGTTTTCATTCGTTACTAATTTCACAGCTGATAATAAAATCTTACAGAACAAACATACACTTTTGTTTCTCACAGAACTAATTAGTTAACGATTTGTATACAAGCAGATAATATTATCAAAAAAATAATAATAAAGGCGCTAATACCTGGTCAGTTGATTTTGAGTTGAGCTCAAATGCCACCACCAGGGTAACATTATATTGAGTCACTAGTTTCCAGAAATCTGTGATGGTTGTAGGTAGTGGTAGCTGAGTCAGAATTTGTTGGTTCTGTTTGTTAAAGCACTGGTTAAGAAAGAGGATGTTCAAATAAATTGTATAAATAATGTACTGTCATATTGGTAAAGATTTGCTTATCAGTGTCATAGTTCATAGATTCAGTTTATCATAAAACTGGCTAAACATGATAGGGATGAAAACTGCACAGAATAGAACTCTGACAGGTAAGCACACAAGTTAACAAAACACACTCTAGTGGTGTCAATATTAACTGATAACTGCAAATTAAATCTTGGAACTTCTCGTCAAATTCCACTCAGTAATAATAAAAATAGACAACTGTAAGTGCCTAGAAAGAATAGACGTCATCAGAATCAATTACATCAACTTTACAATCCTGCCATAAAGTGGTATGTTCATATTGCCGTAGATTGTCAATAGGAGAATTAAGACATAGTTTGGTCCCTTCTGAATAGAACTAGACAGGCATTATTAATTAACCTCCAAAGAGTCAAAGACTTAAATACGCAATATGTGAATATCAATCAAATACAAATAAACTAGGGTAATGAATTAATAAAGAAATAGACTCCCTCCCTCCGTCAGTTGAACAGAATCCCGTTAGAAGAAAGTTATTAATCCAAAGAGTCAAAGACTTATACGCTATGGTCTGATTTTTCTGAAAGGAACAGTTTATACGTTAATCTGTTCTGAAAGGGACAGTATTAGCAAACCTTACAAAAAAAAAAAAAACAACGTGCGTACCTGGATTCTACAAGATATATATATATATATGAGCATTATTCATTCATCCTTCCTCTCTTCTCAGACAACCGTGGCCACGTGCATTCATTCTTACCTAATACTTGATTTGCACCTTCTGGAACAATCTTTAGGACACACGCACACAGCAAATCCAATATTATTTTGGCAAAGAAAACCCCAACTCCTCAAAGACAGATTAAATCCACTTCTCCAGGGAACGTTCACTTTGCTCTTTTATTTAGGATTTCTGTTTATGTCACATTAATTAGTCCAGGTAAGAAATTTAACAGTGCTCACAGTGTCAGTATCTTGAGATTTCCAGTACATAGGAATGTCAGGTCGGTAACTTCTCTCAGTATAAAAACATTTCTTGTCGCACCACAAATGGTCAAACGTCGGGAAATGTTAATGTTGGTGATGTCGCCACAATGGGCTGAATGAAAATGAAATTGGGAAAAAGAAATCTGGATCTATAGACCCAGTTACAAAATTTATTCTTAATGTTCTTTGGGTTGGTACTCTGTCTCTTTCTTGGTGTAAACACGAAGCCAGACAGGTTTACCTTGAAGACCCAGATACTAAGTAAAATGTTCTTTTGTATGGTTATTCTCATATTTATATGGAAGCCACTGGTAGATTTTGGGTTTGACCCAATACTGTGTAAGGAAGGAAAAAAAAAAATACTTAACCATAATATAGTATTCTCAATCCTATTCTTAACTCGCGTAAAATATAATATATTCATACACTCAGTTATTTAACTTTGAATAGAACTACACGTGTATCTCATATTGAATTGTTTAATAAAAGTCTCCGTGAAATAAGCGCTAGTCATTTATATTTTTAATCATCATGAATTAGAAATAAATATATTTTTCGTCAGTACTCATAATGAATAGTGCGTTTACTAGACGATTAAAATAACTCTTACTGGTTAATATCAGTTAGTTAGATTTACGCTACTGCCGGAACAATTTAGCTATAGATTATATTAATTCGCTAGTCACTTCGCACAAAACTCCTAGTGAAAATAAAATGACGGACTAAAAAATTAAATCACTCTACACAGAAAAATCTTAGTGAAAAAAAATTACCGCAAATACAGAATTAGAACTACTCCAAATCGAAAATACTAAGAAATCCACTATAACAATGGTCTAGAAAATCGAAGCTAGTAGGTTCTGGAAAAATCTGTGGGTACTGAGTAATGGATTTTAAAAGCTGGAGAATATATATTAAATTTGCAGAACTTCGCTCAGACTTGTTACTTTTAACGCCTTCGCTCAGATTTCTGGCTTTTCTTCGGTCGATCTGCGGATCAGAGGAAAAATTCACACTATTACCGCTTGCAGACTCTGGCAATCGAGCGAAGCCCGTCCTTTCATCTGGCGATTCTCGCCGTGTTTAATTACCTTCCAAAATGACCGGATTCAGGGGGAGTAACTGTGATTATCTGCCCTTGGTTCCAAATTATCTACTCCTTCTACTCAAATTATTTTCCCTGATCACTGTCTACCGACAATACGTTTCAACTACATTAGCTTATCTTCCCCTGAGTCAAAAGTACGACTTCTTTGAAATAGTCGCCCCTTTCTACGCGTTCCGTCTCCCTGTTTGATCCTATTACGACGATTTCCAATCGCAAGCTTTATAATTACAGGTAACCGGCTCAACGTTAGCTAAATAGGTTTGTTGGTTAACATTCCTAAGGAAATAGAGAAAATAAAATAAAATAGGCGTGCTAAATTAAGAAAGAGACAAATATCTGAGTGTAGGAGGATTTTATGTTAACAAAACCTGTGTAGGTGAAAGCCAGGTGAAAGAAAAATGTAGATAATGAAATAGATATATGAAAGCTATTATCATAATATGTCACACATATATCATTATCACCATCATCATCACCGTCACTACAACCACCAACATCATTCATCAGATCTCTGTGAAGTGTAGAAATTTCATCAGTTCATGTCTAGCTTTCCTGTCTTGCAGCACCGATTCAAGATGGTGGTCTGTCTCAGACTTCTTTCATATAACCTCACTAATTTCTCTCAAAGTTGATGGTCTGTCTCAGATTTCTCTCATATAACTACACTAATTTCTCTCACAGTTGATGGTCTGTCTCAGATTTCTCTCATATAACTACACTAATTTCTCTCAAAGTTGGTCAGTCTCAGATATCTCTCATATAACTACACTAATTTCTCTCAGATTTGATGATATGTCTCAGATGTCTCTCATATAAGTACACACATTTCTCTCAAAGTTTGTGGTCTGTCTCAGACTTCTCTCATATAACTACACTAATTTCTCTCAAAATTGATGGTCTGTCTCAGACTTTTCTCATATAACCACACTATTTTCTCTCAAAGTTGATGATATGTCTCAGACGTCTCTCATATAAGTACACACATTTCTCTCAGTTGGTGATCTGTCTCAGACTTCTTTCATATAACAACACTAATTTCTCTCAAAGTTGATGGTCTGTCTCAGACTTCTCTCATATAAGTACACACATTTCTCTCAGTTGGTGATCTGTCTCAGACTTCTCTCATATAACTACACTAATTTCTCTCAAAGTTGGTGGTCTGTCTCAGACTTCTCTCATATAACCATACTAATTTATCTCAAAGTCGTGATATGTCTCATATATCTCTCATATAACTACACTAATTTTCCTCAAAGTTGATGGTCTGTCTTAAGTATTTCTCCTCACAATATAGTTTCTCCTTCAAATGCTGCAAATTTGCTACTCATGTGCAGCCAACATACTTATAGGACGTGTGCTGCTGTTAACGTGTCTTCTCCAGACGGGACACATGTAACAATTAATTTGTTGAATAGATGACATTTGAGCATGCAGTGGCCAGTTCTCAGTTTGAAACTTGTCACTTAATCTCTTTTTTGTAAAGTGAAGTAGTGTCACAACGCTATTTTGTGGTTGATTGCTTGCTAGTGACAAGGCAAGCCGGTCGGAAGTCGACGGAAATAGCCAAACGACCGGGTCATGTGAGCATCGGAAATTCGGGCGCCAAGGGTTTGAGCGCGAAAGATTGATTATTTATTGGATTGCCGTCTCGTTTGGACAATATTCTATGCCAGCTTGATGCTGCCCATATTTCATTGAATATCTTGATTCAGTGCCCGCCAGATTAGTCTTATGTTGGGGATATTTATTCTAGGGAAGTAATTATTTGCTCAGTGATGATCTTCGTGTAAGCTGAGAATTGGTTGTACGTACTTTTGATAGTCGTAGGTCGTTAGTACTTTGTTGGTTCGCCGCTACATTGAGCGGAGTTCACCGTAGGAGTTAGGTAGCAATATTGCCTGGTCCTGCATATTCATATGTTCATTCCCTGTGGCGGCATTTATATATGTATTTGCATTTCATTAGGCCATGTGTAACCAAGTTTTCTCCTTGCCAATAAAAGGGATATTAGCTGTTTAGAAGCGTTCGTTCCTTGTGTCACCCATTGTTGTTTAGCCATACCTCAGTCATACACAAGCCAGATTATGTGTCGTTGTTAAATCTGTACAACAGTAGTAATGCCCTAGTAGTGAGTGGTTAGCCAGCTAGCACCTTCCCCCCCCCCCCCATAGTTAAATAGTGGCTTGGGATAAGAAGGATTCTATTATATCAAGCTCTTAGTATTTTCTATGTGATTTTTCTTTGAAGTTATCTCCAGTTTTTGTTTTTATCCATTCATATTTTGTCCAGTTGTCAGTTTGGGTTGTATATCCTTTGGCAAGTAAATCTGCATCATTTTCAAATTTCTAGCAGTGAAAAGGAATCTACTGTACTTTGAAACTGATTAATTTATGGCTGGTTTTTATTTGTGCTTTTGAGAGACTGTCTAATTGTTATTGCTATTGTTAATCAGAATCGATGTCATTGACCTTTGGGCAAACTCATAGGTGCTCAGTCTCCCTCAGAAAATGTCGAAGGGTATGAATGCTAATTTTTTTCCTGTTGCTGCTGGTTGTTTGCATGCCCGATGCATTCTCTCCTACGTCCATCCCTGCTGATCTTACATTTGATGCCAAATTCCAGCAATCTTAGCCCTGATGATTCATTGATTGCAGTGTCATTCTGTCATAGGCCATCGTTAATTGCCTTCAGTATCCCTCCCTTCTATAGGTGCTCATGAAGTTAGTTTGTCAGTGCTTGTATTGCAGTGTAACCCTGCATGACCAGGACAGCAGATTCACACCAATTCCTGAAGATTCAAGGCTTCTATGGAGATTTTCCATTCATACCGTAGCTATCCACTTTGGAACTTTTGAAGCATGGATTGTGAGTTTGATACAATAACAAACCTTGTTAATGAGCCGGTCTAATTCAATTTTTAATGTTACCTTATGACTGACAGGAAATCCATGAGAAACAAAGTTAACTTAATTAATTGGATGACTTGTTCAATCTGACTGAAGTTTGTGTAACTTTATGTTTCTACAGGATTGGGTAACTGGTTCCATGGCCATTCCTCCTTAGTTATCTCTTGTGACATGCTTGTATTTGAAGTACTAATAGTATAAATTCCTATAGATAACATGTGTAGTACTGATACTATCAGTTCATGAAGTTAACAAATGAATTATTGATACTGCCAATTTTGGAAGTAACTTATGAATTTTCAAGAAAATCATAAGCACTACATCATCCTACACAACATCTTGTTACCATTTTCACATCATGATATCTATCAACATGTTAACCACCCCTCCTCACACAAAAATTGTGCCTTTTTTTAATTTATGTACTATTTTTTTGTATGAGGCTTCTACATTGTAGTTGATCTCTCAGTTCTATATATTATCTTATTGTATTCAAATATTGTTTTCTCTGACCTTTAACATAACCTGTCATTTCAACAATCATCATCTTTTGTTGTTAATTTTTTCAGTTATTAAATTAACAGCTCCAAATTGTCTCAATTTCCTCAAACATGTTTTATCACCCCATCTGGATTTAGCCCTTCTTAACTGAAATAAAAAGTATCAATGTAAAAAGACAAAAATAACTCCAGGTCTGCCTTACCGGGACAAGAACAGCATTGATGTAATCTGTCAAATCAGAACTGTTGTTTGATAGCTTTGCTCTAAAATTCTCCTCTGTGGAAAATTAAAATATAACTCAATTTGACAACACAAAACAACTCAATTTGATAACACAAAAATAACACACACTTAAAAATCAAGTTTCAGTAATCAGTAAATAAACGAAATAGCAATAAGCATCTACTGAGTTGCTGAAGTTGTCAAATGGTTTTATGTATATTTCATCTGCTGGTTGACCTGTAATGTCACGTACAGCTGGAATCTTCACACCTATTAAATTGTCCACTTTTGTTTCTATTATCTTCATTCATTCATTCTATTATCTTACTGTGGTGATTATGTTTTGAGTGATCACGATCTGCGAATTTAGTTGGCTGTTCTTGCAGAATGAAATATTTTAAAATAGCAGCATCTAGTTCAGTTGTTTCATATATTAGCAAAACTACCAATCTCAGAACAACAAAAAAAGTCTGAACTGATATAACATTTTAAAACATCTTCACTATAAACAGTAGAGAAGATAAAAAGCCATCATTTATGTTAGTCGAAGTATTAAAAATTGTGGTCAGAATAAATGTATGTAATTTATGTCTTAGATTTGTTTTGTGCACTGGTGTCATGATTTGATTGAAAAGTCTGACACTGTCGTCCATGTGGTCTGCCCTGTGTTGGTTTTTATTTCTTGTCTACGTCCATTTTTTCTGAATTATAGCTCTAATGGCTCTAATTCTCTCGTTAGTCCCGTCAATCTTGCGTGGGCCTGGCTAAGTCCACCCCCTTTGCACGTGGAATAGCGGCACTTCTGCCGAAAAGCCTTTTATTTAGCGATTCTTGACGAGCGGCTAGTTTCAGTTTTCTTTGATTGCAGAGTCACCGTGAGCGCGGGAGAATTCCTCTGCCTTTTTATGTTAGGCCGTCCTCGGGTTTCATCCCGAACGCAGGTCGCTAGTAAAACGATAAACGCGTTGCTAACATTACGTCATTTTCCTGTCTCTCGAGGCGGCCGGGGAAGCTTTCCCGTGTGGTCTTACATCTGTTTTGTTTCATCTTGAGCGGGCTGAATACGCACGATGCACATCTTAGACTTTTCTTGCTATGTAAAGCCTCATGTCTTTATGCTCAGTACCATTTGTCTCTAAGAGGATCTTTGCCGCCTATTGAAATGTTATTCAGTTGAAAGCTAATAACATTTGTGGTGTGGAATTTGATTCCTTGCTTGGTAAGCACACCAATTTTGTTAAAGCTAATTTATTGGGGTTCTAGCATAATCATGTAGAGTCGAGATCCAGTGTTACGTTATTTCATCTTTAATATATATATTTCTTAAAGTAAGGTATTTTTGTGTGACTAGGAGTTCTGATCCTTTTTTTTAATTAAGCGAGCTACCAATTTAAAATTCGCTAAGGGTTACGCCTAGACTGGATTTTTCGTGAGACTGAAGTGTGAGCTGATGTATATTTTTTTTGACCAAAGTTTTCCACTTGGTCGATTTATTTTTTCTGTAACGAATTTTTTTTTCTTCTCTGTGGGATAAACAATAAGGATCAGCGAAATGCTAATTTTGTAAACTCATTCAATGTTAATCCTGATTTTGGGTAAATATCAATTAGGCCATCACTCAATTCCCATTCAGTATTATTCCTAGTTTATATTTAACTTCGTGGATACTTAACGTATGTTTCACTTTTTACCACAGTGGGTAGGGCAGGATTGGGTGTAAATATTTTAGCCTTTAGATGCCGAGGGGAAAATCTTCGTGCAGCTTGGAATGCGTTCAAGCGGGGAAAGGGGGGGGGGGGAGAGCGGACGGTATGTTACCTGCGGGAATGGTTAGGATAATCATAGAGGGTGAGAGAGGGTGTGTGGTGTGTTTTGATCTAGTGAGAGAAAGATAGAGTGAGGAAGAGCGATGTGTTGGTAAACAATAGGGACCTGGCTGTAAAGTTGTTAATGATATTTGTGACTTGTTTTTTTTTATTTTTGCAGAGCGTGGTCACAGCCTGTAATTTGTGCTCTCTTACTCGTAACGTGGGCACCTTACATCGTCAAGGGCCCACTTGGCATTTGCTTGATATTTGTCACCTGATACATATATCTACAGCTAATATATATCGCCACAAATATACAGATCTCACGGCAGACCAATCGTTCTGTCATTGTCCAGCCTACAAGGTGGTCTTGTGGATCATTTACCCACCGCCTATCGCAATATACAGATCTATATCGCCAGTACCTATGGGCTGTTGCCGTTGCCATCCATTCTTCGGGGCAATATCGTCAGACCAATTTACATCCTGTCACCTTGAAGTACATACTCACAGCCTTTAGCAAGATAACATCTCCAGCCAGACGGGCTTGACCTTTTGTCTTCCTGTCGTATCGGTAACACTGTCACACCCATGAAAAGCCAGTAAACCAGACTAGATTGGCGTATTTTGCCAATAATCACCACTTTGCAAGTAATAGTCACCTTCCTGAAGCTCAAGTCACCTTTATCCAACTTAATAGAGGCGCATCCTTTGGGGCCTTCATATATATTCGTTTTGCCAGTAGTGATCATTATTGCTCAGATATTTGGATTTAGCAGTGGGTGTAGTTATAGTTGCATTAGTGTTGTCTCCTTCAACCACGCCTTGGAAAGTGGGTGTGGGCTTGGATTTATTGAACAGCTGTTCCACGGGGAGCTTATCTCCACATCATTTGGATATCAAATTAGGAGGAACAGGGTTGATTTCTTAGCGGTGGATTACCTTTAGCTACCAAGAGAGAAGGACTTTATAGGCTAGGCCATCTATATCACCAGAGGCCTACCCCATTTAGTTGCATTTAGACGTGAGGAAGTATCCGGGTGTTGGTGTGGGCGTGAGACAAGAGTGGCTCAAAGGGGTGATACGCATCTTGAAGAAAAATGTAATAAACTCATTAAAACTAATGTGTATGCTCTAGGCTTGAAACCCATCATCAGTCAGGTTACTCACACTTCAAGACATTACTAGTGGATAATAGAAAGAGGTAGAACAACGAACAAATAAACATTTTTCCTGGATTCTATTTCTTTAGAATCCAAGGGAAAAATTGAATTTTTACATTGGAGAATTGATAACATTCATCGAAAAAATAATACTAAAAATAATAATATCAAATGAATATAATAATATAATAATATTTAATATAATAATACCAGGAAGAGATAGATATAGCAAAGGATTGTTTGATGAGAGGAGACTGAATTTACCCTTGGCATTCTTATCCTACCAGGGAAAGAGAAGCAGAGATAGACAGAACAACGCATGGAGAAGAGAAATGTAGACAGAAAAAAAAATGATTAGGAAGACATTGAAAGACCTTGAACTTGTAGCCCGTGACAGGAGATCTTAGCACATGGTTGTTGAAGGATTATGTTCCATAGGAGCACATTGTCACAACAAACAACAGATAAATTACAGCCTGGTGTCGTGAAACATTCTAAATCCACATATATAAATTAAAAGGTAAATGTAAAGCCTAACAAATAAATTCAATAAAAGGAAAGAAGAATGGTAAAGAACAGTGCTGTCACAATGACTGTACTCGAAATCCCCCTTGTTTTCTACTTCGTCTGCAAATTGTGACGTTTCCACGTTGATAGTAAAGCCTATAGCAGCATACACGCGTTTCCACAACACAATAAAACGTGTACTGCATTTCTAAGAAAACCTTGAGATACGCAAGCTGATTAATGACCTAAATTAATACTAACATTAATTACACTACGTTAACATAAACGGAAAGACAGATGAACTTAGGATAGAAAGAGAGGGAGGGCTGAAAGCAGGAACGCATGCAACCCTAACACGCGTCTCGCGATACAAAATTAATACCCTCCCCGCGCGAAAGGCCAGAAGCACTAACTTTTTTTCAAATCGACAGTGATAAAAAACACTACCCATACGAGAGTTAGGTTTAAAAACCTGAAAAACGCTTATTGGGAAACATGACATTATACTGGTTTACGTTTGAAAGCATGACAGTACCCAGACACCACATCGTATCGAAGTGAACAGGAGGTAGAAGAAAATGCACATTTTGAACGCAGCCACCTAGCTCCCTTAAATTTATATAATTGGGTTCCTTAGGACTTGCTGACAAAGAATATGTTAAACGTTACGCAAATAGTCTAGGAATTAACAAATTATAGCCAAAATAAAATGGTGGTGCTGTCAGACAACACCAAAATCAGAATTGCGCAGTGGCAGGTTTTGAAACCACCATTGTACGGGAAATGGGCCACCATGTTACCTCCTATTTGATTGGCGGAAAGTAAATGTAAGGCTAAACACGATTAGTCGGACTATAAATACTAATTCTTTGTTGTTAGGGGAAACGGTAGTAAGGGTACTTTTTTTGAAAAGCTGTGTAAACATGGCCCGATTGGTTAGACCCGCCAATATAGGCAATTAAGAGCGTCAGTTCAGTGCCACATTTTAAAATAAACTTACTAAGAAACAGTGCGTTGAGATCCCGATCATATTTTTATAAATAAAAGTCTGGGACAGAGGCAGATCGGAATTTGTGCCATTATTCATCGCCAGTCAACGTATCTGTGTAATATTTCCATGAATTGTGGTAAGCTTGATATATTCAATATCTTTTTAATGAAAATTGAATGTAAATTGATAAATTATGTCTGTATATGTGTGTGGTTCAGTAGCAAACATGAGGCAAGGCCTAAATCTTGCTCCAACCTGAACAGGAGGTGTCGGAGCAAAGTAAAACTGCATGGAATTGCCAAACAGTACACTGACACCTATCTTATTGACTAGAACGAACTAATGCTGGAATTGCAGAGGCGTAGTAACCATTTAGGAGGAGAATACTGGTGTAAATTGTTTCAGATGAAGCTAGCAGTTGGCCTAACGCTCTGAACTCAGTGTTTGTTATGTATTGTGTTCAGTCTGGAAATAGATTATAAATTAGTTATGAAGTAGGAGGTACAACCTTCTTGTTTCAGGGACTGTGGTCCTAGTTATTGAAGCAGCACCTGGCCTGAGTTTTGCTGAATCCAGAGGCTGACAGCATACTCCTTGGTCCAGATAGCGACCAGTGAGGTGTCTACAGAACACAGTGAAGCAATCGAGCAGAGGAGTCTTCCTGCCGCCATCACGAAAGATAAGCTTCTGTAGCCAGATAGCTCAACATTATGTGCCCCCTCAAAAATTGACATTTTGTAAACCACAGAGGGACAATTAATTGGTTCAAATGATAGGAACTGTGAACTTTTCCCAATACTATTTCCACGATTATCAAACACTTGAAGTCATGATGAAAAACAACAACCAAGCTTGAACAAAACCAGTATTACCTCATATTACTACTGCACAAATTACACACATAGAATAATAATAATAAACTATGTCAATACAAAATTCATATATATAAACTGTGTACATAATACTTGTAATTACATTTGATTGTGATTCCTGGTTCACTGTGTAGTTGAATCAGGATACCCATTATTGAAATAATTAATACATATATTTTTAAACTTAAACACTCGACTCATTTAAGATAGTCTTATAGAGTGTTATATGTGTGTGAGTGTCACAGTGTTGTAAGTGTTGTGGAATAAATTAAATTGTTTATCTGTCTGTTGTTGTTGTGACTTACACTTCATCATTTTCATAACCCTAGACATTTAATGTAGTCATCACAATATTCCAGAATAATTCTGACTGAGTTATAAATGTGGTAGCAAGTAAGGTCATCTGTCATACACCACACTTATTAGATACAGATACCTTCACAGCTGATCTCAGTCAGTACACTAAGTCCCCTATAAATATTTATAACATCCCACTTTACCACACCTGGAATAGACAGCACACAAGAAAAACAATATAGTACTACACTATAGGGAATGATGGACACTATATACCCAAATTATATTTCACGTGGGGTTGAACCGGCTATCCCTTGCACACAAAAAACACCAGTTTTCAAGTGCGGGGTTCAAAAACCAAACCAAATCCTTAGTTATCTACCAGGTGATAATGATAATTCCTAACATATTATTTTCTTCCAAGAACATTCCACCTTCTCTAGATCTTCTCTATAATATACTACTCGTCAAAAGTCAAAGGCCACCCTATTATTTTCAATACACTTTTATTTAAGCGCATAGAATGATTAAATAAAGGAAGTTTTTAGTAAATATGGGTGCAATATCTTCCTCTGACAGTCCTCTATGCACGTTAAGCATAAAAGCAACTCACCAACAACCATGGTGATCACGTGCAATTTGGTTTGCTGACCATAAATTCACATTTTTAATCAGTTTTTTCAAACTTCCGTACAACCAAACAGGTGAAGAAATCGTGCTGATTGTCATTCCACGTGCAATGGCGACTTTTCGTGA
This sequence comes from Oreohelix idahoensis, assembly GCA_024509875.1. Lineage (NCBI taxonomy): Eukaryota > Metazoa > Mollusca > Gastropoda > Stylommatophora > Oreohelicidae > Oreohelix > Oreohelix idahoensis. Next base: position 34,064 of record JAMPIV010016778.1, read on the forward strand.
ACAGAGTTCACTCTTAATTTGTGTTACATTCAGCAGACTTAGGGTAGTTTCATCACTTGCAAAAACCATGCCACCGAGAAGAAGTCTTGACACCTTACAAAGAATGAGGGCTATAGCGTGGGTTGAAAGTGGTTTATCTGTCCGTGAGGTTGCTAGACGGCTTGTAGTGTCACACTCTACTATCCAAAGAATTTTGGAGAGATTTCAGGCCACATGAAGTGCGGAGGATTGCCACCGGCCAGGTTGCCCTAGATGCACCAATAGACATGATGACCGGTACCTCTTGTTGTCAGCCCTGCGCCATCGAACAGTGACTTGTTCCACTCTAAGATGTCAGCTGAGACAAACTGTAAACGTTAATGTCAGTCAAAGCACCATTCGCAGACGTTTACATGAATTGGGACTGGCTGCTCGACGTCCTGCAGTCAGAATCCCTCTTACTCCTGCTCATCGCAGAGCCCGTGTTGCTTGGTGTCGCGAGCACATCCGATGGACAAGGCAACAATAGAGTCAAGTTCTCTTCACTGATGAATCTCGCTTCACTGTGTCATTCAATGATAGCAGGATTCGAGTTTGGAGACGACCAGGAGAGCGATTTACTGATGACACAATTCGAGAGGTGGATCGTTATGGTAGGGGTTCTGTCATGGTCTGGGGAGGCTTCTACAGACACGGCAGGACCCCACTCTACATCATCCAAGGCAACTTGACCAGCCCAAGATACCAGAACGAAATCTTGAGACCAATTGTTCAGCCTGCTCTGGAGGCCATAGGTGGTAATGCCATCCTCCAAGATGATAAAGCTCGACCCCATCGAGCTCGTGTGGTGAATGAGTTAATTCAGCAACATGGGATCATCAGGATGGCGTGGCCAGCTCATTCACTTGACCTTTCTCCGATTGAGCACCTCTGGGATGTCCTTGGTCGAAGATTGTCAACAAATCACCCCCTGCCAATGGATCTTGCACAGCTGACTGCATTTCTGCTTCAGGAATGGCAAGCTTTCCCCAGGATACTCTTCGGACCCTTGTGGACTCGATGCATATACGCTGTCTTGAATGCCTTGCTGCAAACGGTGGTCATACCCGATTTTGAAATGTCTATTTGTCCAATATCTATTGTGTGACTTTTGAAAAGGTGGGTGACACACTTCACAGCTTCATTGCGTTTGAATGTGTGTTTCCATTTCTTTACGTGACATGTCAATTTGGTATTCAATAAATGCCGTTTTGACTGATACCAATTACGTTTATATCAGATTTGTTTTATAGTTTCAACCAATGTTTTTCTAAGTGGCCCTTGACTTTTGACGAGTAGTACATTTAAAATCTGCTACTGATAATATATTCAGCCATAGTCGTCCAGAGAACCGTTCAATATTTATTCAAATTATCTCTATCTATCCTACTTCTGAGCATGTGATTGGTGGAGTGGTTAAAGCACTGGCCTGTTGTGGCAAAAGTGCCAGGTTCAAAATGCAGTGGTTTCATTCTCCAGTAAACCCAGCTGTAAATGGGTACCTGAATTTACACTTTAGCTAGGGAAGGAAAAGGCAGCCAGGAAGGAAGCTGGTCACCCAATCATTCTAATGCTAGACCTAGTATTGTGAAGTCTCTAACACTTCCTCCCCTCCCCTACAGCAGTATCTGCTATATGAGTACCTACATCCTACTTCTAAATTCTTTCACACTCGCTAGAGAAACTCACTGGGTAAAATTTTGCTGACTCTGTTTTTCTGTCTGTTGACAATACTTTGACTGTTCTCATACACATTGTAAGGGTTCTCCTCAGATGTTTTTATTTCTATCTTGTCATCACAGAGGGAAGAAATGGACTGCAGAATAATAAGTAGAATTATATAATTAAGGGTTGAGAACTGAATGACAAACAAATCTTATTAAATAAGCAAAAACGTTCAATAAAACTGTTACTGTTAATGTTTCCACAAGAATAATTAGTTTCAATTTATGCAACTCTTTGTTTGCATGCACATTCCTTGAATGCAGCATTGTTATAACACATGGTTACACTTAATATTAATGTCAGATATAGTTCTGATCTAATTTTGTGGTAAAACTTTTTGTTTTTGACATTTTTGACAAGTTTTGTTACAGGTCAAAATAATCATGCTTTCATTGTATTGTCTGCTTTGAAAAGCAATTCATGATATTAGTCTTTAGGCTTTACAAATGCTTATTTCTTGATAACTTCAGTACTGAATAAATAACGTTTGAAATGATACTAGGGGAGGAAAATCTTAAATGCATAAAAATTATGTGAAGGTAAGAAAACCTTATGATATAACGCTGAACTATTAATGTTTGCAATCGAATTAGATCAATCATCATCATCATCTCAGCCCGTAACCCGTCATGGGTCGTAGGGGTGCCATGGTGGAAGCATCAGCAGACAGGGTCCTCCACTGCTCTCTATCCTCAGCAATGCGTACAAGTGTGGAAAAACCGTGTCCTGCCCATTCTTTGATGTTATCAGCCCAGGATTTTCTCTGCCTTCCTCTTCTCCGTTTACCTTCGACTGTCCCCTGAAGGATCGTTTTCGAAAGGGAGTCATGACGAGTTACATGCCCAAACCAGGCAAGCTTTCGATGTTTCACTATTGACAAAAGTGGTTCTTGGTGGCCTGCATAGGTGTTTATCTTCTCTCTAACATAGACATTTGTTTTGTGCTCTTTATAGCAAATGCGCAAAATTCTTCTATAACATTTATGCTCGAAAGCCTGAATCCTTCGCTCCGTATCTGCAGTGAGTGTCCAGCTCTCACACCCATACAAGAGAATAGATAATACAAGTGATTTGTATAATTTGATCTTCACAGGAAAACTGATGTTACTTTTCCAGATCACATTCAACTTTGTCATGGCAGCTGAGGCCATCTCAAGTCTTGTCTTGATTTCTTTACTTGATCTTCCATCACTACATATAGTGGACCCGAGATATTTAAAGGTGTTAACTTCTTCTAACGTTTGCCCATTTAACGTAATGTTGGTCGGAACATGTTTCTTATGGCTATTCACCAATATCTTGCTTTTTTCTATATTAATTTCCATCCCATACGTTCTTGTTACTTTCTCCAGTCTAGAGGTAAGGTCTTGAAGTTCTGATTCTGATCCAGCTATCAGATCAATATCATCAGCAAAACGTAGGTTGCACAGAGGTCGGCCTCCAATCGATATGGTTGATTTATAATCGTAGAGAGCCTCCTGCATAATATGTTCTAGATAAATATTAAAGAGCACTGGGGACAGGATACATCCCTGCCGAACTCCTACAATAAGCTGTCTTTACAAAATAGAAAGTTGATAAAAAAAGGTATTTCAGCCAGTTTGACAAATTAACAGTCGACTAAAATTATGGGAGGATAACTCTTCATAGGCCTCAGCCACAAACTGTCATTATATCTTTCTCTTTTCATGTTAGCACACAATGGAGCATAGAGCCACCACTGTAGTTATTTCCCTTGTAGGAACACTGCTACAATTATTTCCCTTGTAGGAACACTGCTGTTTTAGTAGTAGTTTCTGTAGCAAGTTATTTTAAATGATGAGGATGTCAGAACTATATGAGGATGTCAGAACTATATGAGGATGTCAGAACTATATGAGGTTGTCAGAACTATATGAGGATGTCAGAACTATATGAGGTTGTCAGAACTACATGAGGATGTCAGTCCTATATGAGGATGTCAGTCCTATATGAGGATGTCAGAACTATATGAGAATGTCAGTCCTATATGAGGATGTCAGAACTATATGAGGATGTCAGAACTATATGAGGATGTCAGAACTATATGAGGATGTCAGTCCTACATGAGGATGTTAGTCCTATAATGAGGATGTCAGTCCAATAATTTAATTGATACAAATACCCAAACATGACAGGGATATATCTTGTTTTGTGATGGTGTCTAATTTAATACATATATAAACATTTTGTGAATTTTTCTCTTTTTTTTCTTTCGTGAGAACAACAATTGTATTGTTTCCAGTTTGTCGTCTTGGCAAAAAATAAAATTACCTTGAATTCTTCTTCCATTTTTGTCTGCCCAGACTTTGACTTGGTCTCCAGTATCTGAATTCTCATATTAGCATCTGTTAGCGCTACTGTAGTACCAATACACACCATGGCTACCTGAGCTGCTGTATGTAAGAATATGTACTGATCCTAGAACAGAAAGTGCACAAAGTTTACTCATCTTTCTAAATGTCTGACAATCTAACATTATAGCAATGTAATGTGAAATACAGAAATACTAATTCTGTTAATTAATGAAATGAACAATTTACATAAAAGCAAAACCAATATTTCGGTTACAGATAATCTTACAAATGATCTTAACTCTTTAATTTTGGGCTGTGATACACATTTTCAGCTTACTGGTTCTCAAGGATCATTGGAGGCAAAGATTAGAGACACTCTTTCCAGATATGCATGTCATAAAAGATGACTTAAGCAAGATTGGGATGGAATTAAAACAGCAGTTAGCTGATGCAGTAAGCAACTGTAAATCACTAGATGGCCTGTACATTTATTTCATATTCCATGTCTTGAGCCAAATAATTTAGTCAACATTTCACGTCACTGAGGTCACAATGTATATTAGAGACAAATTAGGTTGGTACATTCTGTTCAATTAAACAACATCAACAGTTAATCAAGAAAAAACTAGCACTGTATTGGAATTCTAAGACTTTACAGTTGGTACTGAAAGTGCATGTTGTAAAAGCAACATTTTTGTGTAGCAGCAAACGGATTGTAAGTTTTCAACATTACCACATTTACCAATTTATGTTCATCTTGAACTTCAAGGCATGACCATAAACTGGGGTAATATAACAGAGTCTTCTTCTCATCTCTTGTTCCACTGGCACTTGTCTGGTTCTTGTCATCAGTTCCACATTAGTAACCTTGTCATACCATTTCAGTCCTTCTGTTCTACGCAAGCACCCATTTACAAAAGTCTGTAGCTTTTTGGTGTTGTTCTCCATGTTTCAGAGCCATACAATAGTACTGACTTGACATTTTAGTTGACGATTCTTATTTATTTCTTATTTATTTATTCTTATTTATTACCCTATTTCTCTTGATCTCCACGTATTACCCAGAAGCCTTTGGTAGAAGGACATTAAATGTTGACACATCTAAAGTCTTGTCATACTGAGAAATATACAAAATAACAAACTGCTGTAGGGAATGTTATGTGTCCTAACTGGAAGAGGAAGGTTAATCATAATTAAATTCTGTGGAAGAAAAGGATGTCGACAATTTTGATATTAAAAATACAGTGATAACCATCTATTAAAATTGTTAGATAATCAACTTACAACAGTCTGGACCATGTTGATTCTGTCTTGTCTAAGTTTCTGTACTGTTGTGAAAAAATCGACTTTACCAGTTTCTTCAGCTTGTCTCATGACATTTCTTAGAGCAATGAAGGTTCCCGTACGACCAACACCAGCGCTGTTGAAATGTATGCATAATAAACATATGTCTAGATTTCATGTGCTTACATCAACAGCTTAAAAAATGATTTATTCTTATAGCATGTCGTGAATTGGAGTAAAACTTATTACATCAGCATGCCCGTTGCCACTTACCTTCTTTATGTATCGAAGTACCGGTAATCTTCGGGAAAATTCGTTGGACGGAAATATTCCTTATTTGAACCATGCAAGTAGCTAGCAAAACACTCGATTAGGACATATTTAGCCATTTATCGAAATGAAGACTGATTGGAATAGAATCACAGTTTTACACAAGAAAGTAGAACAGGGACTGGATCTATAGAATATCTTTAGGAATAACTAAATATTGTTTCTCTAGAGATATTGCGAAATATTGCTATGCAAGAAATACAAAATTGGCTAATTCGTCCAACAAACTTGAACATAATTTTTCACAGCCTGTTGTCAGAGTCGCCCGCTCAGCTACTATATAAGAACACGGATAAATTCCCCAATATAACCGACTAGGTTGAACGGGACGTCAAAACGAGGCAAAACTTTATAAAAAAAATTAAAAAAAACAAAGGATACACACAAGTGTTTGGGACTTCCCCTTAAATAAAGAAAGATATCCAGCAGGGTGGAGAACTATAGAAGATCTAACACAGTTCAAAGAACTGTCAAACACAATTTAAAATAGTAATAAATATAGAAGCACAATACCACCCTGTGAACTAAAAACACCAATTAAAGACTACTCGATTACTGAAAAGAACAAACAAAACATAGAAGATAAGGAAGCCAAAACAACAAGAATAAAGTTCATAAATCACTTTACAAAACAAAGGCTGGCCGTCTACACTGATAGATCCAAGGGTGATAGTGGGCAAGTAGGTGCAGGAGTAGTAATACCACAGTGGGGAATTAAGAAGAAATACAGTATAACTGAAGGGGCTTCGATTTTTACCGAAGAGATGGTAGCAATTCTAACAAGTTTAGAAATAATCAGAGATAACCCCCAGAAGCTGTTACGATATTTACAGACTAACTATCATCACTACAAGCCCTAGAACACCCAGGTAAATGTAGCCGGCCAGACATAAATGAAGAAATTCTTGCAATTAATACATCACTAGGGAACAGAGGATGTAGTGTGAGGCTAGTGTGGGTTCCAGCTTCCATAGGTATAGCTTGTAACAAGTTGGCAGACCAGAACGCCAAGAATGGAAGAATAAGAAAAAAAATATAAGAGCAGGGCTGGGAAGGTCGGAGATCAAGAGCCAAGTGAAGCTAACTATAAACGAGGAATGGAAAACAGCATAAAAGAACAGTAGAAAAGGTAGGCACACATTCAAACTGCTGAAAGAACCAACAAGGACCTGCCAGGTCAGAGAAGAACTAAAGGTACCCTGTAGTGGTGTTGATGGTATTGTATGATGTTGATATTACTAAATGTAATTGTATGAGGCCAGCTGTGAAGGCTCCTGAGATAAAATGTAGTTGAGAATTGTCAGAAGGCCTTTCTTGCTACCACTACGACCTCACACTTAATTTTTTTTAATGAATGTGGCTACGTATAATGTCTAGGGTTATGATATGTAGTGTGGTGTAATAGGTTATAGATATACCCACAGATATTTAACAAGACTAATAATATTAATAAATGTTAAAATACACTGAACTAACTCACGTGTGTAAAATTTTTTTATAGAATTATATTACATTTATTTTGTTCTGTATCAATTTTTTAGGTTGACCAGAACTTAAAAGGATTTAGAAATTATGAAAGAAATGCATGGAATATTATATCATAAATGCAATAGTGTACATATATATGTACTATACTAGTTAGTTTTATTAAAATGTTCTAGTAGTCATCTACTTGGGAGGATAGTTACTGTTTGTGCTGTTGGGGTGGCCTCATCACACCTGTCTATATTGACTACACAGTGTCCAGAAAATGGTGGGAATTTTTATGAGGGTATTAGTAACTAAACGGGGTTGGTGAATGTCCAGCAGACCAGAGGCTCACTCATCTTGTCGTTGCAGCTCTGGTGCTGAAAACTGATGATCCCACCTCTCCGTACATTGTTGGTCCCTAGACCCTGACTTAGGCGGGGGGTCTAGAGCAAATCCCTACTTGTTTGTAAGGCTAGATTTCGATATGGCAGTATCAAATCACTCGAACATGAAACAATATTCAAAATATATAAGGAAATAATTTCAATCTTACCAGATTATGAATAAATAACACAGAATTGCTAGCAAAACTCAGCTGAGCTGCTGGCTATAGTATGGCGTCCCTAAATTTATTACACTTTCTTTCATATGGAAATCACCACACTTTAAAATCTGTGTCTATCACTGAACAACTATTGAAGAATGGCCCCACTTTCGCGTCTGAGCGCTAATGATATGATTGTCTGTGGCCAATCACTGCCTAGGTTTATTTTAAATTTCAAATTTCCTACCATAAAGTCATTTCAGTCATGCTTCAGTCAAGTATGGATGGTTATCTGTTAGTCTGTCCGTCTCTACTTGTGTTTCTACAAAATGTACTCGATTTTTGAACCAACCTTTCTCTCCCCTCCAAAATTTTGTCGTTAAAAGTTATTTTTAGACACAGCCACCACAAATATCCCCTCTCTTCCATACTACGTAGATTTGAACACCTGCGTTTCGAGGTCGTGTTTTTTTGTGCAATTAGCGACACTTTTAGATTCAATACAGTCTTGTCGATGATGTGAACAACACTGTCTTTTGTCATTATCTTCAATATTATCTATCCGTTTGTAAAATTAAGAACATATTAGTTCACTGCTCAGAATAGGCCATCCGGCCAGCTAATTTTTATATTCCTAACATTAATATTAAGAAAAAAGTACTTTTTAAATTTTGTAATATTCCTAACATCTGCGTTTAGCCGCTGAATTCAAATCAAGGGCTTGGTATCGCGCAAAAGCGTCCAATAAATGACTGTGGCGTAACATATTTATGGTCCCTTCTGTCGAGTTGCTTACTTTTTATGTCAACTTGGGAAACGTGACTTTTCTCCGTTTCCCCCCCCCCCTCCCCAATTGCGTCTCCTTAGCCTTTCTAGTCTCACGCAATCTTTCCAGTCATATGTTTCCTTTTTGATCCTCCGTTCCCCTCCTGTCTAGCAAGTCAATTATTATGGAGGATGATGACCCGCGGTCTAGGCGATCATGTACTATTCGCAGCCTACGCATTATGTTTTTATCCTTAAATGTTATCTTTGGATATATTTTACCGTTGTATCTCTGTCAATTTCACTACACATCTCCCCTCTTGAAAACATGCCTATGGCAAGTTCCAAAACCAGCGATACACATAGGTAAAATTACTCCTCACGTCTGCCACTACTCTAATTTTGATCACAGGGGTGCCGACTGAGGAAATCTGCACCGACATTCAAGTTGCGGCTTGCATAAGCGACTGGTTTCAGTTCCCCATCAGGTGAAGATGATCTTTGCAACAAAGCCCCTCCGAGTCCTACATTACTTGCATCGGTTCTTAAGACAAAGTCCTGTGTCAAATCAGGCAGTTTGAGAATAGGCTTGCTAGTGAGTTTTTCCTTTAACTCTTGGAACGCTAGTTCACATTGTGCAGTCCAAATAATTTTATCTGGAAGTCCCTTGCGAGTCAGATCAGTCAGAGGAGCACAAATAGCGTTAAAATTCTTGATGTATTTCTGATAAAATCCGCATAACGACACAAATGATCGCACGTCCTTTTTTGTTTGTGGCCTAGGTGCTCTCTGCAGTTTTTCCAAGTTCTTAGGATCAGGGGTCATATTACCCTGATATACAGTGTGCCCCAAGAATTCCAACTCTTTACATCCAATACAACATTTTGTTGGCCTAGCAGTCAAATTCGCCTCCCGAAGTCTATCAAACAACATCTCCAGAGCTTCAATGTGTTCTTCAAATGTCTCTGTGGCGACGAGAATATCATCCATGAAATTCGAGATACATGGGTTATTCAGGGGATCCAACAATTTTCGCATCATCCTTGAAAACACACTCGGAGCATTTTTCAGTCCGAATGGTAGCATATTGAATTCATAATGTCCATCCGAAGTGCTAAAAGCCAAATAAGGTCTCACTTCAGGCTTCACTGGGATCTGGTAATAGCCTTTACTAAGATCCACCTTTGAAAAGTATTTTGCCTTGTTCAGTCTGGCAAATAGCTGTTTTGTGTCTGGTAATGGATCCACTTGTCCTTCTGTGACAGCATTCAGTTTCCTGTAATCTATGCACAGTCTGTGTTCCCCAGACGGTTTTCTCAACAAAACGACACTAGAACTAAAAGATGATTCACTGTGCGAAATAATCCCCTCCTTCAACAAATACTCTATTTCTTCCTTCAATGCCTTCTCCTTCGCGAACGGAATAGAATAGGCTCTCATACAGATTGGGTTTGAGTCTACCAGTTTCATGTCATACTGTAGCAAATTTGTATGGCCTGGTTTATCTGTTAATACATCTGTATGTTCCTCCAGAACCTGTTGAACTCTCTCCCTCTGGTTTTTAGTCAGGTGCTTACTGACTTTACCTGTGCTGCGGTTTCACAAGGATGTAATGGGTATTCATGTGAGGTGAGTGGTTCTTTTTGCATCTGGGTTGCAATAGCCAAGGTCAATAAGGGGGTGCTTTCCTGGAGTGGTCTGTCCAGATACTTCTTTAACAGGTTTACATGATAAACTTTTTCCTTCCCCTTTTTGTCAATTTTATAGTTTGTTCTAGACACCTTCTCTAAAACCGTATATGGACCTTGCCAACCAATTTGTAATTTATTCTGGCTTCCGGGTAGTAGAAGCAGCACCTTCTCTCCGACTGCCAGTTCCCTGTCCTTTGCCTTCCTATTAAAATATGCTGCATGTTTCTTCCTGGCTTGCTTCAAATTATCATTTGCCAGTTTCCATCCAGCTTTCAAACGATTAGTCAGTTCGTTCACATATTGATAAGATGAGGTAACAGTCTCTTCCGCCTTCTCATCTGTCCAGGTCCTTAATAACGTTACATCTGGATCTTTAATTTATCATACGTATTTTCCTGGAACCCGTCGGGTCCCGTCCATTAGAAGCTTTATAATGAGGACTTTTCTTCCTAGAATCATCACTCACAAATCGACCACTACCAATTTTTTTCTGGGGTTTGTCTCCCCACTTTAGATTGCTTATGAGAGATCTTCGCTCTCTTGTCTGTTCCTCCAGTTTATATAATCCTGACCGAGGGATTGTCAGATTATTCTGGGTTAAATTTCTTCTTTGTACTTGTCGCATAGTGGCCATGTTAATCCATTCAAGTGACGACTGGGTGTGAAAAGGGGGCTCCCATTCCACTTTGTCTACCTGAGTATAATTAGTTTTCCTTTCAGGCCTAAAGTTGCCCCGTGGCGTTTCTAGGTCCTGCACATATTTTCCCTTTGTGGGTGTTCCCTCATGAAATATGCCACATGCTTCTACCAAGTTTTCAACATCGACATTTACGTTGGGCCAATAGTATTTTCGAGCAATCTTTTGGCAGATGGTACCGACTTTCTCATGGTCACCATCTTTTCCAACATGTAAGCTCCTTATTAAGTTTGCCCTATATATCTTGGGAAGAACTAACTGTCCGTGACCAGTGGATCTAGTTCCTGTCTTCCTGTATAAGAGTTTGTTCTTCATGAAATATTCCCCCTTGCTCGGAGGTGTGTGGCATTTGGGCAATTTTTTAAAACATGGCTTGAGTGTCCTATCCTCAGCCTGCGCCTTCCTCATCTCCTCTGGATGGGCATTTATAGGTTCACCTTCTTCCTCCTTCTTCTGTGACCTGGTCTGCACTGTCGCCATGATCACAGGTTTCTCGGGGTTCCCCAAGAAGACGTATCTACACCCCAATATCAGAGGGTAGATTGGTTCCTCTATCACTGCTGCTCTGATTTCTCCTTCCACATAGCGAGTTTTCACCGTTATCCTTGCGATGGGAAGTGTCATGAGTGGTATGTCCTTAGTCGCCCCTTGTATTTCCACTGTTTCTGTGGTATACTGACTTGGGTCCACTAGGCTAGACTTCACAACTGAATCATAATCCAAACCTGTATCATAAAGGCACCTTATGGTGACCCCATTACAAATAACATCCTCACAAACTGGGGGGTGATAAGGTTCCTGTTGTCCCTTAGGATTAACCTTTAATCTTTGCGTCCCCGACTTCATTGCAGCAATGTTTGAAGGTTTCCTTCTACAAAATTCGGTGTTATGGTTATCCTTCTTGCACCATTTACACCATCTTTTTCCTTGGTTCAACGGTTTTCTTTCATTGAACTTTTGGTCATTGAACTGTGAGTTTCTGTCGCGATAGTCATTTCTTGGCCGCTCAAAATTTGTCCTACCTTTATTTCCCTGCTCTCTATTATCAAATTTATTAAATTGCTGTGGAGCTTTAAAATTGTCTATGTGCTTCTTCTTAGCACCACTTACCTCTGCCTGGGCTGCCTGATACCTCTCAGCAACATTTAAAATTTCCCCCAACTTCTCTGCACCTTGTTCCATGAGAAATTTTCTCATGTCTGGAGCCATGGACTCTCTCAATTGCTCAATCATGATCATTTCTTTAAGATCTTGGGTCTTCCCCAGAGCCGTCCATTTCTCCAAATAGGTTTCTAGTCTAGCAGAGAATTGGTGGTATGTCTCCCCAGACAACAGTTTGGCATTTCTAAATTTCTTACGATAAAATTCACCATTCTTCTCGTATCTTAATAACAAAGCCTGCTTTAACATGTCATAATTGTCTTGGTCTTCCCTGTTCATTTTAGCAAATACTTCATAAGAAGTACCTCTCAATCCTTGTGATAGCTTTAAGCTCCACCTCTCTCTCTCTAACCCATATGTAGTAGCTAATAACTCAAAACGTCCTAGGTACCCCTCTATGTCATCGTCTTTTTCAACAAAATGGTCTAAATGAAACCCCATAGCTGAGTTTGAGGCTCCCAGACTGGGCGTAGCATCTGAGGCAAAAGGGCTGGCACCATTTTCAGGAGCCGGGCCTTGTAATTCCAGCTCCCTTAGTCGTAATTCGTGCTCCCTTTGCAACCTTCTATCTTCTGCCTCCCTTTCGGCCTTTTTATCTTCTGCCTCCCTTTGCTGTCGTTTTTCTTCTGCCTCCCTTTGCTGTCGTTTTTCTTCTGCCTCAATCTGCAGCCTCTTAATTTCTCTATCAGCCTCTAACCTCTTCTCTTCAACCAACCTGTCAGACTCCAATTTTCTTTCAGCCTCTTTTTCTAATCTCCTTTCTTCCCGTTCAATATATTTATCACATTCAGCCGTTACGTATTGAATTAAAATTTGACCATCCATTCCCATCTCCTTCGCGGTGAGCACAGCAGCTGATCTAAATTTTGCCAGCTCCGCCATACTTTTGAGACAATATAATAATATACAAGCTAAATCTCTAACCAGTAAATACACTAAGTACTTCTTATGACTATAGTCTAACTAATTCTAACTAACCAGTTAACTAATTAATTATTACTGGCTGTGAAGATTCACCAACTTTTATCTGCAGGGACACTTTTAATGTTAAAGGGAATTTTACAATTTATTTCCCTACTTTTATTTCTCCCACCAGGAGATCCTAATATTACTGTTGGGCTAATTATCCCTGGACAAGACCCCAATTTATGTAGTGGTGTTGATGGTATTGTATGATGTTGATATTACTAAATGTAATTGTATGAGGCCAGCTGTGAAGGCTCCTGAGATAAAATGTAGTTGAGAATTGTCAGAAGGCCTTTCTTGCTACCACTACGACCTCACACTTAATTTTTTTTTTTTAATGAATGTGGCTACGTAAAGTGTCTAGGGTTATGATATGTAGTGTGGTGTAATAGGTTATAGATATACCCACAGATATTTAACAAGACTAATAATATTAATAAATGTTAAAATACACTGAACTAACTCACGTGTGTAAAATTTTTTTATAGAATTATATTACATTTATTTTGTTCTGTATCAATTTTTTAGGTTGACCAGAACTTAAAAGGATTTAGAAATTATGAAAGAAATGCATGGAATATTATATCATAAATGCAATAGTGTACATATATATGTACTATACTAGTTAGTTTTATTAAAATGTTCTAGTAGTCATCTACTTGGGAGGATAGTTACTGTTTGTGCTGTTGGGGTGGCCTCATCACACCTGTCTATATTGACTACACAGTGTCCAGAAAATGGTGGGAATTTTTATGAGGGTATTAGTAACTAAACGGGGTTGGTGAATGTCCAGCAGACCAGAGGCTCACTCATCTTGTCGTTGCAGCTCTGGTGCTGAAAACTGATGATCCCACCTCTCCGTGCTGGCGGGCAATAATGGTGGTCTCTGTCACAAGTACTGCCCAGATACACTCGAGTAAGTCACCAACTGAATAGACACTGCTTGGTTGACAACAGAAACTCGCAGCTCTGCAATCAAAGTATGGGCCATGTGTCAAAATCTATTCTCTACCCACGTCTGGACACAACACTGACACAACAACCACATCATACAGACAGGTCAGATCTCTCTGACCAAACAGCACATTTACCATGGTGGTTTTACATCAGATAGATCCTCCCAGACTATAGGTTCTGAAAAATATTTATTAGTTGTCTGCCCTAAAAGAGGATAGGTAATATGTTTCATTATTCTCAACACCTGATCTGTCTTGCCTAACTCTGGCTGGAGTTTATGTACATTGTTGGTCCCTAGACCCTGACTTGGGCGGGGGGTCTAGAGCAAATCCCTACTTGTTTGTAAGGCTAGATTTCGATATGGCAGTATCAAATCACTCGAACATGAAACAATATTCAAAATATATAAGGAAATAATTTCAATCTTACCAGATTATGAATAAATAACACAGAATTGCTAGCAAAACTCAGCTGAGCTGCTGGCTATAGTATGGCGTCCCTAAATTTATTACACTTTCTTTCATATGGAAATCACCACACTTTAAAATCTGTGTCTATCACTGAACAACTATTGAAGAATGGCCCCACTTTCGCGTCTGAGCGCTAATGATATGATTGTCTGTGGCCAATCACTGCCTAGGTTTATTTTAAATTTCAAATTTCCTCCCATAAAGTCATTTCAGTCATGCTTCAGTCAAGTATGGATGGTTATCTGTTAGTCTGTCCGTCTCTACTTGTGTTTCTACAAAATGTACTCGATTTTTGAACCAACCTTTCTCTCCCCTCCAAAATTTTGTCGTTAAAAGTTATTTTTAGACACAGCCACCACAAATATCCCTTCTCTTCCATACTACGTAGATTTGAACACCTGCGTTTCGAGGTCGTGTTTTTTTGTGCAATTAGCGACACTTTTAGATTCAATACAGTCTTGTCGATGATGTGAACAACACTGTCTTTTGTCATTATCTTCAATATTATCTATCCGTTTGTAAAATTAAGAACATATTAGTTCACTGCTCAGAATAGGCCATCCGGCCAGCTAATTTTTATATTCCTAACATTAATATTAAGAAAAAAGTACTTTTTAAATTTTGTAATATTCCTAACATCTGCGTTTAGCCGCTGAATTCAAATCAAGGGCTTGGTATCGCGCAAAAGCGTCCAATAAATGACTGTGGCGTAACATATTTATGGTCCCTTCTGTCGAGTTGCTTACTTTTTATGTCAACTTGGGAAACGTGACTTTTCTCCGTTTTCTCCCCCCCCCCCCCCCCCCCCCCCCCCCCCCCATTGCGTCTCCTTAGCCTTTCTAGTCTCACGCAATCTTTCCAGTCATATTTTTCCTTTTTGATCCTCCGTTCCCCTCCTGTCTAGCAAGTCAATTATTATGGAGGATGATGACCCGCGGTCTAGGCGATCATGTACTATTCGCAGCCTACGCATTATGTTTTTATCCTTAAATGTTATCTTTGGAGGGATTTTACCGTTGTATCTCTGTCAATTTCACTACATACCCTCGAACAAAAACATATGGCGTCTCGGTGCAGCACACTTTATGATAGAGGAACCACACTGCCTAGAATGTCAGGAAGAAAATGACATAGACCACTGTAGAAAATATGATCAACAGAGGCTAGAATTAAAAACATACTTTAGAAATCAAAATATAGACATAGCAGGTGATAAGGTTTTAAGTATATGCCCCAGGAGAAGCCCAAACAATACTTAAACGATATATACATAAAACAAAGGAAAATATATAAGGTTAATAACAGTGACAATATTGGTAACAATAACAAAAATTATACTTCAGAAAAGACATTTAACCAAATAGAAATTAAGCAACACAAACTAACAAATCATTAATAAAAAAAAAAAAACAGAAAAATTAGCAAACTTACTAACTACTGATAGGACAAGGAAAGACAAACAACGAGGTATTAAAAAAACACCAACTCAAAAAGAACAAATACTAATACAAGTTAAAACCAAGTGTTAAGGACAATAGTTATCTATATACAATACAAAACTGAAAATAAAATGACAAACACTAATATAAATTAAAACCAGCAAGTGCAAAAGACAATAGTTATTTAAATTTAATACAAAATTAGTAAATAAAATGGCACTAAATACCCCAATTATAACCAATTTTCAGGTTGAACAGTGTAGACCAAGATGGAATGAGAAGAGGCAATAATGGTCAGCTATTAAGTGCCCGCACTCCACCCATCACCTTTTCAAAACAACAACAACAAATGACACACATACACGCTACGAACAACAGTCGACATCGAGCGAGAGCAAGATTCATATTAGCATCGAAGCCTCTACAAGTGCTGAGAAGAAGAATTCTACCAAATGATTGCATGTGACTTATAAAACTATTCCATGTCAGTGTCGTGGTTGTCAAAGTGAGGGTATGTTAGATAAGTGTGTAACATACATTAGGTTTGAAAATTAATGTGCGATTGCAAATGGATGTATGTTTCGTGCTTGATCTTTCATGTCGATAATTTTGCTTAATGTGTATTTTATGGCTGACTCTTCATGTCCACATTCTTGATGATGCCAGTATGAAGCTTGGTTTCATCACAAATTATAACCACAATCCATACAGCATTGTTGTAAGCTAGAGTCCTTGTTAGGACAGGTACTGACTAGCTAATAATGCTATCATTCATTTTTAGAGCTGGCTTTTAATGCTGAGCACATAAAGTTCACCTTTTCATGTTCACTGGGCATCTTGTGTCTATATAATAGATGAATTAATAATGTATTATATTATGTATGACATACTGACCCTGATGAACTCTACGACTCTATGACTTATTTTAAACAAGACAACGACCTACACCCCTTAGTGGACAATATGACTTCCTGATGACGTCATAACATAATCATTCTGATTACAGCAGTTCATTATCAGATGAGGTGGCATCTTCCCTGAACAAGTACCATGTATTGGGCTTGTTTTGCTTCAGGTTTCTATCTGTGAGTGTAACACGAGATAATACTTAGCCTCTGCATTGAATTTTAGGACAAGGAGTGTAACCCATTTTTAATCCAAGGACCACCTCTGCTGACTGTCCATAGCACCAGGAGCCACATGCAGCACAAACTGTGTACATAACTCATGAACTAGTGACCATCATTGCCTCTGTTAAGTGCATATCTCAAGAAATGACCACCCAACCCAACCAAATATTAACACTGTAAGATGGTGATACAGACTAGAATTTACATTGACAAGCTATTCAATTATTTTGTGCAATTTTGTATATCATAAATATATTTATATATATTTGACATATTCATTTTTTACCATTTACCATGCCTGGTGGTCATTTTGCAGTACTACTTTTGTAGTATACATAATTTCTAATCGTACATAATGTTATTGCCCAGGCTCATGAAAAACCTGAACTTAGATGTCTCTTTCAACATGCTGAATCAGGGCACATTATGTCTTTGTTTCCTCATAGAAACTAGCTGGGGTTTCCAGTGGTGTAAGGAAAGTTAAAATAGTCTAAAAGAATGGATTCTCTATGACTATGCACTTAATAAACACAAGAAACGTTTTTGAAACAACATACATAGATTAAAAATACAGAAGGTTTAAATAATGGGTCTCCCAGTTTAAAACAGCACATACCTGCAATGGACCACAATGGGTCTATCTGTTGGATAAGAAGCCACTCTTTGCTCAAAGTCCACTAGACTCCAGGGACCCGTGGGGACATCTTTGTCTGGCCAAGCAGTGAAATGAAAGTGGGTCACATTTTGAACTTGCTCACTCTCCTGTAATTGAAATATATTGTTAAAATGATTTGTTGTTGGTGATTAAAAAGGGTTGCTGAGCTCGTTGCTGTTTAACAGTCAATGCCAAGTTGAAGAATTTGTATGTGTTTTGTAGCTGTTGAGTGGTGCTGTATAGAATGTTTGTGTTCTGTAGGTGTTGAGTGGTGCTGTATACAATGTTTGTGTTCTGTAGCTGGGGAGAGGTGCTGTATAGAATGTTTATGTTTTGTAGCTGTTGAGTGGTGCTGTATAGAATGTTTGTGTTCTGTAGCTGTTGAGTGGTGCTGTATAGAATGTTTGTGTTCTGTAGCTGGGGAGAGGTGCTGTATAGAATGTTTGTGTTCTGTAGCTGTTGAGTGGTGCTGTATAGAATGTTTGTGTTCTGTAGCTGGGGAGAGGTGCTGTATAGAATGTTTGTGTTCTGTAGCTGTTGAGTGCTGTTGTATAGAATGTTTGTGTTCTGTAGCTTTTGAGTGGTGCTGTATAGAATGTTTGAGTTCTGTAGCTGTTGAGTGGTGCTGTATAGAATGTTTGTGAATGTTGGGGAGCCTGTCAATAGCTTTCTTGTTTCTGTGGAGAGTTATGGGCAAATGTGCAGCACATGCTGAATTGTCTCATGTGGATGTGCACAGTTACGGTAACGAGGTTCATGTGTGGGGTTTAATTTGTTTAAATGCTTGTTGAGTCTGGTGTCTTCTGCTCTTAGTTTCATAATGAACAAACGTAACAAACACATAATTTCTTCTCTGAGCTATTTTGTTCAAGAATCGGCAACATTTAGTAAAGACAGGGCCACTATCACAAGATGGCATGTACTCAAGTGTCACACTTTTGATTAACATTAAGTGTTTTAGGCCATCAAAAAAAATGTCCATACAACATGTCTTGTTTTATTTGTAAGTAAGCTCTCCTAAGAGAAAAAAAAATTATTCCTACCTAAAAAGTCACAACAAAATAACCTTGATCACTGTTAGCAGCAATGTATCAATGAAACAAAAACAAAGGTACATGAGCAAACAACTTCATGAACACACAATTCTGAAAATTTTTCTAAAACATAACAGTCTGAAAAATTTCAACAACTGTTAACCATGATATCACATTTCAGAATCAGTCAGAAATATGACTGAATCCATCTGACAACTCTTTGCAAGTAGAGGGAGAATGGTACATCAAGATCACCAACTAATGACAAAAACCAGAAACGTTTAAGTGGAACAAATGATGACAAGAAGGCGCTGGCTATGGATAAGGCACAGACTGAAGAAATCTGCTGATGGCGTTACAAGACAGTCCCTGTTCTAAAATCACAAGAGTAAGAGGAGTAGAGGCAGACCTAAGAACACATAGAGAAGAGAACTGGTGATGTGATGGAGAAGAGAACTGGTGATGGAGAAGAGAACTAGTGATGGAAATGAAAATAATGAGAAAGACGTGGACATTGAACAGACGGCACGTGACAGGAGCAATTGGCACGTGTTTGTTGGAGGCTGCTGCTCCTTGGTGAGCTAAAGGGCATTAATTGATTAATTCATTGATTGATTGATAGTAGTAAAATTTTAGGGAGATAAGAAGAGGAAAAAATTACTTATGTAGAACCCAACAGAATTTTATAAAACGTAATATTCATTAGTCAGAAGATACCTTCAAATATCAACAAATAGAGGACAATATTGTTGGCTTATAAACTAAGTCATATAACACATTTTTGTTCAAGTTAAAAGACACCTCAGTTTATACATATTACCACACACCACGTGAAAAAAAAATAATAAAAACCTTGAGCTGTAGCCTCCGGATGGTGTAGTCAGCAAACACTTGGGTAGTTGTCAACTTGACAGTGATCTCACCAATTTTCATCTCACCATCATCTGGCCAGTATCTCTCACATTTTTGCTGAAATTGTGATAACTTTATTCTTAGAATTACATCAGCTGTAGTGAAGTTTTGTACTAGCAACTTTTAAGACAGCATCTCATACTGTCCGCATTTTAAAGTTAATAATAAATGTGATCAATTTAAAATCAAGTAGTGTTTATCTATATTGTC
Organism: Oreohelix idahoensis; assembly: GCA_024509875.1. Taxonomy (NCBI): domain Eukaryota; kingdom Metazoa; phylum Mollusca; class Gastropoda; order Stylommatophora; family Oreohelicidae; genus Oreohelix; species Oreohelix idahoensis. The sequence goes on from JAMPIV010016778.1 coordinate 53,836, forward strand.
ACTGTTGTTAGTCATTAATATATTCATTCATTGTTGGTTATCTACATTCATTACTGCACTCATCCTTCTCATCAACTGTGTTTTATAACCAATAGTTGTTATTATCTATGTGGGTGAAATCTGAAAAAAAAACAATAACCGGAACAGCATCATAGATTTTGTATCTAACCGTTCACAAGTGTCGCCTACAATTTTGACCAGTTTTAATGTGCTTGTACCAGTCATGGTGTCTTAATATCCAAATAGAATAATCTTGAGAACACGAACCGTATAAACGACATTCGCTACAACAATCAACACATGCACTATCAACCGAGACAGTAAAAATAATCTACATCATGATCTCAAGATTCATTGGTAACAACGGGCTTAAACCTTATTATGTAACACAACTAATAACCATAGAAACCAGAGTTCCATGAGCAGACGTCCAACAAAAGTGACTAGCTACAGTCGTAATGCCTTGCTCCATGTGGAGATATAAAGACAATGGTCATGATGACAGAAGCCTGAGGGTTACAGATTTGATTGGTTAAACACCATTGTCCTTTAGTCATTCATTAACATCAGTGGCAGGTAGGCTAAGTATTTGGCTTTTAACAAACAGTTGGTCTATCAAGGTGACCCAAGGATGCACATTTACAAAAGAAAAATTTAATTTAAATTTCAAATACGGAACAAGCGAATAAAAAACCCAAGTAAAAACAATTAAATATGTACAAATGTACAAATTAACAAAAGAAGAACAAGTTAAAGAAATATTTTCACTCATGTTTACTACATTACAAAACCATCAGCTTATCTACCCTTCCATAATTAGGCCTACCACAAAAGTCTGTCAGTCTAACCTTTCCATTCTCTATTAGGTTTGTCAGCATGACAACTTTTTCCACTTTTTGTTCCCACAACATTCGTACAAAATCTTCCAGCATAATCTTGGTAGGACCTGGTAAAACGATAATTAGAAGTTGCAATAAGTAAGCTTTGTTGATGTCTAAACATGACATCAAGTTATATAGGAATAGAATATTAAATACAAATACTAATTCATGACTTAATCATGGTTTAAACGCTGTGCTACTTCATAAAATATATGCTTGATAGCATCAATGAACATTAAAATACATGGTCAATGTTGAATCGATTGATAAAACACATTTTATACTGATGATAGCATCAATGAACATTAAACTACATGGTCATTGTTGAATCGATTGTTAAAACACATTTTATATTGCTGATAGCATCAATGAACATTAAAATACATGGTCAATGTTGAATCGATTGATAAAACACATTTTATATTGCTGATAGCATCAATGAACATTAAAATACATGGTCAATGTTGAATCGATTGATAAAGCACATTTTATATTGCTGATAGCATCAATGAACATTAAAATACATGGTCATTGTTGAATCGATTGATAAAACACATTTTATATTGCTGAAAGTATCAACGAACATTAAACTACATGGTCATTGTTCAGTGGATTGATAAAACACATTTTATATTGCTGATAGCATCAATAAACATTAAAAAACATGGTCAATGTTGAATCGATGGATAAAACACATTTTATATTGCTGAAAGCATCAATGAACATTAAAATACATGGTCATTGTTGAATCGATTGATAAAATACATTTTATATTGATGGTGGCATCAATGAACATTAAACCACATGGTTATTGTTGAATCGATTGATAAAACACTTTATTGGCAAATGCTATCATTTTCTTTATCACTTTACTATGCAGCATAGAGCCATCTTTGCAGCTGGTCATGTGACAGGAAGCCTGCACAAATCACTCACTTGCTCTAGCAGCAGTGGTTCCAACAGCTATTTGTCTTACATGATGAGTTTGCCAGCCTCAAGCACAATTTTATATTAGTCACGCTCAATGACATGTCTCATGGACCAGTGGTTCTAATTTGTCTTTGTCTCTTCAGAGACCCCCTGTGAACTTCATTGGGCAGATTGAAATTGTAAAACATTAATAACAAAAACACATCCTTGAATTGTTTATACTGATCTAATACAACATACACACACCTAGAAGACATGTGCACCATCATAGCGGGTAGATGCTGGAATTGGATTGGTCACATCCTTAGAAGAAACCCTGACACCGGCACCAACACTGCTATGCTGTGGACTCGAGAAGGAAAGCGAAAGCAAGGACGGGACAGCCAAATGAAACCTGGCGGAGAACTGTGGAGTCACAGATGCTAATCATGAACCAGAGCTGGTGCACCACATGAACAATGACTGTCGACCGAGCAAAGTTGAGACAATTTGTTGCTGCCGTACAAGACACCACTGGCGCGATGGCCACTGATTCCTTTGTCAGTCAGCGACCAAGGACCAAAGTATAAAGAAGAATACAATACACTCTAAATTGCTACAGTAAATAAACTGTTCACGAGATTTCCTTATTACACTCAGAGGTTGATAAAAACCGCAAATATTGTCAGACTCCTGTTGACGCCTCATTTACTATATATATCTAGCTGACTAAAAAACTGAGCCAGCTAATGAGCCGCAGTAAACTCAGTATGCTCCAATCATTCAAGTAAACTGAGAACTAACAGTCTTTACAATACTGTCTTACTTACCCTGTGCTGCTATAAACTTTTCATCATTTTTGTAACCCTGTTGACAAAATATAATGTAGCCTAATTATTATATTAGATATTTATCTTAAGCTGTATTGTTGTTGTTGTTGTTGTTTAACTAACGCTGCTGAGCTTCTTGCTCTTTAGTAGATTTACAGTCTAGATCTAGGCTTTTTCTGTGGCTTTTCTGCCATTCCAAAACGTGTTGAGTTGAAGTCATGAGCTCCAGTTTTTCCAGATTGGCTTGCATTTAAAGGATCACCACATCTGGTCCCAAGCCAAGAGTAAGAAGAGCGTACCATGCTGTGCATTACCCGCCATCCAAGGGGGCTCTCCAACTATGCAGAGCTAAAATACAGCACTCTGGCTCTGGGCTCTCCCAAGGTACTGTCACGTCCTACACAGAGCCACTTTTCAGCTTCCATTGCCTATCATTGAGTCCATAGTGAGATCCTCCTGCATGAAGTCAACCAAGTCAAAGAATTTGGCCTGGGGCTTAAGTGACTTCTCCAAGCTTAGTGTGCAATGCTGGAATCTCAACAAGTTTCAACACAAGGGAATCCTGGGAAGCGTGTGGATGATTTCAAGAGTCAATGAGGATGTAATTATCCTCACAGACATAAGTTGACTTCCCGGTTCGTATTTTGTAGCATTGTTCATAGCTGGTGGTCATATAAGGATGACTCCAGATATGCCTCCAAGCATATAAGCTGTATTAACATGAGCATCAATCACTTTATTGAAAAGTGTGGATTCTGGCTGTTTTGAAAAATGTTTTGAATATTTACTAAATGTGAGAGATCTCTTGTGACTATATATTCGCATCGGCTAGAAAAAAAAAAAAACATTTCTAAAGATTTTAGACCAACTTTTAAAATCAAAACTGGACATACTACTTAGTCGTTCCCCTTCTACCGTGAGGTGTAGAGGTTTGGAAGAGAGAGCGCCAGACTATTGTATCGGCTGTCTTCCTCCTGGCCTGGTTCATTCTAGTCCTCAAAACTGGACATATTAGTCAATGATATTTTAAAGCAAGACAAAATAATTGTTTCATCATCTAATTTAACACCAACATACACATACATGTATGGAAGTAACACTGCAAAGAATCAAACAAACACATTTTTGTATTTAATCCCGAAATCTTATAATTTGAACTTCCTGCATTCTACTCAACTACCATCATCTACGTCATTAGTATTTTAATGTGATCTATTGTTTACTTTTCCTTTTTCTTAATGATAATTTGTTTTTTAGTTGGTGTATCTCTATCTTCTTTTATGTACTTCTTATGCTGTTAAGCATCTTAGCAACGTGTGCCCTCATGCAGCATTTCCTTCAGATGTCCATCCACATTCTCATATGATGTCTTGTATGTACACAATTTGTAACTTTGACCACAGATACATTATTGGCATGGGCAGTCTTGTATTTGCTTTGCTGTTCATGTATTTATGCTGAAACAAAATAAACAAATAAATCATATATTTCACATTGTAGAGGAGAAAAGAAGATTTAGAAGACTTTCTTATTTCTAATGCCTGGCCCTTATTTTAAAACTTACCATTTGATTAAAGCTCTGAATTTGACTAATTTTCAATTTTAAAAGACATTTTGCTAAACTAGTTAGATGACAGATGATAGATGACAGATGACAAATGAGATGACAAATGATAGATGACAGATGATAGATGACAGATAATAGATGATAGATGGTACATGGCATGGGACAAGACAAATAAACCAGAAACAGCTCTAAACTTTGGACAGAAATATGTCATTCCAAAACCGCGTATGTAAGATTAAATTAATTACAGAGATACAGACACATTTGTCAAACAAGACTACAGCAGAGCAGCGGGAAACCTCCAACCTAAACATTGGGTCAGACTCTGACCACGGCTATCTTTCACAGATGGCTGTCGTCTGATCTGTAATAGAATTACTGAATACTTCTCAAGATTAAGGGGTGGGAGAACGTGATCTTGAGATACTAGGTTTGCAGAAACAAAATAGTATTATACAACCAAATGATGAGTCAATCAGGTAAAACCCAATAAGAAATGCCACGAGGTTCACATCAGAAAACATAAACATTACTAAAAGTATAAGATATGAAACTCTATACAGAGCGATACAACAGGAGGCAATCTGATTATCAGAAGGAGTCCCCCCATCGATCACGTGTTTCGGCCCTTTAATCTTCTTTACACTCTATGGGAGGGGGCAATCTGGGTCATGACTCCCAAGTGTCTCCGCCTCCTGTTGTCTTATGTAGAAAATGATCCCATTCCATCTTGGTTGCAGCTTTAAAATCCACAATTCCGCCAGCCGGAGGCAATTGTGAAAATAACCCTTATGTTGAAAACAAATTATTGTGGTCGTTCCACAGCACACCATGACTAGGGACAGACACTGACCCACCAGCGCAAAGCCAACGAGGCTTGAAGCCACTGCACGCAAGCAACTGGAATCTACTTGCGCCCTACATCTCATATAATATACACCGCGTGTTGCCTGTAAGCCACTGTCCTTTCACCGATACAACGAAAAACTCAATGTATTGCGGACTTAGACAATTTTTTTCACTTTCCGAATGTTTCCTGTAACGCAGGTGGTGATAGCGTTTACTGTCCCGAGTTCCATAGCCCATTGCGGTTGTCCCACAGCCAGTATGATGCCTTTTCCGCAGCTTCATCAGGCTTTTTCAGTGCCTTTGTTCTCGACTGTCCCTTCAGCCCCAATAGTTTCAATAAATCATTCACTAATGCAGCCACGAGCACTCTTGCGCCTACCTCAACAGCCATGACCCTTGCAGTAACCCTTCGTGTCTCAGATCCGCGGCTAGATCCCTATTCTTGGCCGCTTTGAACAAATGTTGCTCTTCCAATCTGGATTCAAATGGCACGGTGAGTTCAATCAATATAACCTGGTGCGATGGCGTTAACACAAAGAAAATTATCTGTTCATTAATGTAAGGTAAAGGTAAAGGATCCCGTTACACGCCATTGAGGCATATTGGGAATATGGTGTTAGGCCCATATCTTCTTGACCATCGGCACACTAGGGGTGATGTGGTCAGCATCACGCCGGCCGCGTTAACCTTCCCAGAGTTGCTCTGGTACCCAGTTGGGGCTGGGTCGACCCAGGAGACGTTTGCGGTCTAAATAATCCCACCTCAACAGGGGATCGAACCATGGACAACAGAGCAATGATGCCAGTGCACTAACCATTGCGCTACCGCGGTTCCATATATTAAAGTAGATTTATATAAATATTCTTACATGCAGCAATATTTTTGTAGCGGTTCTTGTGCTTGTTCTCGGAATTCGTTCCTACAGCAACTGTTGCTGTTTTGTTCAGTGGGATGGCCTGTATGGAGAAGGAAAGAAAGAAGAAAATATGAAAATTTCAAGACATGAGAATCTATTGTTAGATACATTTCAAGATATTCTTCTTCTTCGTTCGCCGTGAAAAGGACGGTGGTTGCGTTGTGTCTGTTTACAACGTAGCTGTGATATCTGCACCTTTCGGTCGACACATCCGACTTCTGCACGGCATTTTTTAGAACCGGGTTTGCCTTCCCATTGCGATCCATGCTCGCTCAGCCAGCCTGCATTGCTGCATACTGTTTCCAGGACCACCACGTGGAGGTGGAGCACGGTCTTGACCAGCTCTGGTTCGCTGGTCCTGACGCAGGCAGTCAAGCTATGAGTCGCTGACTGCGGTCTCTATTGCTGCGTCTTCTCATTTCAAGATATGAGAATGTATTGTTAGATACATTTCAAGATATGAGAATGTATTGTTAGATACATTTCAAGATATGAGAATCTATTGTTAGATACATTTCAAGATATGAGAATATATTGTTAGATACATTTCAAGATATGAGAATATATTGTTAGATACATTTCAAGATATAAAGCGTAACGGATTTATTGTAAAATACTGATATCCAATAGAAAGTACTAAGACTCAGGGGCACACTTATAACATTTGGCACCTGGGGCAGATCCTACCTTTGGTACCCTTACCACCTAAAGAAACATACATGCAAGCACATTTTTAACATTAACTACTATCATAATAGTGTCCGACTGCAACCCTCTCCTGATAATCCCACGGGGCAGACCTCACACACCATTCCCGCCCCCCCCCCCCTTATTTTAGTACCCCACTGCTAAGACCATTAACATTAATGAGCTGTTATACTACTACATCCACTACTGCAACATCTGTTCTGACATCTGTTTTGACATCTGTGACATCTGTGACATCTGTAATCATCATTGCACTTACCAATGTGGCAGCTCCTACTATTATAACTACTACTGCAACTATTGTTGTGACAACTGCTACCAGCATAACCACTACAACTGATATAACAACCACAAATACTTCCACCACTACAACTACCGCGTCTTCTTTCATTTTCTTGTCCCTTGAAGGCAAAATGAGCGCATCTATTTGGTTTGAAGTCTTATGGAAAAGATAATTCAAAAGACTTTATAAGCTCTTGCCGTGATGGAATCTGAATCAATTAGTTTTACTTAGTGCTGCTGTCAGCCCCATTGACAGAACATGCTTAGAAGAGCAATAATTATGTTATTTTCTGGTTGTCAATTAAAGTGTCAGGACAGACATCGTACATCTTTTTTTTCCTTGTTGTACACTCCCAGACGTCTGCTTGAATGTTTTCAAAGAAAGCAGTAGTCAGCTTGAAGCTATTTACATCTCCATAGAGATTGTCCACGGATGGTGACAGTCATACGTGCTTTTTCTGTTCATCATATGTTGGGCATCTTTGAAGCAGATGTTTAGCAGTCATTTTATTAGGACCACAGTTACATTAAACGGTAGTTCCTATCCTTAACTTGTTGAATAGATAGTATCTCAATCTGTTGTGGCCCGTGCATAGAGGAAAGCATAGAGAGACAAGTGGCTTTCTTCACCAATGTGCTGTCAGTAATTGCAATGCTGAAAAGCCAAAAAAATGCAGACCTGGATGTCATACGATTAGTGCTCTACAAACTATGTCAACGATTCAAAAGAGTTGTGATCAAATAGTCAAAAGAGTTGTGATGCAATAGTCAAAAGAGTTGTGATGCAATAGAACCCATCACATTGTAACATCCCCGACAATGAAAAGGCTGACAGATTGGTAAAGAAAGGAGGAAAGCTACCTCAGCCTGATACATGCATAACTTTCGAAGAGGCAAAGAGTCTTACCACAATCAGATGTAGAAACAAATGGGATGCAGATCATCCAGGTCACACACAAAATGATGCATATTACCAGCTCATCAGAAGGTAACAAGTGGTAATCTTCAGACATGGTACAACAACTACTTTATGAAAACTAACATTGACATGATTACAATTATTACTACTATTATTCTCTTCCTTCAAGTACTATGCGAGCTGGCTGAGGCGATCATATGTCTCCACAACTTCCTGTAACCAGTACTGATCATCAATTCTGTTGTTGTCAAACTGTTCAGTTTTTTCTCTCATTGTCACCGCCTATCTCTTTTTCCGGCAATCTTTTCTGTTGTCATAATATAGTCCAGCTTTCCTCACCTGACACCAATATGTAAAAAAATAGATTACTTCTTAGTCCTTAATGCTTCCTTATAATATGGGAAACAACTTCCCTTTTGTACTGTCCTCTTTCAGGATATCCACATTACTCCATCGTACTAAGTAAAGTCAATACACTTTCTTATTCTATGGGATTCTCACGTGCCATTTTTTTTTTTTTTTTCGTACGCCCGCTAATACTTGAGGCGAAATCTCAGGTTATTATTAATGTCTAACCTGACATTGATTTTTACGTGAGTATCCTATTTTCTTGTATAGAGACAAGTGTCCCTCGCCATTCAGGCAGATACTCGCCGTTTTCGGAGGTACCCATTGCAGCTGGGTCGGCTCAGGAGCCGCCAGTCCCTGGTCGACGACACTCCTTCAAATTTCGTCGCCAGGTCTCGAGTTAATCCAGTTCAAATCCCGGTCGACGAAAAATCTTCAAATGCCGTCGCCCGGGTTTGATCCTGAATCACCCGGTCGCCAGAGCGGTGTTGTAACCACTACGCTAGCGTGGCTCCTCACGTGCCATTATGATTGTCCATAACTCGCATCCATATAACAGGGTTGATTATGTGTATCATTGATAAAAACTATCTTGTTACATCCCCTGACAAAGAAGTGTTGCATAATAAACTATTTATTTTATGGAACATTGTTTTTGCCTTTGCTAATCTATTTGTTACTTCTGAGAGGAATCTTCCATGCAATGTTATTAACATGCCTTGGCGCTTAAATCTGGTGAATTGTTTTAAACCTGTTCCATTTATTTTGATGGTGCATTCTGGAGAAGTCCTTGCTATTGAGACAAACATTACTTTGTGTCTTTTTTTTTTTGTATAGGCTAAGTCTTTTATGTTTTCTTTCAGTCACTAGTTTGTCAATTAACTCTTTTTTTCACATTAGAATGAAAAAAGTTTTTTTTTACAAAAACACACAAATAGAAATACTTCTTACAAAGAGAAAGGACAAGAAAAACCTCCGTTGCGGCCACTAGGCCTTCGTCAGGGACAGACAAATAAGAGACAGGAGGGAAAAAAGTGAGAATTAAGTGGAGAACATGAAACTACAGATATAAGAGAAAAATACTCCCTTATTGTGTTGTCACAGGTTGGAGCAAAGATGGCTGCCACTAAACCGGAAAGCGGAAGTGAATAGTGCATTAAAAGCAAAAAGTAATGAAAACAAGGACTGGAAAACAGAGTGAGGGAAAAGTACATAAAAAGAATAAAAAAAGTCCAAAACAAAAATCAGAATGATCAAGTTAAATGTTAAGGCAAACCTTTTATAATGATGATAGAACAAACATACGTTTCTCCTGGTCTTCTTATTAATCTCTCTAAATTTTCTAATAATATTACTTTTGATATACTACTACTACTACTACTACCACTACCACTACCACCACCACCACCACCACCACCACCAAGACCACCACCACCACCACCACCACCACCACCACCACCACCACCACCACCACCACTACTACTACCACTACCATTACCACTACCACTACCACTACCACTACTACTACTACTGCTGCTGCTACTAACACTACTATTTCTACTACTACTACCACTAATACTAAAATTATTACTATCACTACTACTACTTCTATTACTTCTACCACTACTACCACTACTAATACTACTACCACTACTACTGCCACTACTACCACTATTACCACTACAACTACTGCTACGACTGGTAATACGATAACTACCACTACCACTACTACTACTGCCACTACTACTACCACTACTACTACCACTACCACTACTACTACTACTACTACTACTACTACTACTACTACTACTACTACTACTACTGCTATTACCACTACTACCAACACTACTACTACCACTACTACTACTACTACCACTACTACTACTACTGCTAAGAATACTACGACAACTACTACCACTACTACTGCTACTATCACTACTACTGCTACCACTACCACTACTACCACTATTACTACCACTACTAATACCACTACTACTGCTAGAAGTACAACTACTAACACTACTACTATTACTACCACTACTATTACCACAAATACTACCAATAATAAAACAAATACTACTACTACCACTAATACTTCCACTACCACCACTACTACTACCACAACTATCACTAGCACTACTACTACCACTACTACCACTACTAATACTACTACTACCATTAATACTTCCACTACTACTACTGCTACTACCACTACTACTATCACTACTACCACTACTAACACTGCTATTACTACCACTAATACTTACACTACTACCACTACTACCACCACAACTACCACTAGCACCACTACTACTACTACCACTACTAACACTACTACTACTACTACCACTACTACTACTACCACTAATACTTCCACTACTACCACTACTACTACCAAAACTACCTCTACCACTAATACTACCACTACTACTACTACTACTACTGCTACCACTACTTCTACTACTAGCACCACTACTACCACTACCACCGCTACTACCACTTCTACTATTACAACTACTACCAATACTACCACTAACAATAATACTACCACTAATAACACTACTACTCCTACTACTACCACTACTACTACTACCACTACTACCACTACTACTACTACCACGACTACTAGTACCAATACTAATACCACTACTACCACTACTACTAATACAACTACGACTACTACTACCCTCTTTCTAATATTAATTGTTCTATTTCTAAAACAACAAAGATGGCTAATAATAATAAATTTCATACTGTGAAACTGTCATGTTACTACAATGGTGTGTCCACAAATCTTCACGACTTAATGTAAGACACAAATCAAGCTTACACTGAACTGGTTCTCAAAGAAAGTTCTGTCCTTGGACCACTACCACTACTACTACCACTACTACTACCACCACTACTACCACTACTACTACTACCACTACTACTACTATTACCACTATTACTACTACTGCTACGAATACTACCACTACTACTACCACTACTACTACTACTACCACTACTACTACTACCACTACTACTACTACCACTATTACTACCACTACTACTACCACTACTACTGCTACCACTACTACTACTAACAATACTACAATTACTACAACTACTACTACCACTACTACTACTAACACAAATACTACTACGACTAATACTTCCACCACCACCACTAATACTACCACAACTACCACTAGCACTACTAATACCACTACTAATACTACTACTACTACCACTAATACTTCCACTACTAGAACTGCTACTACAACTACTACTACCACTATCACCACTACTACTAGTACCACTACTACTACTACTACCACTACTACCACTAATACTTCCACTACCACCACTACTACTACCACAACTACCACTAGAACTACCACTACTACCACTACTAACACTACTACTACTACCACTAATGCTTCCACTACTACTACTACTACTACTACTACCACACCTACCTCTACCACTACTACTAACACTACTACTACCACTACTACTACCACTACCACTAGCACCACTACTACCACTACCACCACTACTACCACTTCTACTATTACCACTACTACTACTACCACTACTACTACTAACACCACTACTACCACTACTACTCCCACTACTACTACTACCACTACTACTACTACCACTACTAATACCACTACTACTACTACCACTACTACTACTACTACTACTACTAGTACCACTACTACTACCACTACTTCCACCACTTCTAATACTACTACGACTACTACTACCCTCTTTCTAATATTAATTGTTCTATTTCTAAAACAAAAAAGATGGCTTATAATAATAAATTTCATGCTGTGAAACTGTGATGTTACTACAATGGTGTGTCCACAAATCTTCATGACTTAATGTAAGACACAAATCAAGCTTACACTGAACTGATTCTCAAAGAAAGTTCTGTCCTTGGACCACTACCACTACTACTACAACTACCACTACCATAACTACTACCACTACTACTATTACCACTACTACTTCCACTACTACCACTACTACTACAACTACTACCACTACTACCACTACCACTACTACTACCACTACTACTAGTACCACTACCACTACTAATAGTACCACTACTACTACTACTACTACTAGTACCACTACTACTACCACTACTACTACTACCCTCTTTCTAATATTAATTGTGCTATTTCTAAAACAAAAAAGGTGGCTAATAATAAAACATTTCATGCTGTGAAACTGTCATTTTACTACAATGGTGTGTTCACAAATCTTCGTGACTTAATGGAAGACACAAATCAAGCTTACACTGAACTGGTTCTCAAAGAAAGTTCTGTCCTTGTACAACTACCACTACTACTACCACTAGTAATACCACTACCACCACTACTACCACTACTACTATTACCACTACTACATCCACTACTACCACTACTACTACCACTAATACTACCACTACTACTTCCACTACTACCACTACCACTACTACTACTACTACTAATACTACCACTACTAATACCACTACTACCACCCCTATTACCACTACTCCTAATTCCACTACTACCAATACCACTACTACATCCACTACTACCACTTCCACTACTTCTTCTACCACCACTACTACCACCATTAATACTTCCACTACTACTACCACTACTACTATCACTACTACTAATACCACTACTACTACCACTACTACTAATACTACTACGACTACTACTACCTATACTACTACCACTACTACCACCAATACTACTACTACTATTACCACTACTACTACCACTACTACCACCACTACTACTACTACCACCACTATTACTACTACTACCACTACTACTACCACTACTACCACTACTACTAATACTACTACGACTAATACTACCACTACTACCACCACTACTACTACTACTACCACTACTACTACCACTATTACTACCACTACTACTACCACTATAATAATAATAATAATAGCCCCTTCAGTCATAACTGACTATGGGAATGCGCCCCTGAGGTGGCAGCCCTCAGCTGCTTATTTTCCTGGTGCTCCTTTCGACGTTTTCTCCTCACCTCTGTTTCTTGTGTGAGCCTCTCTTCGCCCAATCTGAGGTGGTGCCGTAAATAGCATCGCCACTTAGTGCGATCGGCAGCTTCATCCTCCCATGTTGCTGGATCCATGTCCAGTGCCCTCATATCTCTCTTGCACACATCTTTGAAACCTCAGCTGTGGTCGCCCAACTGTTCTCTTGCCATCTGCTAATTGTCCGTAGAAGATATCTTTTGGGATGCGACCATCTTCCATGCGGCGAACATGGCCAAGCCAGCGAAGTCTGCGCTGTCTAAGCAGCGTATACATACTTTGAAGCCCAGCACGTGACAACACCTCGACATTTGTCACTTTATCTTTCCACGAGATGCCGAGGATGCGGCGTAGACACCGCAAATGGAAGGTATTGAGCCTTCTTTCTTGCTTAGCATAGGTCGTCCAGGTCTCGCTGCCATATAAGAGTGTGCTGGTGACGCAGGCATTATATACCGCAGCTTTGGTCTTCATTGTGAGTTTAGAGTTTCCCCAAACACGCGATGTGAGGCGGGCAAAGGTAGCTGCAGCTTTGCCAATGCGGCTGTCGATTTCTGTATCCAGTGAGAGTTTGTCATTGATGGTAGACCCTAGGTATGTGAAGTGGTGCACCACTGCCAATTCATAGTTATCGATAGTGATAACTGGTGCAGCACCCACATCCTGACTCAGCACATTCGTTTTCTTTAGACTTATTGTGAGGCCAAAGTCCTTGCATGCTTTAGTGAAGCGATTCATCAAGCTCTGAAGCTCCTGTTGGCTTTGAGTGACGACTGCAGCATCATCAGCGAACAACAAGTCTCTTATAGTGACCCTTCTGATTTTTGTTTTTGCCTTCAGCCTTGAAAGATTAAACAGACGGCCATCTGACCTAGTGTGAAGGCATATTCCTTCAGTTGCATCTCTGAACGCATGTTTCAAGAGTAAGGCAAAGAAGATTCCGAAGAGGGTCGGAGCCAGAACACAGCCTTGTTTAACGCCACTTCGTATATCAAAGGGCTGTGACGTGCTTCCAGCATATTGGACTGTTCCCTTCATGCCGTCATGGAATGACTTTATCATTTCCAGCATTTTAGAAGGGCAGCCTATTTTCAGGAGGATTTTAAAGAGTCCATCCCTACTAACCAGGTCGAATGCTTTTGTGAGGTCTATAAAGGCGATATATAATGGTCTTTTCTGCTCTCTTGATTTTTCCTGAAGCTGGCGGAGAGAGAAGATCATGTCTGTTGTTGATCTGCCAGCTCGGAATCCACACTGTGACTCTGGATATATGCGCTCAGCTAACTTGTGTAGTCGCATTAAGATGACTTTGGCAAAAACCTTACTAACAATACTAAGAAGAGAGATGCCTCTGTAGTTATTGCAATCACTTCTGTCTCCTTTATTTTTATACAGTGTTACAATCTTGGCATCTCGCATGTCTTGAGGAATAGTTGTCTCTTCCCAGCACTGGCACAGCATCCTATGCAGGGGATGTAATAGCGTACTCTTACAGCATTTGATTAAATCAGGAGGAATCCCATCACTGCCTGGTGCTTTGCCAGAGGCCAAGCTATCAATGGCCTTGCTGAGTTCCTCTAATGTTGGTTCGGCATCCAGCTCCTCCATAGTTGGCAGACTGTTGACACCATCAAGGGCTGCAGGCGTAACGGTATTGTCTCTAGCGTAAAGCTCAGAGTAGTGCTCGACCCACCTCTCCATCTGCTTACCCTTATCGGTTAGCTTCTCTCCGCTGATGGTTTTTAGCGGTGCCGTCTTACTTTTATGGGGGCCAAGTGCTTTCTTTATACCGTCATACATTTGTCTAATGTTTTCTGTTTGCGCTGCGATCTGGATGCTCTCACTGAGCTGGAGCCAGTAGTCATTTGCACAGCGTCGAGCAGTTTGTTGAACTTTGCTTCTCGTAGCCCTCAGGATCTGTAGGGTTCTGGCACTCGGTGAACGTTTGTATTCATTCATAGCACTGCACTTAGCTTCAATGACAGGTGCCATCACATCTGATGAAGCATCAAACCAGTCGTTTGACTATGCTGTTTTCTTACCAAAGGTGGCAAGTGCAGTACTTTGAATGGTGTTCCGTAGATGCTCCCAGTTCTCTGTAATAGTATCACCATGCTGAGGGCTACTGAGCACTTTCTCGAAGGTCGCAGTGAATTGAGCGATCATGAAAGGGTCTGACATCTTGCTGGTATCAATGCGTGGTTTCCCTTCATGTCTGACACGATAGAGTTTTCTTGGTTGTGCTCTGATTTTGCAGCAAACCAAGGAGTGATCTGTATCACAGTCTGCACTATGGTATGAGCGCGTGGAGAGCACAGACCTGAGGAGTGGCCTTCTGACGAGAATCAGGTCAAGTTGGTGCCAGTGCTTGGATCGTGGGTGTCTCCATGACACCTTATGCTGGGGTTTTGTCTGAAAGTAGGTGTTGGTCACGCAGAGGTCATGGTGGACGCACAACTCTAAGAGCCGTTGTCCATTTTCATTCATCTTGCCAATACCAAACCTGCCCAGACATGAAGGCCATGAAACATTATCGGCACCCACTCTAGCGTTAAAGTCACCAAGGAGAACAAGCTGTTCTTGCCTAGGTATGCTTTTGATAATTGCTGTTAGATTCTCGTAGAACTCATCTTTAGCTTCTGAGGCAGAGTACAGAGTAGGAGCAAACACACTGACAAGGGTGATGGGACCTGTGCTAGTTTGCAGGCGGAGCGTTAACAGGCGTTCTGATCCATTCTCGCCTGGTTCAACCATTTTAGTTAGCGATTTTTTGACCGCAAAACCTACTCCGTGTTCTCTAGCTTTATTAAGATCTTTCCCTTGCCAATAAAATGTGTAGTCCTTCTCGCTCACCGTTCCAGAGCCCGCCAGGCGCGTTTCCTGAAGTGCAGCTATATCCACCTGAAGTCGTTTAAGCTCATCATTAATTATGGCTGTCTTCCTTACATCATTTACATCCTGTAGGTTTTCGGATAGTCCAGTCAACATAGTCCGGACGTTCCAGCATCCCAATCTGAGAGTTTGCTTATTTCTATTTTTTCGATAATTGCTTGGTGCTAAATTTTCTGTCCACAGTTCGGGTTTGACCTTAATCCCCATGCATCCAATGGGGAAAGCAGACAGTGGCGGGACAACACCTTATTGACTGGGGGCTGCCCAGCTTGAAGCGGGCGGTAGCTGTCCAGTGAGATCCTAGAACCTCTCCCACTGTCGGAAGTAGCCCCTGGCGCCATGCCCTACGCCAATTGGGCAAATTGCTTATAACCGGTGACTGCTACTTCCCGTGTTTTGCCGACACCTATAGGGTGAAGCTGGAGTGTCCTCTCCAGGGCGCGAGCTTGGGCACAGTTATATGGAGATCAAGCTGTTGCCCATGCAGCATGTTCCCCCTCTCCACACAGCCGGTAGATCCAAAGGAACGGCAGTAGCCGATACAGTTTGGTACCAGCCATGTCGCAGGAGTTGCCAGAATAATGTCGAATCGACATTAGACTGCCTTAGGGACTCCGACTCCGGATTTATCCTCAGGGTTTACTCCCGAAGCCAATTCCATAAATGGATATTCCCGCAAGGCAGCGGTGGTTTTGAATTCAGAGTTACTACCACTACTACCACTACTACTAATACTACTGCGACTACTACTACCATTACTGCTACTACTACTACCACTACTGCTACCACTACTACTACCACTGCAACTACCACTACCACCACTGCTACCACTACTACTACCACCACTACTACTACCACTACTACTACCACTACTACCATTACTACTAATACTACTACGACTACTACTATCCTCTTTCTAATATTAATTCTGCTATTTCTAAAACAAAAACGATGGCTAATAATAATACATTTCATGATGTGAAACTGTGATGTTACTACAATGGTGTGTCCACAAATCTTCATGACTTAATGGAAGACACAAATCAAGCTTACACTGAACTGGTTCTCAAAGAAAGTTCTGTCCTTGGACTTCATGAAACCTGGGAGGTCATTAAGGGAGATAACAGTTGAACTTTGCCCAGATGCCATGTTGAAGTACACTCCGTGTTTTCCTGTCTTTGTTCTGTCATTGTCATTTGTCTTCACTGTAGGAAACATAAAATAATGCAGGTTGTATATCATGAAGCTAAAGTGAGTTTGAGAATTACTTCCAGTTAAGCCCAAAAAGTTCTAATCATATTTGTTAATTGGTCGATGTTCTTTAATTTGCTGTCTCAAGAGTATGTTAATACCACAGTGAGTGGCAACCATGCAGGAAACTTAGACCACCGAAGTGATGTTGGTGTTCTTACAGTAGTGGTTATCTGAAGCAATTTGATTTTCTCCACGATGATGTTAGAACCTTACATAACCACTAACAAGATGCAAGAGGAAATACTTTTTATTGTTCTTTGTTTGCTTTCTTAAGACGATGCTTGTTAATTACAACATTTACAAGAAGACATATTATCCAGTATTGCCACTCTAAATTTTGGGAAAAAACAAACATAGATGTTACCTTAAAAAAAACTAGATTTTGAATTTTGGGCTACTTTTTGGCGACTCGTGCTACTTCAGGCGGTTTCTGGGCTACTTTGGGCGAAATCTGGAAACCAAAAATTGAAGTGGCGTTCTTCAACTAATGATAATTATCACTTCTAATTATAATTAGACGGGACCAAAACAACCTAGATCTAGGTGAATCCACCTAGGAGTGGCAACACTGATGTTATCTAAGGAATATAGTTAAGTCTGACATTTTGTATCACTGAATGTCTCATCTCTTTGCCAGCGTTATGCCTCTAAGTTGGTTTTGCATCCATCTTAGAACATTCTTGCAAAACAATAATAATAGTAATAATAATAATAATTATAGCCCTTTTAGTTATAACTGACTATGAGAATGCACTCCTGAGGTGACAGCCTTCAACTGTTTATTTTCCTAGCATTGTTTCGACTGTTTCTCCTCTCTCTTGTTGTGAAACTTTTTTTTCCTCCCAATCTGAGGTGGTGCAGTCAAAGGCATCGCCACTTGCTGCGATCCACAGCTTCATCCTCCCAGGTTGCTGGATTTATGTCCAGTGCCCTCATGTCTATCTTGCATAACCTTTGAACCTCAGCTGTGATCCCTCAACTGTTCATTTTGTTATAACTCTTTTTTTGTCAGAAAACAATGGTTTTCCAAGGCGACTAGTATTTTGGAATTACAAGGGTAAAATACAAAGAGGCAGACACACATAATTAATGGAGAAGATAAATAAAGACAGACATTAAAAATGACGGTTAAAATGTTGAAGGAACGTGAACAGAAGCTGCAATAGAGAAGATCTTGACGTGCATAGTGAGCTGTATGGTAATATAGCTTTAGTGATCATTTCTTATTTCATTGTAAACTGACATCAATTTACTGCCTCCATCTGGGTACATTCTTATTACTTATATACTTATATACCGTACTTATATATATATATATATATATATATATATATATATATATATGTATATATATATATATATATATATATATATATATATATATATATATATATATATATATATATATATAATGATAAAGTCATTCCATGACGACATGAAGGGAACAGTCCAATATGCTGGAAGCACGTCACAGCCCTTTAATATACGAAGTGGCGTTAAACAAGGCTGTGTTCTGGCTCCGACCCTCTTCGGAATCTTCTTTGCCTTACTCTTGAAACATGCATGCATTCAGAGATGCAACTGAAGGACCATGCCTTCACACTAGGTCAGATGGCCGTCTGTTTAATCTTTCAAGGCTGAAGGCAAAAACAAAAATCAGAAGGGTCACTATAAGAGACTTGTTGTTCGCTGATGATGCTGCAGTCGTCACTCAAAGCCAACAGGAGCTTCAGAGCTTGATGAATCGCTTCACTAAAGCATGCAAGGACTTTGTCCTCACAATAAGTCTAAAGAAAACGAATGTGCTGAGTCAGGATGTGGGTGCTGCACCAGTTATCACTATCGATAACTATGAATTGGCAGTGGTGCACCACTTCACATACCTAGGGTCTACCATCAATGACAAACTCCCACTGGATACAGAAATCGACAGCCGCATTGGCAAAGCTGCAGCTACCTTTGCCCGCCTCACATCGCGTGTTTGGGGAAACTCTAAACTCACAATGAAGACCAAAGCTGCGGTATATAATGCCTGCGTCACCAGCACACTCTTATATGGCAGCGAGACCTGGACGACCTATGCTAAGCAAGAAAGAAGGCTCAATACCTTCCATTTGCGGTGTCTACGCCGCATCCTCGGCATCTCGTGGAAAGATAAAGTGACAAATGTCGAGGTGTTGTCACGTGCTGGGCTTCAAAGTATGTATACGCTGCTTAGACAGCGCAGACTTCGCTGGCTTGGCCATGTTCGCCGCATGGAAGATGGTCGCATCCCAAAAGATATCTTCTACGGACAATTAGCAGATGGCAAGAGAACAGTTGGGCGACCACAGCTGAGGTTCAAAGATGTGTGCAAGAGAGATATGAGGGCACTGGACATGGATCCAGCAACATGGGAGGATGAAGCTGCCGATCGCACTAAGTGGCGATGCTATTTACGGCACCACCTCAGATTGGGCGAAGAGAGGCTCACACAAGAAGCAGAGGTGAGGAGAAAACGTCGAAAGGAGCACCAGGAAAATAAGCAGCTGAGGGCTGCCACCTCAGGGGCGCATTCCCATAGTCAGTTATGACTGAAGGGGCTATATATATATATATATATATATATATATATATATATATATATATATATATATATATATATATATATATATATATATATATATATGTGTGTGTGTGTGTGTGTGTGTTTGTGTACATATATCTATATGTTATGATTAAAACTCAGAACATATCGGTCGTTATCAGATAGGTATCGATTAGATACCATGTTGTTGATGTATTGTATCCACGGGTTACCCGGAAGTACGTCATTGCCTTTTGGGGCAATTTTGCAGAAGTCAACCGGTCTCAGTTTGGCAGAAGTGAAGGAAACTTCGAGGCCTTTTCTGTGTGTATTTCGATGTGGACGGACGCATATACGTATAGCTCCTAGACGGTGTTATTTCTACAGAGTCCTAAAGTGTTTCAACATCTAGATCACCCATATACTCTATTGGGTCGATGCTAGAGTATTATATTGTGAGAAGTGAATGCTGTATTCTGATGCACGTGAGTTGAGACTTTTAAATAAAATCTGCATACAAATGTCGAGGACATCTTGTCATTAGCAGACTGAATAGCGACGCTCAAGACTGGCTAGGTTATGCAAAGGTCTTACACATATATTTCATGAATTAACTGGAGCATTCAAACTCTGAATAAACATGTATCGTCTTAACGTCCAACCTGGCCTTTGCAACATCTTTATTGTTGGAGAGCAGGAATTTGTTTGAAAGCAGATTGATACTTATTAACACAGATATAATTGGATAAAGGTGGGACCTCTCCGAAGATCCCCTTCGACATAATAAAGCACGTATGTTACCAACAGATTACTGGTGGCATTGAATATATATACATATATATATAGGAAGATATTTATTTGTACGTATACCTGTTATGTTTGGAAATATTTGGTAATAATATTTTGAGTCTGAGATTAGAACCCTAGTCAAAGGGCGAATACTCATGTTTTGCTTCGAGTGAAAGTAAATATATAGTCGCCCCACTTGAATATAGTTGAAAGGTTAACATTAGCGCATGCCCAATGAGACGATGAGTCGTCATTGGCGCTTCCGTGATGACGGACGGATCTTGACGGCTGTCGGACATATGAGAGTCCGAAGTTTTTGGTCATTGTGATTGATTCTGGGGAAGAGAGGAGTTTTCTCTCAGTATACTATGATGGTCGATACTTCTCCCAGAATATATATGTTAGTGTGCTAGTTACTAGTATTTCATGATCTTAAGGTAAAGAAGGAACATTTTCTAAAACTTTACCTAGGCCTAACGACGCCATAGATGTCATATCATATATATATATATATGATGGATCGTATGTAGACGATTCCTGTACTAGCAGCACTATGAGTGGACATATGTAACATTCCTTATGGGTATGGAAAACCCAAAGACATTAGATGAGCAAATGAACGGAGCTTTCATTTGTAGTGAGGATATCTTTTGGATGAACGTCGCTCACTTGGACCGGCGCCATTTTGAATCCCACTGTTGGTCTGTTTGAATTGTCAATCGGAGAACGGAGATATCTTATTACCTGATGGCGATACCAAGACCTATATTGCATTGAAGTCTACTCTTTGTTATTTGAGATTGTCAACCTTAAAAGAAAGACCCTGTTGAAGCTAAAGCCTAAAAGACTTAGCCTGAAAGACATAGTCAGCAGAGGGTCTGTAAGGGAGCATTGTGATGACCATTATTATTGTTAACTCAAACTGATGCTACTAGTCAGTGGAGGTATGAGACGATAGACTATCATAACTATATATTTGCCCCTATCGTCCGATTATATTTACATGCTATGAGATTGCCAAATTGCTGTTGCCACCCATTTGTCAAGTATCCAATGATTTGTTGTGTCAACCTGTTCCAATGACTGTCAACCGTGCTGTCAGAGTGTGTATCATTAAACTGTCTGAAACGTCTACAGTAGTTCCAGTTATCATTGACTTCCAGCTGTGAGGGTATGAGTGCATTATTACCAACTTGTCAACTCTACAGAACCATTTATGCATTCGCGTATTGACACTCATACTAACACTCATTGTCAACAATACATTCTTGTCGGGGACTCATTACGTTCCGGGACAAGGTGACCTATATGACCAACACTGTGCCGGGTTTGAGTTGACCACCTAATCTCATCAAGCCCTTGTTAACGTGGTATCACAAAAAGCAGTCGTTATCAACGTAACAATGAGACGGAGTCGTAACACTATATAGTTCAGGCAAGCACTAACCTTAGTCATGAAGTGATATCTGTATAATTCAAACCATATATATTTATTTATATATTTCTGACATTTCGCTACACCCGCATGTGATATCAATGACTGGTTTGTAATTGTCAGGTAATTCAAAGACATGGGAGATACCTGCAAATTTGGCTTTAGGTTCTGTTAGCGTGGATCCAGCGTCTGAAGCCTGTGATCTGATTTCGTTGAGGTTCTTAGCATTTCTGCCATTTATCTCACTGGCAGATTCTTGTTTCGACTTGCTAGCCATGTGCCTCCTGTAAATATGTATGTATAATTTTATGAGTTTAGTCTAAACAAATATCAAAATGCGTCACTTCACTATTACATATAAAATGCGATATAATTGTCTGCCTCTCAATCACAAGACAACAAGATTTACAGTTCAGAATTTAGTAAGTGTTTAAAATTAGCAACAGTTCATTACCCTGTTGTTCATAACAGACAGTGTTTTTATATTCAAACAAGGATGTCTATAAGAATCATTAATCAGGAAAGTTTAACTAAGAAAAGAGAACAGCGCATGTTATGTTATGACAACGAGATATTTGTAAGGGGTGGCAAAACAATACATAGACAACAGAAACAGGAAAATGTTTACAACTGTATAAATGCAGTGTAAGAAAGCAATTACAAAATTATGGCTATTGTTTGGTTCTCGAAGTGCAAAAATAATGATAAGTATCATTGGAGTCAGATATCCTCATGAACAATACGCAACACACATCGGATGTTTGAATGTGAATCTGTTTAAGTCACATTGGCAACCATGAAAACAAAGTTAGAAATACAGAAGAAGTTTGAGAACATGATAAAGGACATGACAAACACGTAGAAAAATTAATTAATAAACAAATGAAAAGCTAAGCTGTGCAGAAAAGAAATTCTACAAGAAAACGACAAAAGACACGTCAAAAATAATAACAAATAATAAACAAAAACACAACTATTTTACTGTGTGACATTGTTTAGTGCTCAAATCTACGTGTTATTATTACGTATTCTTTTGTTTTGTAGCACTGATTTTCTGGTTTCTTTGCTGTTGGTTTCGTTCAATCATCACTATTTTTGTACGTTTTTCATTATTTTTGTATTCCGCGTCCTGTGGCAATTTCTTTCAGTCATTCTTTATTTTTCGTCTTTGTTTCTTGTTTGTGACAAAAGCTGATGAATAGTAATCCTGAAACGCTCTATACATCTAGTGTACAGATTTTTTCTTCCTTGTCTGTTCCCCCTCCTTTGTCACTGTTACTCCCCAGATATGTAAAGCTTTCTACTTCTTCAATAACTTGATCATTGATCTTCATCGAGTCAATCTGCCTATTATTTATTCTCATTGCCTTTGTTTTATTTACATTTATGTGTAGTCCAATCTTTGCTGCTTCTGTTACTAATCTATTTTTTTGCTCCTCCATATCTTGCTGTCTATGTGATAGAAGGCACTAATCATCTGCAAAGTCTAGATCCTCCAGTTGTTTGTTAAATGTCAACTATATTCCAATTTTCTCTCCCTCTGTCTCATAACCCAGTCTATGACCATGAGAAAAAATGGTTATAGCAGACATCCCTGTCTGACCCCACTGTGTACTGTGAAGGGCTCTGATAGTTTTCCTTTGTGCAATACTTTGCATGAGGCCTTCTGGTAGAAATCTTTGATGATTTTAATGAATTTCTCTGAGATCCCATAATGTCTCAGGATTTTCCATATCACAGCATAGTCTATACTGTCGAAAGCTTTTGCGAAGTCAACAGAATTTATATACAAGGGGGTCTGCCACTCATTTGATTGTTCTATGATGATTCTGAGTGTTGCTATCTGGTCTGTGCATGATCTTCCTGCACAAACACCTGCTTGTTCCTTTCTGAGTTTGTCATCCACCACCTTCTCAATACTGTCAAACAAAACTCTGGTCAAAATTTTCCAGCCACAGCTAATAGTGTTATACCCATCCAGTTGCTACATACGGTAAAGTTTCCTTTCTTTGGCAGCTTGATAATGGCCTTCCTTCCAGCTCTTTGGGATGGCCTCTTTTCCCCAGATTTTCGTGAAGAGCTAGTGTAGCGACTCCTTAGTGTGTGGTACATCTGCCTTCAGGGCTTCTGGTGGTATTCCATCTGGTCATGCGGGCCTTCCTACTTTTTAGCTGTTTTATTGCCCGAGAAATCTCTTGTTTAGTCTGTGGGTTCATGTTACACTGTAGTGGCTCTTCTGTTGGTTCTGTGGTGGGTTACTGTATTGGTTGGTTTCGGTTTAAGATTTCCTTAAAATACTCAGCCCATCTGGCCCTTTGATCCTCTTCATTGCTAATGCTATGTCTTTCTCTGCTCTTCAATGTTGTATTGTGGTTTAGCTATTTCTTTGATAAATCAATACCCTTTAGCTCCCAGAGGAGCACAGACCTTCAACAAACACATGCCAAGTCTTCCTGTCCTGTGCCATCCGCTCGTTCTTTGCATGTTTTCCTCATCATTTTCACCTCTGTATCCAGCTCTCTTCTCTGTGTGTTTTATTTTGGTTTACCTCTGCCTCTCTTTCCCTGTGGGTTCCAGAATATGGACTGCCTTGTACTGCTATCAACAGGTTTCCTCAATGTGTGCTATGTCCATCGCCAGCGTCTTCTTCTCAGCTCTTCTTCCACTGGCCTTGTCTGGTTTTTATCATCAATTCCACATTTGTGACTGTTTCTTAGATACAGTTCTAGTAATATTATATAATGTTTTCAAATATCTTTTTCTGTCGCAATCTCGGCTTCCTCTGTAAGTTTTTCAATAAATTCTCTTTTGTCTTGCCTGGCATTCTTTTTTCACTTTCATGTTTAGCTCCCAATATATTGTGAGCAGTTGTGTTTTCTCTTCTGCCTCTTTACAGTTGTTTACTTGCTTTTTGATGTCTCTCCTTTCTCTTATGAGGTTCCATGTGTTTATGTCAACCATTCCTTCTGTTGTTTATTTCTTTTGCCAAGAACTTCTTCACATGTATTCCTGTATGCTTCCTGAATTGTGCACCAATTGTTATCTATACTTTCCTCTTCCAGGTTCTCCAGTGATTCAAATCTATTTCTCAACTTTAGGTTGACATGAACTCTTGTTTCTTTGTTCATAAGGTTCTGGGTGTTATACTTTGGGCTTGCTCTTTCTGCTCTGTCTTTGTGCGCCTTCCATTTTATCCTACGTCAGCTCCTCTCTTTACTCTTACATCTTGTAGGCAGCGTCTCTATTTTCTGTCTATGATGAAGTGGTCTAACTGATTTTGTGTGTGCCAATCTGGGGAGTTCCATGTAGTCTTGTGTATGTCTTTGTGTGGGAAGATAGTCCCACCGATGACCAAATTATTCAAATCACAAAAGCTTACAAAAAGCTCTCCATTTTCATTTCTGTCTCCTACTTCATTCTTTCCCATGATTAGTTCACAGTTTTTGTTGTCTTCTACCTTTGTATTTAAATCTCCTATTACTATCTTAATGTCTCTCCTGTGTGTTTTGTCCAGTGTTCATTGGAGTTCATCATATAAATCCTGCTTCTTATCATCATCTGCATTGTTATTAGGGGCATAACACTGAATGATGGTGATTTTTCTTCCTTATCGCTGGAATCTTGCCGTTATTATCCTGGGTGATATTGGTTCCCATTCTATTAATGCTTTTCTGGCTTCCCGGGACATCATAATAGCAACCCCTTCTCTGTGTGTGTGTGTGGTCTTCATCCTCGTGTGCTGAATATTTGATATGTTCTCTGTATTGGTCATGAATTCACCAGTTCCATTTATTCTCGTTTCTGCTATTGCTAAAAGTTTTATTTCGTATCGCTTCATCTCTCCAGCTACCCGTTTTGTCCTTCCGGCTTTCAGCATTGCTCGTATGTTCCAAGTGCCTATTCTAGTTTTTACCTTCGTAGTTAGAAGAGGTGTCGGCAGCCTGATTTCCATTGACTGGCTTTCATCAGGTGTATGCGTCATACGTCTCTCTTGCGTAGTATTCTTCCTGACTCTGGCTTGTGTTTCTTTCTTCAACTGTTTCCATTTCTGTGATAATTTGTTTTTTTTTCCGGCAGGGTTGTCAGCCCTGTTCTCCAACCTCTTTTAACCTGGAGGAAAGGAGAATGTGCCTACTTTTGACCTACTCAGCTTGATTGAACCTAACAGGAGCAAAAGCTCCCGCTGATATAGCTCAAAATTCAAATCACTCAAGCCGACCCACCACATCAAGGTGGGGCACTTGGTTTAGAGTTTGACTTAAGTCCTTCTCAATTTGTTGACAGCAATACTGAAGAGAAAGGTTAAAGGTTCACGGGTAAGACAGCAGCTGGGATACAATTGTGAAAATAAGTTAGTGTACATTCAAGTACCTTTTAGTATTAAAACACACACACATATTATATTGTTCAAACCTCCAAAAAATTACAGCGACAACCACTAGAGCCAGTACGATGACACCAGCCACAACGCCTACAACAGCGGCAATAATGACGTCATATTCCCCATCATCTTGGTTTATTGCTAGGAAATCAATAATATACATTAGTAAGTAAATATGGTAGACATATGTTGTACTAATTAGTCGTTCAGTAATAATAATATTTCTTAGCTTGAAAACGCCAGACAGAACAAAATGATCAATGAGAAGTGTCAATATTATGAGGTGCTGAAGTTAAAAGACAAGAATTCAATAATGATGAAAACTAAATAGAAAAGTTACAAATACAGTAGAATCTGTGAGAAACCTGACAAAACAGAAACGAAGATCAGAAATGGTACTGTTGAAGGTTCCGTTTCTCCTGTTACCTTTGAATAAAGCTAAGTACAACACAGTAGTATTTTTATTTTGTTTTATTACTAAACTATTTTCTAGTCTCTAGAACAGATTATGATATGTTAAAAATATGAACAAACCAGAAATGTAAACAACCGACGGTCTCAGTTTTGTCAGAATCTTACGTCTCTACAGCATATTGAACGACGCAAAGGGTAGAGCACTGAGAACAAGACAGAACACCATTAATGGTATCACTCGTGCTGTTTTCAGTATCTACACGTAGGCAAATCTTTCATTTGGAAGGTTGGGGGCTCTTTCTTATCAAGATCTGAGGGAAGAAGTCAATGTCACAAGGAACCTGAATTCAACTCTTCATTCATTCATAACCCTCCACTCCCAAAGGAGCATAGGCCTTCAACAAACACATGCCAAATCCTCCTGTCACATGCCATCATCTCAAGTTCTTTCCACGTTTTCTTCATTATTTTCTCCTATGTTTCCAGCTCGCTTCTCTATGTACTACCTCTGCCTCTCTTGGCTTGGGGGTTCCAGAACAAGGACTGCCTTGTAATGATATCAACAGGTTTCCTCTGAACTCTTCATGTCTAGATAAAAAACACACACATGAATACAACACACACACACAGTCAGATTCACATGGAAGAGAAACCCACATTTCTAAATGCGTCAATGCGCAGAAAATATTCATGGAAGCTAATAAACCGGTATGAACTAACATCAAAAGGGGCAAGAAAATATGCATTTGTGGATTGACAAGAGAGGAAGGAGGTCCTGCAACCAAAGTAAACATGAGGGATCTGTACAACAGCACAAAACGCACAACCACACACAAAAAAGCTAACATGAAAGTACAAAAAAGCTAACATGAAAGTACAAACAAGCTAATATGAAAGTACAAACAAGCTAACATGAAAGTACAAACAAGCTAACATGAAAGTACAAACAAGCTAACATGAAAGTACAAACAAGCTAACATGAAAGTACAAACAAGCTAACATGAAAGTACAAACAAGCTAACATGAAAGTACAAACAAGCTAACATGAAAGTACAAACAAGCTAACATGAAAGTACAAACAAGCTAACATGAAAGTACAAACAAGCTAACATGAAAGTACAAACAAGCTAACATGAAAGTACAAACAAGCTAACATGAAAGTACAAACAAGCTAACATGAAAGTACAAACAAGCTAACATGAAAGTACAAACAAGCTAACATGAAAGTACAAACAAGCTAACATGAAAGTACAAACAAGCTAACATGAAAGTACAAACATGTCCTCACCGAGGGCAAGAATGAAAAAATAGCTTAGCGGTATAACAAACAAAAATGAGCCGCGCTAGCGTAGTGGTTACCACACCGCTCTGGCGACCGGGTGATTCAGGATCAAACCCGGGCGATGGCATTTGAGGATTTTTCATCAACCGGGATTTGGACTGGATTAACTCGAGACCTAGCGAGGACATTTGAAGGAGTGTCGTCTACCAGGGACTGGCGGCTCCCGAGCCGACCCAGCTCTAATGGGTACCTCCGAAATCGGCGAGTATCTTCCTGAATGGCGAGGGACACCTGTCTCTGTACAAGAAAAAGGGATACTCACGTAAAATCAATGTCAGGTTAGACATTAATAATAACCTGAAATTTCGCCACGAGTATTAGCGGGCGTACGAAAAAAAAAACAAAAACAAAAAAAAAAAACAAAAAAAAAAAAAAACCAACAAAAATAAGAAATGAGATATTCATTTATCGCCTTTAAACTTTCCAAAGAACACAGCCCTTTAATAATCTAAGGTCAAGGTTGGTTGTCACGTGCCGTCTGCTTAAAGGTTTTGACATGTCTTCTTCATGTCCTTCATGTCTGTCTCCAGTTCTCTTCTCCATGTTCTCCTTGGTCTCCCACTTTCTCTTCTACCCTGGGGAATCCTGAATAAATACTATCTGTTGATGTTATAAATAGGCTTCTTCATATTGTGTTTTATCCATTGTCAGAGTCTTCTTCTTGTTTATCTCCTGTGTCATTGGCACTTGTCATCAGTCTCACATTAGTGACCTTGTCATCAGTCTCACATTAGTGACCTTGTCATCTATCTCACATTAGTGACCTTGTCATCAGTCTCACATTAGTTACCTTGTCATCTATCTTACATTAGTGACCTTGTCATCAGTCTCACATTAGTGACTTTGTCATCAGTCTCACATTAATGAACTTGTCATCTATCTCACATTAGTGACCTTGTCATCAGTCTCACATTAGTGACCTTGTCATCTATCTCACATTAGTGACCTTGTCATCAGTCTCACATTAGTGACCTTGTCATCAGTCTCACATTAGTGACCTTGTCATCAGTCTCACATTAGTGACCTTGTCATCTATCTCACATTAGTGCACATTAGTGACCTTGTCATCAGTCTCACATTAGTGACCTTGTCATCAGTCTCACATTAGTGACCTTGTCATCAGTCTCACATTAGTGACCTTGTCATCAGTCTCACATTAGTGACCTTGTCATCAGTCTCACATTAGTGACCTTGTCATCAGTCTCACATTAGTGACCTTGTCATCTATCTCACATTAGTGACCTTGTCATCAGTCTCACATTAGTGACCTTGTCATCAGTCTCACATTAGTGACCTTGTCATCTATCTCACATTAGTGACCTTGTCATCAGTCTCACATTAGTGACCTTGTCATCTATCTCACATTAGTGACCTTGTCATCAGTCTCACATTAGTGACCTTGTCATCAGTCTCACATTAGTGACCTTGTCATCTATCTCACATTAGTGACCTTGTCATTCAACTTCAATCCTTCTATTCCACCCAGTTACCCATTTAAGAAATTATGTGGTTGTTGTTTTTGTTGTTTTTGTTGTATTTGTTGTTTTTAATGTTTTTGTTGTTTTTGTTGTTTTTCATGTTTCAGAGTCATAAAATAAGACTGATTTGACAACTGAATTGAATATTCATATTTTTGTTGTTGACTTGATTTCTGTTGATCTTCGTTTATTTCTTAATGCAATGAAAGCTCAGCTGTATTCATATTTTAAAGAGACAGTTCTAAGTACACCAGTTCGAAAAAATATATCAGACACCAAACCTGCAGAAAAGAAGCTACAAGTTAATTGTGAACAATCAAACAAGCAAGAAATAACGAGAGGCATAACGCTCCTAAAAGATGGACAATCTACTGGTCAATATGACATGTCAGCAGAAGCCATCAACGCTCATATTGACAACAGATGTAAATTAATCGGTACAGCCTGGGATAGTGAAGAAAACGAGCAGTATGGAAGAAAGAATATCTGGTCAAGTGTTATAATAAAAGCGATTTTCAAGAGTGGACGAGTTATAGAGAAATTATGTTACAGTCAGTGCCGGGAAAACTTATATTAAACAGGATCTTCTTGAAAGATTGAAATATTCAATCTAGCATAATGACTTTACTTTGGCTTTGTGGATTACGAAAATGTATTTGACACGGTGGACAAGCTGTCCTTTTTGAAACTGTTGAGGCATGCAGGTAGCCTCTTAAAAACTTAGGAAATTATTAAAGAAAGTAAATGATCACGTGAAATTAAGAATTCATTATGAAGCACAACTTAAAGAGTTGTTCGATATTTAAATAGAAGTGAACCAGAGGTGTGTCTTGTCACCATTTCTCTTCTTACTGACTATAGAGTGGGTAATGAAAACACCGACATCAACCAACAGAAATGGAATTCAGTTTTGGTTATTCTGTCCCATAACCGGAACCAGATACAAGGTGGAATGAAAATACTTGACAAGAGGTCACAGTAACTGTGTCTGAAAATACATAAGGATAAGATAAATATTAATAGAATAAACGCCGCAAATGATCCAAAGATTGTACTTAAAGAAATAATTATTCTAGGTATATAATCATTCATGTATCTTGGCATCAATATATACCACGTTGGGTGTAGTGACAGGGAAATCATAATAGCAGAATGCAAGACTGTAATTTCATTGCACTGGAAAATAAATGAAAATAAAATAAAGTCAAGTTAAACAGAAAAATTGATCAAATGTCAGTTCAGTACTATCGTATGGCTCTCAAACATGGAGAACAAGAAAAACAAAAATGACAATATGGGCTTTTTATAAATGGGTGCTTGCTCAGAATAAAGAAATTGAAATGGTATGACAAGATAACCAGTGTGGAATAGATTACAAGATAACCAGTGTGGAATAGATGACAAGATAACCAGTGTGGAATAGATGACAAGATAACCAGTGTGGAACTGATGACTAGATAACCAGTGTGAAACTTGATTATAATACTATTAATAACGACGAACAAAAAGAAGATAACGAATAAAAAAAAACAACAACCAGAAAACAACCAACAAAATGTTTATGACAAACCACATCTCAACAATGAAATCTTGAACTCACCTTCAGCACTGTCGTATATTTTTAGATAGGTTAGAAGATAGTTATGGTCCACTCTGAGCAGAGGTGATAGTGGTAAATAGGTGAGAATAAAGGTGTACGAAATAGATTTCACGAGTGAATAGTGAAGGTGAAAGAGTTGTCTCTGGACTGAATAGTTTCTCTAGTCCAGCCTATCTATACGACTATATTTTACTGTAAGACACCCTTTCAACCCCTTATCTCTAGATAGATAAGTTTAACTAAACACACCCACACACAATTATGTGACAACAAGACACACAAAAACGTGAAAACTATGGTTAATTTGGGTATGGGTCTGACCAACACAGCTATGGTTGTTAATTATCATTAAACTTTTACAACATCAAACATACAGAGAAATCAATAAAATCATGGTTACAGATATATGAAAATAACCGAATAAATGC
This sequence comes from Oreohelix idahoensis, assembly GCA_024509875.1. NCBI lineage: Eukaryota > Metazoa > Mollusca > Gastropoda > Stylommatophora > Oreohelicidae > Oreohelix > Oreohelix idahoensis. The sequence goes on from JAMPIV010016778.1 coordinate 85,689, forward strand.
CCTCCCCTTGTTGAGAAAAGATCCCAAAAGAAGTTAATAACCCAAAGGTCAAAGATAAGCACTAGGTTACAGAATAGACTATTAAGAACAAGTTCCCCACTAAATTACTACTCAGTAAAGTACTCAGTTTAGCGCAAAAAAAGAAGTTAGTACAAAGATTTTAACAAAGGAAATATTCACTCCCTCTATCTCTCACTCTGTCATCTGTGGCCACAAACACTCTCGCTTACCTACTAGTGGTGTTGGTATCCATTGAAAAAATACAATAGTCCCTGAACCTATACTGTCAGGTGGGTTGCCCAAATATGGCCCCAGTCCAGCCTATATATCGAATAATAATTACAAGGTGAACGCCACATTTGGTGTTTTAATGTTCCCCGGATGAAATCGATGTCACCACAAATAGTTATTGAGGCAAAACGTGCTCTGGACGTTCACAGTTTAAAAAGAGAAAGTAATTCCCGTATTGCTAAGCATCTGGTTGCTAAGACAAATGTTACAATATGTAAAAACTGATGATGATGGTAAATCCTATCGGCTGGCTCTTATGGTGAGTACCGATTTTGAAACATCGTAGTTTTCAGGATCACTTCGTTGCTGCGGCTGTCAAACATCAGGAATATATGTTCTTTCGTATGCCCAGTTGGCTGGAAAAATTGTATAATTAATTCTGGGTAAAATACAGTCCAGTTACGATTTTAATCTTAATGTTATTCTGTCTCTTGGGCCCAAACTGTTCACGAAGGAACTTGGGACTGGTAGCCACGAAGAAGACACCATTAATCCTTCACTGAATGAAGCAAGAGGACCGAACTAGTCTAAAAACCGAAGGCCCAAAATAATAATAATGGTACTGGTAATGTCAAAGACCGCTGGCCGCTGGTTTTTGATCAGGTCCTATATTAGGAAGAAAAGAACATTTATGAAACAAAATGCTACTATCCTATCCGCCCGTAAGTTTTCCACTATGGCGTGTCGGGAAAAAGTGTATGCGCCATCCCCCGTTATTGCCCGCGAGAAAATGAACAGCGCACAAAGTCAATTATTATTTACTTTATCCATACGCGCACTTTAACAAAAGTCGCCTGTCACTACTAGCTTTTTTGTCGGCGTCTATTGTTTTGTCACATAACATTAACTCTAGTCATTTATTTAATTTCATACAATGAAATATAATGCGAATTCTATTCAGTCACTCATCCGCCACGCTTAATAATCTCAATCAGCTAAGCCGTATCTTCTCGTGTAAGAAAATGGGGAGTTTGAAATTACATTACTCTGAACGACTGACGAGAAATATCTATGCGTTAGGTTATTTCACTAGTTTTAGACGCTAGGGAATTATAGTAAAAAAATGGTAAACTTAACACATTTTAACACTTAAGCACAACTTCCATTACCACAAATCAGAAAATGAAATCCCCACGAGACAATTTAACGCATTGAGCGAAGAATGGTTCTAGTCTGGCGTGTTTCGATTATCCAAGAATTTCTGAGCGACTATAATAACTGAATTTGAGAGAGCGCGGTATATATACAAATCAGGGTGTATTGTTGCTAGAAGATGTTACATTTCACACTTTCTGTATAGTAGGGAAATCAGGAAACTAAGTTTTCCGGATCAAAGGTTTTCTCGTTCACTCTACTCAGCGTTGTCTACTCAGCGTTGCTGAATCTCTTCAAACAACCCGTTATTTCTACGCGCGTCTGTCTAATTGCTGAAAATTGGCAAATCAGCTCGCGTGAGAAATTCAGGTAAACAAACGTGATTCGCTCCCCTGGTAGACTGGCGGGTTGCGAACAGTTGGTAAACAACTCTGTTGTTACGTTCCTAGAAAAAGGGCGTGGATTCAAAGGTGAGTCATACACACAAAAAATTGCGTGGTTTGGCTTAGCAAATGGTAGACACTAAATGGGAAAGCAAAGGCTGTCAGATTACTGTATCAATATTTCCGTTCTACGTCACAGTACTGCCATCAATGGTACCTACACTTTGAAGCGGTGTGGCAGCTTGTGTACCCTGGCAATTCCCAGAGCTATGCCAGTGGGAGTTTTACTCCTGGTAGTTTCAACCAAGCTGGACTGGCCTCCGTGGGTAGGGGTCAGACAAAAGCTGGTACCCTGGTCCTCCAGGATGGGTATTTTAGCACAGGGCCGATACCCATGTCTATGTAAAACATCGCACATGTTACGGAAACAGCAACAGATGAAAAAACCTTGATGCGGGAAGGACATCCGGAGTATCAGGCTTGTATGACTGACAGTGGTGAAAGCCGAAAGGAAGCCACTGGCATGAAAACGGATGCCCTGACCGCAACACACGAAACCAGAATTGGTTATTGGAATGTCAGAACTATGAGGCAGGAAAGCTGAGACAAATCACAGCAGAGATGAGGAATTACAAACTACATATCCTGGGAATAAGCGAGAGCAGATGGACAGGGATGGGGAGAATAAAACCAGCTACAGGGGAAACAGTACTTTATTCTGGTAGAGAGGATGGTCAGCACAACGAAGGTGTAACCATTGTCCTGATGAAATGAATGGAAAGGTCTTTACTGGAATGGAAACCCATCAACAACAGACGGATAAGAACAAGACTAAGAGGGAGATTCACCAACACCACAATTATACAATGCTATGCACCAACAAACGACAGCGATGATGAGATCAAGGACGAGTTCTATCAACAGTTACAAAAGGAAATGGAAACTGTACCCAGGTACGATCTCATTATAGTAATGGGAGACCTAAATGCGAAAGTTGGAACACATAATAATTATAACGAAAGAGTAATGGGGAAATGCGGCAACGGAACAGTAAATGAGAATGGGGACAAATTAATAATCTTCTGCAGTATTAACAACCTGGTCATTGGAGGAACACTTTTTCCACACAAAGAAGTGCACAAGTTAACATGGGAATCACTAAACGGACGAGACAGGAACCAGCTAGATCACATAATGATCAATGGCAGATGGAGACATGCACTACAAGACGTGAAAGTAAGAAGAGGCGCAGATGTGGGAAGTGATCATCACCTAGTAGTAGCAAGACTGAAGGTGAAACTCAGAGCTGCTGGACCAGTTGCAGTCAAACAGAAAAGGTACAAAATCACGAAACTTAAGGAGTCCCTCACCAGAAAACCTTTTGTGGTCGAAGTAAAGAGACGACATCAGATTACCAAAAGCCAGGAAAGAACAGAGACCGATGATGTCGACCAGAAATTCAACACCATCTCAACAATTTACAAGGAAAGCAGCAAGTCATGCTATGGATTCCAGGAAAGAAAGAGCCAAGACTGGATAACACCAGAAACTTTAAACACCATAGCGAAGAGAAAGGAAATGAAAAGAAAGAAAACAGAAGCTAAGTCTCCCAGGTTAAAGGCAATATATAGTGAAACGTATAGTCAGCTGGACAAGGAAGTAAAACGTCAAACCCATGCTAACAAAATGACATTTCTGGATGACCTTGCAAGACAGGCAGAAGAGGCAGCACCGAGAAATGAACAAAGCACAGTTTATAAAATAACTAAAACTATCAGTGGAAAACGAGGTGCAAACAACACAACGTTAGTAAGGAACAAGCAAGGAAATCTCATCACCACAGCACAGGGGCAGGAAACAAGATGGCAGAGCACTTCAGAGAAACACTGAATAAGGAACCACCAGAGACTCAGATGAATGTTCCTGAGGCTGAAAGTGACTTAGACCTAAATACAGACATTTCACGGAAAGAAGAAATCATCACAGCTATCAAAGGGTTAAAAAATGGAAAAGCGCCTGGTCACGACAACATAAATGCTGAGTTATTCAAGGCAGACCCTGAACTAGCAGCAGAACTATTAGAACCACTATTTGCACATGTCTGGGAAACTGAGACAACACCATCAGAGTGGAGTAAAGGAATAATTGTCAAATTGCCCAAGAAGGGTGACTTACAGACTGCAACAACTGGAGAGGAATTACTCTCCTCTCAGTTCCCAGCAAAATACTAGGCAGGATAATGATCCAGAAAATTTCAAAAGCAGTTGACCATAAACTGAGGAAAGAACAAGCTGGCTTTAGAAAGAACAGAAGATGTGCAGATCATATATTCCCCCTCAGGAACATTATAGAGCAGTGCTCAGAATGGCAGAGACAGCTGTACATTACCTTTGTTGATTTTAAAAAGGCTTTCGACAGCATACACAGGGACAGCCTATGGAAAATACTGAGGCTTATGGAATTTCCAGCCGCATTGTTTCCATCATAAAAAGCCTCTATTCTAACTTTACATGCAGTGTTGGATTGAGTAATGTAACTTTCGAAGTGAAAACAGGAGTACGACAGGCATGCCCCTTATCAACAACATTATTTTTGATAGCCATAGATTGGGTGATGCGCCAGACAAAACAGGGCAGTCCAAGAGGAATTAGATGGACAACATTTTCTTTACTGGAAAATCTGGAATATGCAGATGACATTGCACTACTCGCGCATTCACATCAACACATTCAAGAAAAAACCGATAGACTGAATAAGTATGGCCAGCAGGTTGGCCTGAACATCAATCTGAAGAAGACAGAGGTCATGACACAAAATATGGGCAATCCTGAGCCAATAACTGTAAGGAACCAGAAGTTAGAACAGACAGACACATTTACTTATCTAGGATGCATAGTAACACCTGACGGCGGAACAAGCAAGGACATGAACAACAGAATGAATAAAGCGAGAACAGCCTTTGCTATTCTCAACAACATTTGGAAATCTTCCCAGTACAGCACAAACACCAAATTAAGACTGTATGAGAGCTGTGTACTTTCTGTGCTTCTCTATGGTGCGGATTGTTGGAGAGTAACAGAGAAGGAAATGTCGAAACTGTCCTCCTTCCACACAATCTGCCTAAGGAAAATTCTCCGAATCTTTTGGCCAAACACCATCAGCAACCAAGAACTACTTATTCGGAGTAACCAGGAGGACATGCACACCATCATAGCTGGCAGACGCTGGAGCTGGGTTGGCCACGTCCTCAGAAGGGACCCTGATACCATCACAAGAACAGCTATACACTCTTGGTGTCCTAAGTAGGATTTCATACTTACGAGCCATTACCAAAGAGGGGGGGGGGCCCCCTTGGGGATTTCATCCCCCCACCAACTCATCTTTGGAAGCTACCTTTGCCCGCATCACATCGCGTGTTTGGGGAAACTCCAAACTCACAATGAAGACCAAAGCTGCGGCATATAACGCCAGTGTCACTAGCACACTTCATTATGGTAGCGAGATATGGATAACCTATACTAAGCAAGAAAGAAGGCTTAATACCTTCCATCTACGGTGTCTACGCCACATCCTCAGTATTTCGTGGAAAGATTAACTGACAAATGTCGAGGTGTTGTCACGTGCTGGCCTTCAAAGCATGTATACCCTGCTTAGACAGCGCAGACTACGCTGGCTTGGCCATGTCTGCCGTATGGAAGATGGTCGCATCCCGAAAGATATCTTCTACGGACAACTGGCAGATGGCAAAATAACATTTGGGCGACCACAGCTGAGGTTCAAAGATGTGTGCAAGAGAGACATGAGGGGACTGGACATACATCCATCAACCTGGGAGGATGAAGCTGCCGATCGCACCAAGTGGCGATGTTATCAACGGCGCCACTTCAATTTGCGCGAAAAGAAGCTCACACAACAAGCAGAAGAGGAGAAAACATCGAAAGGAACACCAGGAAAATTCGCAGCTGGGGGCTTTCCCCTCAGGGACGCATTCCCACAGTCAGTTATAACTGATGGGGCTATTATTATTATTATTATGATTATCATCTTTGTCATTAGGCAAAACTCAAATTGTCTTGCGACATGTGTAATGCTTGGTTCTCAACATGTTTCACCACAGGGGGAATCCCTGGAAGCGTGTGGATGATTTCAAGAGACAATGGGGGCGTAATTGCTTCAAAGACAAGTTCACTTCCACATTTGAATACCATAGCAGTGTGCATAGCTAGTGGTCATATAAAGATGACTCCAAATATGCCTCAAGCATAACGTTTCTGTAACTGTTGTTTATTTATTGCATAATTTTCTTTCTTGTCTAGTCCTGTGTTTATGTGCTGCATACGCAGCCGGCCCTTGTTCAGTTCTTTTTCCCATCCAACGAGTCAGTCATTAATTTTTGCAAATGAGTAGGCTCAAGAGTTATGCGACCTGGATTCGAATCCGGTTCTTTTTTCTCGAGAAGGAAAAGCATTAACCACTGTACCAAAAAAAGATTCAAAATAAAGTTTTATTTCTGAATAATGTAATTTGTTCTTCTTTACGAGAAAGTCAGCTGTTAGAAATAGATAAAACGTCTGCTTATCACAAGCTATGAGAATAACACACTTTCAACTTATTCAACGTTAACTGGTACAGAGAACAAAACAGATTGTACTTACGTGTTTTACATTCTGGACCCTTATATCCGCTCTGACATCCATGTAGACATGTTCCATTAAACCGATGACAGACAGAATCCTCCGTGCCCTGTTTTGGGTTACAAAACTGGCTACAGGACAGTATACAGCCTTGTCCATATTTGCCACTGTCACATGCTACGGAAATAAGAAATTAAAACACGTAAGAACATATACGTTATAATCTATTCACTGTACACGGTCTTTCCTAAAAAAAAAACATTATCAGCTCTAACAGAAACAGCAAGTGCCAATTTTATCTGTGTAAATTTGTTCATGTTTTCCTGACAGATGTATTACTAAATAAAAGCACAAAAAGAGCAGTTACGAGTTTAAAAGTGAAAACAGAATCATCTGTTATTGTAACAGAAAGAATATTTGACGAATGTTGATAATATTATTGTCAAGGTAGAAATAAACTATAACTAAAGTCAGTCAAGTTAAAAAAAATAAACAGTGGCCTTACGATATGACGTGACTCTAACATATATATTGTTTACAAAATCTTCTTACCAAACTTTGAAGCGCTGAGTCATCAACTTAGCTATTAAACCACACAAAAAAGCTGTTGACTGCATTTTATGCAAGGTATAACATTTTAATTGTCAGTTCAGAAATACCTTTTCTAAGGTAGGACTAGTAGTGACGGAAATAGAGAGTGAGTAGCGGGAGTAGTGAATCAATAAAAGAGATACGATTAATGACTGTCGGCGAGTTCAAGCGATCAATCTCTCTTCTCATATACAGTATATATATATATATAAACTCCGCCAATGCCGGTCCCAAGCCCGGATGAAAAAGGAGGAGGGCGGTGATGCGTGATGCCATATGATGATGGATGGTATCCGCATGTCTGGTTTTGTGTAGTGTGCAGATGTGTTCAGTCAAAACAATGTTCATACAAAAATAACAGGGCAATCCACATAGGACGTCAGTAAACTCACGACGTATAAAGTCAATGATTCTTGAAACAGCCGTTGACGTTTTTCTTCATTATTTATTGTGGACGCCACAGTGACAAAATGGTTACGCGAATATGTAGACACATCAAACAGTCATTATCACAGCAACATTCAATACAGCAATAGACGGTAGACAGCATTACAATGATGAGTCAGATGCATGTTATATTTCATAGTGCTGTAAATGTAGTCAGGTGAAAAAACTCCATCCTTTTCTATAACAGCCAGGAGATAACCAGATGTATGAGATCAGTTCACTCTCCTTAATCTGACTTCAGCAAGACAGACACGTCTGCCGAAGTATAAATAATGTCCTCAAAAATATCCTCTAGATAACAAAGGTTTTTCAAACCTAGTTCAGGTAACCAAGTAGCAAGTAATAGTCCTTGGAACATGCATCAACCGATGCAGTACAATACAGCGACATGTGAGCTGGGAAAACATCTCGTGACGACGACTTTCGAAGACAGGCTATGAATCGAAATCGCTCACGACCCAAAATCGATAGAGTTAATGAAAAAAGTCAATTTACCTTGCTTTCATGAAATACACAGAAATATCACGCCTCCCGACATGTGGGAAACACTAGAGGTATTATCTCGAATAAACGAAATATCCATTAAGAGGACTACACATCCCTGACAGAACAAAAAATAGCGGAGATCCCCTCTTCAACGAGGCATCTCTTTCGCCATTCAAATCGCTCACTCCACTAGTGGTGGGCGGAAACCGATCGACCAAAAAGCAAGACCAGTCATGCGCAGTCCGGCGCGAAAAATGACCACAGCTCAAAAACTCAACTGCATTCAATACCAACGCGAGAAGACAAATGCTTACCGAGAAAAGTAACTATAAATTTCAAGCAGTTGTTGCCCTTGCGTTATAAAATAGATATTGTAATAAAATGATGTTGCGAGAATTTATCACGCAACATATCACCACCTCCTCCCGATAAAAAAAAAATGTGGAACATATTTTTTTTTTTAAATATCAAAGAGCATGCGATAAGCGGCTCAAAACGCACGAATTATGCGCTGATAATTAATTAAATTGCCTAACATGAGGCTAAATATAGAGTGTCTGGTGAGGATATACCTCAACAGAAAAATAAATATGTCTCAAAAAAATATTCACATCGGGGAGGTGTCACCAACACACATCACGTTAGCATGTAAACACAATATACGTATGCAAGTTACCATAATCATCATTAAACAGCATACTCTAATGTTGTCTTTAAAAATGGATGTACAAATCTGATAGGAAAATTTAAATAGTACATTATTTGACATGTAATGACATAAGTACATAGTAAAGTTAAACTACATGACGATCCAGGACATATGCTCTGGTATTCCGAGGGTAAGTACACAATCTAGAACTCGTCATGCTTGATACTAGTAAGGTAAGTCCTCAGCTCAACAATGACATTCTGAGAAAGTACAAGCAATATAATGCTAATTAATAACTAATTTGCTTCATAAGGTACAATACATTATTAATAATTGTGGCTGTTTAGTAAACTAACGGCCCTTATATTAACTACTCAGTCCTCCTCTATCATCTTAAAAACGAACAGAAGAAGATGACAACAAAGCACGATAGTGTGTACATATAAAGTGAGTACAGATGTGCTAATCTATTGTAGTAATATAGGTGTGTTATGACTCTGTAATATATAGGAATATAGGACAGAAGTATTAGTTAGAGTCATGTGGGCATCTAGACAAAATGTCAGCCATCACATTATCCGCACCACGGATAGCTCGTACCGTGAAGTGAAAAGGTTGAAGAGCTATAGCATATCGAGTGGATCTCGAACTCTTCAAATTCTTAGTCTGAATAGCTGTAAGAGCTTTCTGATCAGTCTCTAGAATGAAATGTGCGCCCAGGAGGAATCTTTGTAGCTTTAGAATTGACCAAACCATCGCTAACAACCCACGGTCTAAAACCGAGTAGTTCCTCTCTGCCGCATTTAGTTTTCTAGAAATGTACATAACAGGATGCAGAGTATTTGCATATTCTTGCATCAGTGCTGCTCCAATCCCAGTGGATGAAGCATCACTCCGAAGAACAAAAGTCCTATCAAGAGTAGGTAATCTTAAGATGGGAGGAGAAGAAAATATATTCTTGATTTGGTCTAATGAAGATTGGCATTCTTCAGACCAACGGACCAGATTAGGCGAACCTTTCTTCAACAATGTTGAGAGAGGTGCCATGATCGAAGATAAATTTGGAATAAATCTCCCATAAAATTGAATTAAACCTAAGAGACTCCTAACTTGTTTCTTCGTTTTAGGAACAGAGATGTTCAGTATTTTTGAAGTATTGTGGTCTTCTGTCTTCAAGAGACCATGACCAACACGATGACCCAGGAAAGAGATTTCACCAAAACCAACAAAAGCTTTAGAAGGTTTCGCTGTCAAATTATTCTCACGTAGAGTGGACAGTAAGTCATATAACCCTAAATAGTGATCTTCCCAGGTATCACTGAAGAGACAGATGTCATCTAAGTATGCGATGACATCCGAACGATGTGACAGAATTCGACGCATCATGCGAACGAAAGTTGCAGGGGCGTTCATGAGACCAAAAGGCATAACATTCCATTGAAATAGACCCCTAGGTGTAGAAAAAGCAGTAAGAGGTTTGGCATGCTCTGCTAAAGGCACTTGCCAATAACCTTTAGACAAGTCAAGTTTAGTGAAGAATCTAGAATTAGAAAGTCTAATCAGTAGATCTTCTAACAAAGGCATCGGTTCAGCATCGAACTTTTGACCTGATTCAATTTGCGATAATCAACACAAATTCGTATGTTCTTATCCTTCTTCCGGACAATAACCATGGAAGAAGAATATGGTGAAGTCGATGGTTCAATTATATTTAATTGAATCATTTCATCCAATTCCTTTTCCACCTGCGACTGAAAGTGTATAGGAATAGGATACGGCCTAACCCTAATTGGATTATTGTCGGTAAGAATTATGTCATGTTCTATGACATCTGTGTGTCCAGGAATGTCAGTGAGAACATCCTGAAATGTTTGTAACATCGACGTGACTTGTCGATGTTCGTCACCAGAAAGATTAGGAGAAACCGAAACGTTTTTCCAAGATTCCGTAGAATGTAATGGAACCACTGGAAGGGGAAGGTTGACATCAGAGAAGGTAGCTTCCTCATCCTGTATGACAGACAGGGATGAATAATGACCGTGAGGTGCAGGAGCATCATCCGTTGCCTGGAAAATAGGCAGCAAATAGTCCGGACGTTCGTGAAATTCCGAAAGCATGTTTATGTGGAAAGTTTTATGCTTTCCATCAATATCTACCACATAGTCAACATCGGAAATCCGAGAGACTATTGCATACGGACCTTTCCATGCAATAAGAAGTCTATTTTCCCTACTGGGGAGTAGGACGAATGCTTTGTCACCTGGACAAAGTTGTCGTAGACATCTATTCTTGTTAGCAAACTGTCTTGCCTTCTCTTTAGCAATTTCTGATGAAGCAGTTGCTAGCTTACATGCCTCAATGATCTTTTGTCTAAGAGCAATGACATACTCATATGAGGATTGAGTTTCATCGCTAATATCATCGGCAGTGATGAGATCATGTAATAAAGACATAGGGCCGCGTGGACGCGCGCCAAAGACAAGTTCGAAGGGAGAAAATCCTGTGTGTTCATTAGGGACTTCTCTATAAGCAAAGAGAGCCGCGGGTAAAACCCTGTCCCAATCTTGAGGATGATCTTCAGTTATCTTACCAAGCAAAGTCTTGAGCGTTCTATTCAGACGCTCAACTAACCCATTAGACATAGGATGGTAGATACTACTGAGAGATCGTTCAATATGTAAGGTAGACATTACCTGTGACATAGTGTCAGATATGAGTTGAGTGCCATGGTCTGATAATATTTCTCTGGGGAACCCCAAGCGAGAAAATATCAACCAAAGAGCATCTGCGATATCTGTAGTAGATATGCTCTTAAGAGGAATAGCCTCTGGCCAACGTGTGCACATATCGACACATGTAAGGATAAACTGATGTCCTCTGGCCGACTTGACCTTAAAAGGGCCAATAATATCTATGGCCATTTTCTGAAACGGCCGAATAGGAATGTCAGCAGCCTGGATAGGCGCAGCATGTCGTGGTCCTCTAGATTTGACCTCCTGACATACCTTGCATGATCGGCAGTAAATACGAATGTCTTTATTGACAAAAGGCCAAAAGAAAGCCGCAAGGACTCTCGACTTCGTACGGGAAAAACCCATATGTCCAGCACATTGCGAGTCATGAGCATGTTGTAATATTTGCACTCTCATGCTCTTGGGAACAAGAATTTGCGAATGTGCCGACGTAGTCGAATCTTGTACCATACGTACAAGTACGCCGTTTCTCATTGCAATCCAAGATTTTCTATTTGTATCCTGATTCGGATCACCTTTCTTCTCAAGAACGAAGAATTTTTTTAAAGAAGGATCTTCTTCTTGCAATTTTATGAAAGAGTCACGAGTGATCACTAAGTGACTATCTTGGCTATCAACTTCATTATCACTATTCAGTGAAGTTTCGGGTGTTTGTAGAGCTTGTGCTCTTGTAACTACTGCATTTGTAGCTTGCATGTTATTATCTTCCCAAGCAGCAATCTGCTGTGGGGTACACTCCTTAACTCCGTGAATACGACCAATAATAAGGTCCGCAATAGGATTAGGTAAGAGACAAGCATGCACATCTCCAGTAAAGAAAGGAGTGGCAATGCGAATTACAGCAGTAGGATATTTTTGTAGAGTGCCGCCAAATGTGACACATTTAATAACCCTTCCTGTAGCACAAGATGGATCTACAAGCGATTGTCTAACACCAATAGTGGTGCATCCGGAATCGAAAAGTAGTGAGACCGGAGTATCATTAACAAGACCCTTATGTAGAATTAAAGAACCCCTCCCGTCATGCGCAACAGCAGCAGGAAGAGCGGGAAGTGGGTGACCACAACTCAAAGTAGTTATGGTACCCGGTTCGAATAAAGTACTGCATTGGGGGCATTTGTTTGCTCTCTCAAAGTCAAAAGCAGAACCAGTGACAGCGTCAAAGTTTTTATTATCAACAACATGATTACAGGCTCCCTCAGTTTCCTGTTGTACAGCATTAGCCTGCTGATATCTCTTTTTTTGTGTTGAGATCTACCCCGACTATTATTACCTCTGAAGTTATCAGAGTTATTATTATCTCTGCAGTTATTATTGTCTCTATTGTAATTGTTATCCTGGTTCGAATTCCAGTTTCCACGATTACTATCATGTTCACATTGATGCGAACATCTATTTGTTTGGTTCTGAGGTCTTCGGCAGGAATAACCTCTATGACCATATACTATTTTAATATGCTTATAATTATTAGGATGATAGTAACGACCACTATCAGGTTGTCTCCAATTCTTCGAAGAAGAATCACCATGAAATTGGTTTCCATGATTTTGACAGAAATTACCGCTGCTCTTTCTATCAAAATTTTGTTGGAATCTACGAGCAAAGTTTTTTGACCATACGGAGCTGCCGAAGCAACTGGTAAACCTTCTTTCACCTTAGAGTTACCCATGGTTATGTGTGGGTGTGCAGTTACGTATTGGCAACAGAAATCTTCCATTTCTTTTATTGTTTTAGGTTTACGTTCATGAAGGAAAGCAAGGAAAGACTCATTGACAGACGACATGACTTTGTCTCTAAGTAATTAAGTCCATAAGTCCTTCATAAGTTTTTTCCGTCTTAGATAGTTCAACCCATCGTGAGAAAGTAATGCGTATTCTTGCAATAAACTCGGAGAATTCAACTCCATTTTCAGGTAACATGTTTTTAAATTGTAGACGATAGCCGTCTTCGTTAAGCTGATATTTCTTTAACAGAGCGGCCCTGACAACCTCATAATTGTTCTTGTCAGGTTCATCCACCATATTTAATATACTTAGAGCTTTACCTGTCAGTATCCCTGATAACTGATAAACATATTTTGCTTTGTCTATGTTATGAGCTGTACATGCTTGTTCAAATCTGTCCAGATAGAACATTATGTCATCACTGGAAGGACTAAAAGTTGGTAACTTAATCTTAAAAGTATCATTATTAGCCTTACCAGAAGATGAACCCTTGTTTGAATCATTACCATTACTCATGTTCATCAATTTCAATTTTTCCAACTCTAAAGCTAAGACCTTTTCTTCATGTTCCATTTTTGCTTTCTCTTTCCTCTCATCAGACTCTCTCTGTAATCTTCTCTCCTCAGCCTGAGCCTCTATTTGAAGTCTTTCAGCTTCTTTTTCAAGTCTTTTATTTTCAGCCTCTTTTTCAAGTCTTTTATTTTCAGCCTCTTTTTCAAGTCTTTTATTTTCAGCCTCTTTTTCAAGTCTTTTATTTTCAGCCTCTAGCTGGAGTTTTCTTTCCTCAGCTTCTGATTCCCTTTTTTGTTTTTCCATTTCCATTTGGAATCTTTTTTTTCATCCACCTGCATCTGCAGTTTCTTTTGTTCAGCTTCCATATGCAGTTTCTTTTGTTCAGCTTCCATTGCTTTATCATATCGAGCAGTTGCAAATTCTTCTAACTTATCACCAGTCTTCCCAAGCAATTTACCCTGCTCAATAAAGTGCTCAATGTAGACATGTTGTCTAACATATGAGTCCAAAACCTGAAATAATTAACTAATTTATTTCAAACCTAAGTGTAACAAGTCTTAATTAAGCACTTGTATATTCACATCACCTTATATTATCCCAGTCTCTGTGGGAAACAAGTCTCCAATCAAAGAACTTGTATATGAAATATCAACAATCAATTCTTGATCATAAGTGCACTTCTCATTCAATAGTGCACGACACTATTCATCATTCATTTATCATCAGTGTAGTAGTAACAGTGCATTAGCATAGCCCATTAACTAATTACTATAACTGTAAACAATGACTATGTAAACACATGCAGAATGTAAACATTGAAAATGTAAACAATGCAAACAATGTAAACAATAACAATGTAAACAATAACAAAGATCAGCAACAATACAAAAACGTTCGCAGAAATCAACTAAAAAATAAAGCAGAAATTAATGAAATATCACAAAAAATGTGACGATATCTACGATAGAATTAAACAAAATACATGACACCACAGTGTATAAACAAAAATGTTGTATGAAACTAAATTATAGACAAGAGTAGGCTAACAAATACAAACAAATCAAAACAAAACTAAAGAATGCGAAATAATAACGAAAACAATATTAAAACATGTCATCACAGCTAACATAAATAGCAACAGAAGTCGCTTAGCAAATTCCAGTATCGGAAATTTGCAAACCCTACAGAAAACGCTCACAATAGACGACCTCTATGACGTGGCATAATCTAACGGAGACACCACCCAACCGAGAACCCGCTGAAATATAAACATATAAATATACAAATAACATATAGACATATAACATATAGAATGAGATGATACACAGAAGACTCAGCAGAAGTATAAGGGCACAGTTTACATACAAACAGGCCACTTAACTTATAGGCTTCCAATCGTCGAACAGCAGAAAAAAAACGGATGTCAATCAACGTCCTAAAGAGCGAAGCTCCAACGATGATGGCACATCTGAACTGCTTCCACTGCTAACACGATGGTACTTGAGCTTCTGACATACTGTGTGTTGAGTTGTTTCGGCACTTGACCTTCTAATCCAAAAGTAAGTTGATGGAAATCGGTACTTGGCCTTCTTCAGAAAACAACCCGTTTCAACCGGCACTTGACCTTCACAAAAACGACAGCACTGGAACCTTGACAGCAGCAACTTGCTTGACTTGCGTAAAAGATAACAGCAGTCCGAGTTATCCGGCAACATGTAACAACGCCGGGTACTGTCAAATTCTTGTTTCCGTCAAAAAGTTGAAATTTTGACTTTTACCGGGCAACGCCGAGTACTTTGAAAATTTTGAAGATGTTGGCTGTCTTGAAGAATGTTAATTTCTTGAAGGATGTTGATGAATTCTTGTTGAAAATGAAGTGGGTAAGGGACCCCGTGTTTGCTGGTACCAGAATCAAACCAGCTTATGGCCACCAAATGATGCGTGATGCCATATGATGATGGATGGTATCCGCATGTCTGGTTTTGTGTAGTGTGCAGATGTGTTCCGTCAAAACAATGTTCATACAAAAATAACAGGGCAATCCACATAGGACGTCAGTAAACTCACGACGTATAAAGTCAATGATTCTTGAAACAGCCGTTGACGTTTTTCTTCATTATTTATTGTGGACGCCACAGTGACAAAATGGTTACGCGAATATGTAGACACATCAAACAGTCATTATCACAGCAACATTCAATACAGCAATAGACGGTAGACAGCATTACAATGATGAGTCAGATGCATGTTATATTTCATAGTGCTGTAAATGTAGTCAGGTGAAAAACTCCATCCTTTTCTATAACAGCCAGGAGATAACCAGATGTATGAGATCAGTTCACTCTCCTTAATCTGACTTCAGCAAGACAGACACGTCTGCCGAAGTATAAATAATGTCCTCAAAAATATCCTCTAGATAACAAAGGTTTTTCAAACCTAGTTCAGGTAACCAAGTAGCAAGTAATAGTCCTTGGAACATGCATCAACCGATGCAGTACAATACAGCGACATGTGAGCTGGGAAAACATCTCGTGACGACGACTTTCGAAGACAGGCTATGAATCGAAATCGCTCACGACCCAAAATCGATAGAGTTAATGAAAAAAGTCAATTTACCTTGCTTTCATGGAATACACAGAAATATCACGCCTCCCGACATGTGGGAAACACTAGAGGTATTATCTCGAATAAACGAAATATCCATTAAGAGGACTACACATCCCTGACAGAACAAAAAATAGCGGAGATCCCCTCTTCAACGAGGCATCTCTTTCGCCATTCAAATCGCTTACTCCACTAGTGGTGGGCGGAAACCGATCGACCAAAAAGCAAGACCAGTCATGCGCAGTCCGGCGCGAAAAATGACCACAGCTCAAAAACTCAACTGCATTCAATACCAACGCGAGAAGACAAATGCTTACCGAGAAAAGTAACTATAAATTTCAAGCAGTTGTTGCCCTTGCGTTATAAAATAGATATTGTAATAAAATGATGTTGCGAGAATTTATCACGCAACAGGCGGCCTGCATGGAGGCCGTAAGGAGGCAGCCCCTCCACCATGCAAAGGCACAACAGGCCAATCACCTGTTTGCTTTAAATCACGATTACTAGCAACACAAGAGAGAAAACTGGACTGATTCTAAAGGCGACGAACTGGAACGGACTACGGACTACGACTTATGGTACTTGGAACACAAGAAGTATAAATGGGAAGGAAGAGGAGCTGGTGGAAGAAATGAGGAAAGC